>JAJJWX010003971.1:1807500-2177576 GCA_023529315.1 Papaver bracteatum | reverse complement strand
TAATTCTTCTATCTCCATTTGCAATCTTTCTCGTTCTTGAGCTAAACGCATTAGTTCGTATGTTGCCTCTCAATTTCTTCTACAAGTTGCTTCTCTTCCTCTCGATGTTCTTCATCATTATGGTTATTTTCCTTGGAAATGGTTATGTTCGTAAATTTCCATCGTTTTTCTCATTGTCTGGTATTAAAATGAAGCGATTTTCTCTATTTCCTTCAACTTGATTTTGTGCTTGTTCTTAC
This sequence comes from Papaver bracteatum, assembly GCA_023529315.1. Lineage (NCBI taxonomy): Eukaryota > Viridiplantae > Streptophyta > Magnoliopsida > Ranunculales > Papaveraceae > Papaver > Papaver bracteatum. The sequence goes on along the minus strand of JAJJWX010003971.1, from coordinate 2,177,337 downwards.
ATAGCATTTTCACTATTGATTGTTGGGGAATTTTGTTCTTCTTTTTCTGTCTAATATCTGATCTCATAGTACTTTGAGATCTTCTTATTTGTAACATTTCATTTTCCCTTCTTAATTCTTGATTCTGTCTTGTTAGATTTGCACGTTCTTCAGCTTCAAACCTTCGTTCTTCTTGAATTTATTGTCTCAATGTTTCTAATGCCTCCCTTTCTCTTTCATGAATTGTTCCTCCCATTAATCTCCCATTTTCTCTGATTTGTGGTTATCTATGTGCTTCATTGGAGTATCGATTATCCAAGTGTGTACACTTACTCGATCATGATCCATTGCTCTTCCTTGTGTTATTGTTTGTTGAGTTTGATTTCTTTGACTATTCTTCTCCTACTAGGTTCTCCTCATTATGTTTGCTTCTCCACCTGCGAGTCTCACACTTCTTCTTACTACGATTAATGGTTCTGATACATTTCTTCTTCTAGCCATTTCATCTATGCAAAATTCTTTAAGTCCCTCCTTCTAGCGTTAATTATGTAGTTGCAGGAAATCCTACAACTACACCCTCAAGTAGAATTCATAAAACTTTTAGATGTTCTTGATGAAAAATGACAATTTACTAATTGATCTTCTTAATTGATTACAAAGAAGTATATTAATGTAGCTTAGAATAGTTACAACTTTCTCTATTCTCTCTCCTAGACTCCTCCTAACACTCACTTCTTGAACTCCCTCAATTTAACATTTGAATTACTATTTATAGAGAAATTGCATACAACTGTACATAATCATGCAAACATCGCAACTTATGATCGTAAGTTTATTCTATGCTCGTAAATCTTGTTTTCTTCTGTTATCGTATTATTTTGCGACACTTCTCTCTTGTATTTATTACTATGTTCGTAATTTAATCTGTTGCGTTATTCTGCTCTTACAAGTAATTTGGAATCTCCTCTTATCTTCAAACGCGTGGTCTCCGCTTATTTAGCTAGTGATAGTCCTATGAGGAAGGATTCATATTCATATGAGTTATTGGTGCATGGAAAGTCTAGCTGAAAGAGTGTGAGAATACTTCTCCAATAGGAGATACTAGTACCACACCCGCTCATCCGGTATTAGTGCTTGGGGTGGAAGAGTCGTCGAAAAATAAGCAGCCATGCCTCTTCTTTGACTAAGAAGATATCTGGAAGGTCTCCCGGGAGATCTTCTCGTAACTCTGCGGTGTTTTCTCCTAGGAATGATGCTAACAGGTCCGCAACAGCCTGTCCTTTTATGTCCCTTGGGGAAACGCACGTTATGTCAAACTCTGACAGCTGCAGGAGCCATTTAGCCGGCCTCCCTATTAGGGAAGGTTTCGAGAGGAGAAACTTTACAGGGTCTGATTTGGATATTAACATCACCGTGTTGGATAGGAGGTAGTTCCTGAACTTCTGGATGGAATAAATTAATGATAAACACGCCTTTTCCTCTTTGGGGTATCTCGAGTTCAAGATCTCTTAACGTTCGATCGAAGTAGTATATGGGATATTCAATTACTTTGTCGTCTTCTGAGAGAGGAGGGCTCCAATGGCAGTATCACTAAAGGTCGTGTAAATACATAGTGGTCTCCTTGCATAGGAGGCTTCATGACGGTCGGGTAGGACATCTTTTGCTGGATCTTATAATACGCTTCTTGTTGAGATGTAGTCCATCTGAAATTCGCTCCTTTTTTCAGCAGAGGGGTAAATGCAGTAATGAGTTGTGCCATCCCCGGTATGAAGCGAAGAATGTAGTTTATCTTTCCCATGAAACTCTGGAGATCTCTTACGGTTCGTGGTGGTGGCATCATGAGGATACCTTATGTTTTGACTGGGTCAACTTTTATCCCTAGGGCCGTTACTTGTAATCCTAAGAACCTCCCCGAAGAGACACCAAATGCACATTTCAAAGGATTAATCTTCAACTTGTATTCGCGACATCTTTCGAACACTTGACGTAGCGTTTCCGGATGATCCGCTCGAGTCTTGGATTTAACCACAACATCATCTAAGTAATCTTCGACTTGCTTGTGTGTCATATAATGGAAGATGGTAGTCACGGCGCGTTGGTTATTAGCACCAGCGTTCTTCAGATCGAAAGGAATTACGATGCAATAGAAGTTTCCAGAGGGGTTCGAAAGCTGATCTTACCGCGTCGTGCTCATACATCTTTATATTGTTGTATCCACTATATACATCCATGAAACAAAACATACCATGTCCACTGGTATCGTCTACAAGCATGTCGATGTTAGGAGAGGGAAATCGTATTTAGAGAAGCACTTGTTCAGATCTCCGAAATCGACACAACACTTGATCTCGCCATTCTTATTTTTAACGGAACGATATCGCCAACCAGGTGGATTGTAAATTGGTTTGAGAAACCAGCGGCTAGTAATTTATGGACCTCCTCCTTGATTTGTTCTTCTATGTCGTGTCTCAATTGTCTTGGAGGTCGCTTGACTAGTTTGGATCCGGGTATCACGTGCAGCATGGTGGGTGACCATTTTTCATCCAAGCTGTGCATTTCTTCAGAAGTCCATGCGAATACGTCCCGGTATTCTTTGAGTGGGTCGACTAGCTTTGAGCGTTCAGTAGAATATAGAGCCAAACCGATCGTAATGGGTCACTGTAATTCCTCATTCCCTATATTGATAGTTTCGAGTTTGTCTTTGGTTAAGTCGGATCCGTCTTGAAACTTCTAAGGGGCGTATGGAACTTCCTCCTGGTTATTGTGAAAACATTCTTTCGGGCGAGAGACCGGGTCATGGTCTCCCCTTCTAATTGCTAACAATGGTGATAATATGTGAGTTTTCCATTTTTACTTCGTTTTACAGTAAGGGTGCACTCTCGCTTGGTGCGGTCACGGTTACCCGGTGGTGGGAGATTGGCGTCTTTCTTCTTAGGAAATGGCGGAGGGCGGTCTCCTCGCGGAGTATCTCCATCTTTTCGCTATCTCCGAGTGATGTCGATTTTGGTAGTATAAAACTGTGAATCTTGGTCGTCACGTCTTTTGAACCCTCATTCGCCCATGTGCTTCTATGCAGTAGATTGGTGCATGGGGGACAATGACCCGGGGATGCGGACAACTTCTCCATTTATTACTGTTTTCAGGCATTGGTGGTATGTTAAAGGAATGATTATGAGATTATGCAGCCATGTGGTAGTCTGGTTATTTTTCAATTACTTCAAACTTCACACTTGATTGAATTGTCCCTACTGCCAACTCGAAGTTGATGTAGCCGTATGTGCTAGTTTCGTTTCCTTCGAAATATGTCATCGTAGTAGGTTGTCGTATCGATCTCGTAGGTCGCACCCGACAGCTTTAAGTGTCTCGAGGGTGATGACATTGGAAGATGTGCCCGTGTCAATGAGCGCTCGTCTAAACATTGTGTTCCCGACAAGAGCCGTAACATACAAGGCCCGGTTGTGACCTTCTTCTACTATCATGTCGTCATTGGTGAAAACAATATTGTTGGTGGATCTCCCGGGGATCCTTGGAGTCCATGTGGGTGCAGGAACAAGTGATGCGTTCAGTACTATTCAGTTAATAGCATAGAATGTTTTTGTTCGCTGGTCCTTGGATAGGTGTAGAAATTCACATAAGTTTTCTACCAACGTGGTCGCCTCCTGACCCGCTGGCTTCCAGTCAGTGATGAAACCATTGATTTTAGAATTTAATTCTGGTATGTTAGTCCCTTCTCTTGATTTCCTGGGAACATGAACCACTTAGATCCGATGTTAGGCTGATGAGGAAGTCGAGTATGTCTGTTAATCACATCCTTCATTAGATCCATTTTTTGGCATGAATCTTCCGAGCTCTCATCGAGTCAACCAGCTTTGGGACCTCTTCATTAGTCGATTTCTTCCGAAATTGACTGAGTCATCATGACCTTGAGTGGGATCAATGTTTGTGGACATGGCCTCGATAACCGACCATGGTTGCACGAAATTTGAGGACCGAAACTGGAATTTGATATTGTAACCGAAAGATAAATCCTCCCGCTGTGGTCGCTAATATTGTTTATGGGTAAAAATCGTTTCTTCCGGATTTTAGTAAATTCGGTAGGTGAGTGAGAAACTGGTTTAAACCCTAAACAAATCTGCTACACGTGGGCACTTTCTAGATTCGAGAGATCAATCATGACAAGTCCGGCCTAAACCAAGAAATGGTCGTTCCAGGACTTGCTTCGGTCACAAAGTGGAGGAGAAGGGTTGATTTGGGGAGGGAAGAAAATAAAGGTGTTGAGACTAGAATAATTATGGGAGAGTAGTGTCTCGACTTGTATCAGAAAGTGAAAGCTTGGAATCTTGCAAGATATGAAAGTGTTTTGGAGAGCTTGCAAAGTTGTGTATTCTGAGAGTGTTGTGTTTTTCTCCTGACCGAGACTTGTTGTCTGGTGGAAATAGGTAAGACCTATTTTTACAAGTCAAGATTGAAACATACCCTGGACTCATGAAGGAAGAGAGTAAAGGGTGAAATAATGGGAGGAGGTGGTAACCGCATGGTGTTTATGAGTGAAAATGTTTTCACCATTATTTCCTCATTTATTTGACAGTTTTATTCCTATTCACGCTTTATTAAAGTGAGCGTAGTGTATGTTGCATGCTGTGACCGCGAAACCAAGACCATGGAAAGCATCCCCTAGTTTGTGTTGATGTCTCGAGTGTTGGTTGCACCTTGAGTGCAAGTGGCAATGCCAGGCTGCAGGTGGCGCATGTGGCATGAGCCAATGGCATGTACGGAATTCCTTGGTTGCAGGTTGCACCTTGATTGAAAGTGGCAATGCCAGGCGGGTGTGGCATGTGCGGAATACCTTGGTCGCAGGTTGTACGGTTTGTAAGCCTAGGCTACCAGCGAGCATGTTGGCATGTGCCAATGACACGCACGACCAAGTTTACCTAGGTTGCACGGTTTGCAAGCCTAGGCTACCAGCGAGGGTTTTGGCATGTGACAATGGCATGTATGGCCAAGTTGGCCTAGGTTGCACGACTTGCAAGTTAGGCTACCAGCGTGTGTATTTGGCATGTTCCTATGGCACGCACGTCCATTAGGGCCATGGCTAGGTAATGAAAGCTACCAGTGAGCGTGTTAGAATGTTCCAATAGCATGCACGGCCATGTTGGCCTAGGTTGCACGGTTTGGAAGCCTAGGTGTGGGCGCTACTTTGGCATGGCGCGGCTAGGGCCAAGGTAAGGGTGTTTGGTTTGGCGTGGTGTGACTAGCATAGCTAGGTCCAAGGAAAAGTGTATTTGGCATGGCACAGCTAGTTTGGGCTAGGTGTGGATGGCATGATTTTCCATCGGCATAGAGGTGCGGCTAGCATGGTTGGCATGCTTTGACGCGTTTGGTGTGGCTGGAAAGATTTTCCATTGACACAAAGGTGCGGCTAGCATAGTTGGCATGCTTTGGCGCGGTTGGTGTAACTAGCATAGCTAGGGCCAAGGCCGAGTGCATTTGGCATGGCGCGGCTAGGTTGGGATAGGTGTGGCTGGCATGATTTTCCATTGGCATAGAGGTGAGGCTAGCATGGTTGTCATGCTTTGGCGCTTTTGGTGTGGATAGAATGATATGCCATAGGCACAAAGGTGCGGTTAGCATGGTTGGCATGCTTCGGCGCGGTTGGTGTGGCTGACATGATTCGTCATTGGCATAGAGGTGCGGCTATCATGGTTGGTATGCTTCGGCGTGTTTGGTGTGGATGTAATGATTTTACATTGGCACAAAGGTGCGGCTAGCATGGTTGGCATGCTTTGGCGCGGTTGGTGTGACTAGCATAGCTGGGCCAAGGCATAGTGCGTTTGGCATGGCGCCGCTAGCTTGGGCTAGGTGTGGCTGGCATGACTTGTGCCATTGGCACAGAGGTGAATTAGGGTTTTGCTCGTTGTAACCCTAATTTGAAAAAATACCCCCCATTAATTACTGACTACATGCATTAAATGTTCTAATAAATGTGTCACCGATGACATTAGGTTATTCGGGGTTTTACAATGTCTAAAAACCACCATCAACATTCGCTAACGTCGCAATTTTTTTGTCCTGACCAAACTTTTCTCTGAAAACCTATTATATTGAGTTCGGTCACGTCGCAATTTCTTTTTCCAGACCAAACTTTTCTCTGACAACCTATATGTTGAGTTCGATTCACGCACAATTTTTTCTCCTAACCGAGACTTTTCTCTGAAAGCAAAACTCTATTAAAGATGAATTCGAGCTACTGGTGTCTTCAGAAACATTAGTCGAACTACACTTGCAGATGAGTTCAGGCTACTGTTCTTCGAGATGAGTTCGGCTACCTATTCTTGAGATGTCCAAGCCAAACTTTATTCAAGCCTGGAGTATTTTTTGTTCGGTTTCTGCTTAGGGTGGGAGATGGTAATTTTTCTCATATTCTCCAAACTGGGCGCAGTTTGATGAATGGTTTTCAGACTTGTGCCGACGAGTCACTACAGAATTTCTAATTCGATTTCAAATCGACACAAGACACTATGAACTTGAGACAGCTAGGCCCAACCTTGATTTAGTCAGCTTCAGTGATGTGCGCCCAATTAACACACAGGTTGTTAGCATATTAAATTTTTTAATCCGACAATTAATTTCTGGAAAATACATAAGCATGAGATGGCATCTACCAAGGATTTGCAACTATTCCTTAAGTAGCTCTTTCAGCATCTCTTCCCACTCCTCCTTACTACTTTGAACCTTAAGCCGCACTCTCCCATACTACTAAGTGGGCTCATCTCGTGCAGTTACTTAATATTGCATTTATAGGTCGGTTACTGCATCTTATGGAAAGGTTGCTTCTGAGAAGGCTTAGATTGGTTAGTTGTTCTTAGTCCACTGAGCTATTTACTTTTATCCCATCTCTAAAGTCAGGGATTGGCCTAGCTCTATTGAACACTAAATTTTGTGTAGTTACATATCTCATTATCCATGTGACTATGCATTGTTTACTAGTATAGTCACCGCGAAACCTTTTTGTTGCACTTGCTAATGAAATAAACTTTGTACCTAATTATCCGTATGACTATGGTATGCTAGTGTATTATGTTTTTCATATTTCAAACATAAGATAACAAATTTGAAATGGTTTAGAAATCAGTGGTACACAATTTCTAACCAAACATGTGACTCATATCAATTCATGTTATACAAAGCATATATAATCAAATGGAATTTGAAACACAATGCATTCTTAATACAAAACTGATTCAACATCTCTAGGGATGTTAACGGATGCATATCCATCGGATATTTAGAAATCCGTATCCGATAGGTTAAGTGCTATTAGATATCCGATAATATACTATAGGATATCAAAAATCATATATCGATTCCAATAGGCTAAGCTATCGGAGATCGGATATTTATCCGAATATGACAAAAAAATAAATTAAAACCTTGTAAAACATGTTCATAATTGAAATTTGTCGGATATTTATCCGATAATATCCGAAATGTGTTTTATTTAATCTTCTAGTCGACTATAAGTTTAGGGTAACTTACAAATAAGTTATTGTTCTATCGGATATCGGATATTAACCATTCGGATGAACCCTAATCCGATTCCGATATGTGAAGGAAAAAATATCCGATTCGATATCCGATAAAACAGATAAAATCCTATAGGATCTCGAATACTCGAAAACGGATTCCTGATATCCGACAAATATTGACAGGCCTAAATATCTCATTATTCATTAGAAATGTGATGATATCGTAAAATAAATTATCACTTTAACTCACAAAATCAATTCGTTACTTTGCTCTATTTTTCTTAGCGCACCAGCTAATGAAATTTGAAAGACAACAGAAATTTACAATAATCCGAATTTGATTATATATTCCACTATAAAAGGTCAATACAACAATTTCATTATCTCAATCTAAACATGATTTATTAACAAGCTTATGTTGTTTCCGCAGTTAAAAGATTTAGTCTAGAAAAGATGCATCGTCTTTAAAACTCGATGTGTCCCGTTGTTCGCCATTGGAGCTAATTTCCCACATTACAATGATTTTTTTTTATTTTTTTTGTAAGTTCTTCAAATAAAGCGGCCTTAAAAACGAGTTTCCTAATTTCTAGGTTTTCTTGGTCATCAAATTCCTAAGTTGTAATAAAAAATACCAAACGGAATGGAACATAACAATGCTTTATAAAACAAATTTTTTTTTTATAGTGAAGCGTGGACTATGGTTCCTTCAATTGAGAAATCAGGCAATCATCTACTAATAAAATATAATAGATCATAAAATTAGCTTTCATATTTTATTGATATAGTTTTACCATAGAAAGTTAATACAACTTTATTATCTTAGTATACCCAAGCAGATACACAAGATGAATTGTTATATTTCCATTATCATATTCGATACTACGTACGTCCTACTTCGATTATTAGCTGGATCAAGTTAATAATTTCATAGTTTTGTTTGTCTAATTCTCTATATTGTTGAAGTTTATTCTCTACTCGTTCTCTTAGATGAACTGCCTATAATGATGAAAACACTAAACCAATTGATGGTACCTGAAAGGATATGTCATTATGACATTATCAAACAATAACTCATTCATGATCCAAATTTCTATGATCATCATTTTTAGTAAAAAGTGGAAGAATAAATATATTTTTTGATTAGAAGAGAGATTTTATTAAAAGGGAAGAAGAATGTACAAAAAGTTACTAGCTGTAGCTTAAAAAAAAAAACAATCAAAAAAGTAAAGTTTCCCAGTTAATCACTGTATGAGAGAAATTGGTGTGAATTCTCTTCCCTTCCGCAGCAGCCCATGATAGGATTAGGAATTTGGCATTGTCACTTAATTATGAGTCGGTCTTGAAGTTGTAGTCAACATTGAAAGTATGACTGTTTCTTTCATTCCATAAAGTCCAGATGATTGCTGCAGGGACGAGGTTCCATATATCTTTCCCTGAGTTACTATGGATACAATTGCTCGACCAAGAAACAGCAAGAGCATACATAGATTCTGGAAAAACCCATGCCCAGTCTTTTTTTGGTGTGAGAGCCATCCAAATATGATACGCAACCTTGCAATGGAGAAGTATATGATCTTGTGTCTTACTGCTGTCACCACAAAGAATACACGAATTATACAAAGTCATACCTTTTCGATTCAACATCTGAAAATAGTTGAGTCTTCCATGAACAGTGCACCACATAAGGAAACAAATATTTGGTGGAATGCAAGCCTGCTAAACAAATTTCCATGGAAAATTATCCACTCCAGCTTCCACAACCCAAGTTGCATAAAGGGATTTAACAGAGTATACACCCGAAGATTCCAAAGCCCATCTTCTTGTATCAGGAAAGTTATCCAGTGTTGGTGGAGAAGAGCCAATAAGAATGAACAAAGCGGCAAGTTGGTTAACTTCGATATTCAGAAGCACTCTTTTATAGTCGAACTTCCATGCTCCGACTTCAGAGATGTGTGCGTCCACACTACCATTTTTTTAATTTATCCAATTTGTAAAGTAAAGGGAATTTTACATCCAAACTAGAGTCACTAACCCACTTATCATTCCAGAATGACATATGTAATCTAGAGTGAAGACATAAACTAGAGTTAGAAGAGACCCAGTAGTTCATTTTTGCAATTGTTTTCCAACAAGAAACACCATGAACCATTTGTACATTACCTGGAACCCAATGGGAGAAATAAGTACCATATTTTTCAGCGATAATTTTGTACCATAGATGATTCTTCTCTACACCAAATCTCCAGCACCACTTAGCAAGTAATGCTTGATTCATTAACCTCAGATTTAAGACACCCAATCCCCCTCTTTCTTTTGAAGCACAAACTAACTCAAAGTTTATAAGATGCGAAGTAACAGAACCGGACTTATTCTCCCAAAAACAACGTCTCATCTTCTTTTCTAGAATGTTAATAATAGAAATTGGAGCTTTGAAAAGAGAGAAGTAATACATAGGGAGAGAACATAAGATACACTTCAAGAGAGCCAACTTCCCACCTTTAGATAACTTACCTTGTCTCCATAACGATAGTTTAGCTTCAAATTTTTCAATTATGGGATCCCATATAGATTTTGCATTAGCTTTTGCACCCAGAGGCATGACCAGGTACATAAAAGGAACTGAATCAGTTGCATAACCTAGTTCAGAAGCCCATTCTTCCAAAATAGGTACTTCACCAATTTCAATGATTCTTGTTTTTGATGTATTTACCTTTAATCCTACAATATATTCAAAACAGTGAAGTATGGAGAACAGATTGACGAGTTCTTCTTTTTTGTTATCGATGAAGAAGATAGTATCATCAACATAATGTAAATGACTTACTACTACGCCATTTGGAACTACACTGAAGCCACTAAACAGATTTATACTTGTTGCTCTATCTAAGTACCTTGAGAAGCCTTCCATTGCAACATTGAAAAGCAAAGGTGAAAGAGGACAACCTTGCCTAACACCTCTAGTACTGCCAAAATAACCAAAGGATGACCCATTTATCAACACAGAGAAAGAAGCAGTTGAGTAACAGAATTTCATCCAACTACACCATTTTCTACTAAAACCCATATGCCTCAAAATATCTTCCAAATACTTCCAATTTACCCTATCAAATGCCTTCTCCAAGTCTATCTTGCAAATCAAACCAGCTTGTCCAGATTTTAGTCTAGAATCAACCAACTCATTGGCAATAAAAATTCCATCTGTTATTTGTCTACCCTCAATGTATGCACATTGAACAGGTGAGATGAGTTTTGGCATAAATAATTTCATTCTCGAAGCTAATACTTTAGCAATGATCTTGTACATGCTAGTAAGAAGAAAAATTGGCCTACAATCCTTCACAGTCAACATAATCTTTTTTGGGTACCAAGGTAATAAAAGTAGAATTATGTTTAGGATCAATCTTACAAGACTCACAAAACTCCATGATAGTCTCCATGATGTCTTTCTTAATAAAGCTCCAACATTTTAGAAAGAACATCATAGGGTAACCATCAGGCCCTGGAGCCTTGTCTTGTCCAAGGTCTTTGATAGCCTGAAGAACCTCATTTTCAGTGAAATTTGCATCCAGAATTTCACATTCAATGTCACTTATACTGTCAAAAGTAATCCCCTCCAAAGCCGGTCTGATATTTTCTTCTTCTGTGAAAAGGCCTTTATAAAAGTTTACAATATGATCTTGCAGCTTCAATCTGTCAGACACCAAATCACCTTCAATATATAGTTGTCTGATCCTATTGTATCTCCTTCTAGCAGTGGCCTGGCTAATGAAAAAAGAAGTATTTCTATCCCCTTCTTGCAACCATTTGTTATCAGACTTTATTTTCCAAGCAACTTCATCCATCTTAGTGATCTTCTGAAACTCAGCCAAGTGTTTAATTTTTTCAGCCAGCTGATGTTCATCTAAAGTGTTATCTTCAGCCAAATTATCAAAAAGATGAATTTCTTCCAATAAGTACTTGAGTTTGCTGTTGTTATGACCAAATGTGTCCCTGTTCCACACCTTCAACTTCTCCTTTAAAGCCTTCAGCTTCATCCACAAAGAAGTACTTGGATTACCTGTAAAAGAAAAAGACAACCACCATTCTTCCAAAAGTTTTAAAAAACCATTCTCCAAAAACCACATGGTTTCAAGCCTGAAAGGACTGGGTCCCAAAGAAGGATCAGAAATGTCTAGGAGTATGGGAATGTGATCAGAAGTGGGTCTGGCTTGAGCAAGTTGAGAGGCTAAAGGGTATTGAATTTCATAAGAAGGAGAAAGAAGGAATCTGTCTAATCTGCACATGACAGGGTTATCTTGTCCATTGGACCAAGTATATCTAGCTCCCTTTAAAGGAAGATCAATTAGATTGTGCTCAATGATGAAAGTTATGAAATCTTTCATGATTTTTGTGATTCTGCTGCAATTTTTCTTCTCATCACACTTCTTAATGGTGTTGAAATCACCTCCCAAACACCAAGGTAAATCCCAATAACTACAGATGTTATCTAATTCTTCCCAAAAATCAGACCTTTCATAAGGTTTATTTGGTCCATAAACATTTGTGAGGATCCAAGAAAAACCATCATGTTTGTTGATACATGAGATGGAAAGAGAATATTCACCCACCATTGAATGCGTAACTTCTAGAAAATCCTTATTCCATAAGATGATCATACCACCCGAGTTACCAATTGACTTTTGAAAAGTCCATCCAAAATTTGGATGCCCACAAATTTGCTGGATATCAAAATCACTACACTGCATCATTTTTGTTTCTTACAGAATTATGATCGGAGCTTGAAGAATGGAAATCATTTTCTTCACAATCAGTCTTCTGTGACTAGAGCATAACCCTCTGACATTCCATGAAAGAATCTTCAAACACATTTATCACCGAAATGACCCACTTTTTTCACCAATCTCTTAGGTTTAACACCAGAAGTATTAACTTCTTCCACATTGATATCCAGCCTCCTGCACTCTGTGATGTTCCTCCTTGAATAAACTTCTTGAGTCTGTGGAGTATGAGTTGAGCTTGCATCATCTAATACATCATCCATCAAAGTTTCAAAGCCCGGTGGAAATGTAGGAGTGGAGGAAGATGAAGAAATAGAAGTAATATCTTCATCCAAGAGACCAATAAAAGTATCTTCTAACCCATTAAGTGGCAAAGCTTTCTCCTTGGGTTCATGTATATGGACATGATTAAATAAATAATTTCAACTAGAAAATGAGTTTTGGATCGAAGAAGACTAGATCTAGTAAGTGTGAGGCGACTGCAGGCTTTAAGTTAGTAATGAAAGAGGCACTAAATCAATTAGTTAAAGAGGTTTATATATGACTCGGTATTACGAAAATTCCAGGTCACTGACTCCATACCTAGGTCAAGATCTAATCCTAAGTCCATTTGGTTCGATATTAGCTACTTGCCACATCGAGTGTGCAGAAAATCGGACTCATAAAATAAAATATTATAAAATAAAATATTGGTGATGCGAACGAGAGATTCTGCTTGATGTTGTTAGGAAAAAAGTCGTTGCATAATAGAAAACATTATATGTATCTTTTTTTTTTCATTTTAGTTATTATGTTTATTTTAAAATATTAGGTTATTTAACGTTTGGTACCCAGCAAATGTCCAACACCTAGCTTTGGTACCCAATAATTGAAATATTAAGGGTTGGTACCTTGACCCGTCATTGACCGTAAGTCAAGCCGTTGACTAAATAATGTTATAATTTCCATGACAGAATGTACGTTATTATCTTTCTAGCGTTATATCACTGATAACATTGACTCGGGTTATCCCAAACATTCAGTTAAATACAGAAGTTGTGTCCCAATCTCTTTGTGTCATCATATTGGACGACCATGATGAGCCGTTGTTGGACATATAAAATCAACATGTGACCAAACTTAATTGACGTTCTTCTTCTCCGGCGAAGATTAGAAATAGTTAGGGTTTCTTAGTATGCTAGCCCAATTTTAACTTTCTGCATCAAACCCCAGTTATTATCATCAATAAGTATAGATTCAGCAAAATCAATGAAGGTGCTCCTTGTTATGATCCAAGAACATCTAAAATTATCAAATACAACATTACCTTTCATGAAATTTTGGGAACTCCGTCCAAAAGGCCAGCATTGATACCCAATCGCCCTATATTCTATATACACCTCAAAAATCTTATTTTTTATTTAATTCTCATTATCTTTCTCTCATCTATGTGTGTCTGAAGTATCAAGTAGAACATCACTTCATTGATCGAGTTCTAATATCGCATATTTATAAGTATAATCAGGAGGTGATTCGTGATTGTGTTGATGGTGGTGATTTTTCATGTTCTTTAAAACTTTCAACAAATACAGCTGGTAATGAATCTACTTCACCTGTTCTTCTTGATTGATTTGGAGCATGTAGTGTCTTTGTTTCTCAAATGGGTCTGGTGTTGGAAATGGTTTTGGGGCTAATGGTTGATGGGTATTGAAATTGGGTATTGGAATGACTCAACTTGGTGTTTAACCAAAACTGAATTTTATTTCTCAAACTTTGTTGTACAAGACTCACTTTTCTTTTCTTACACCACTCTTATTATTTGCTAGCTCACTTGGTTTTTGTATGATTTGCAAGTGAACCATTGTTGCCTATTTATAGGCTCACTTACTTCTCTAGATAGTTCTATCTAGACTCTTCTTTACACTTTCATTACACTCTTATCTAAAGAGAATATTCTAGGTATAATACCAAGGATAAGTATGGAGGAGATTATCCTTCACATGTTTAATACTCTCTTATCTAGAGAGAATACTCTAGAATACATCAAGGATAAGTATGGAGAAGTTTATTCTTCACATGTCTAATTTGACTAATACTTATCTAATTAGATTTTTCTAGATTTATCTTGAATAATCAAGTTTAGTATTTTAACAGCCCCCCTTAAACTTGATTTGCAGTAACTCCAAGAACTTCTCGTAATTTGACAAAGAATTCCTGCTTTAGCGGTTTCGTGAAAATATCCGCAAATTGGCCTTGAGACTTTGTGTATTTTAATTGTAACTTATTCTCCGATATGCACTCTCGGATAAAATGGTATCGTGTGTCGATGTGCTTGCTGCGGTCATGGAACACTGGATTCTTTGCTAAAGCCATTGCCGCCTTGTTGTCCACAAATATTGTAGTTGGTTCTTCCTGCTCCATATTTATCTCCTTCATTAGACTCCTTAGCCATATGGCATGGCAAACACACGATGCTGCTGTGACGTACTCAGCTTCGCAAGTGGAGAGTGTGACAATCGGTTGCTTCTTCGAACTCCAAGTAAAGCCAGTATCTCCGAGGAAAAATACAAATCCAGTAGTACTTTTTCTTTCATCTAAATCTCCGCCCCAATCACTATCACTTTATCCAACGAGTTTGTACTTGTCTGACGACGAGTAAAATAAACCGAAATCAAGCGTACCTTTTAAGTAGCGCAAAATTCTCTTGGAAGCCTTCAGATGTGTAGTCGTAGGTGCCTCCATGTAGCGACTGATTAGCCCTACTCCATAGAGAATATCTGGCCTCGTACAAGTTAAGTATCTCAAGCTTCCAACAAGACTCTTGTAAAAAGTTGGATTAACCTTCTCGCCTCCATCGATCTTTGATAGCTTGATTCCGCATTCTACAAGAGTAATTGCCGGATTACACTGCTCCATTTTAAATCTCTTAAGGATTTCTTTCGTATATCCTTCTTGAGATATAAAAATTCCATTTTATCGTTGTTTTACTTCGATCCCGAGATAGTATGACATGAGACCGATGTCTGTCATCTCAAATTCTCTAGTCATCGCTTTCTTGAATTCTTCGAACATTATTGGGTTATTTCCGGTGAAGATTAAATCGTCCACATATAGGCATACGAGCAACATATCTCCTTTTTCATTCACCTTCACATAGAGAGCATGTTCATGTGGGCATTTACTAAAATTATTTTCTTGGAAGTACTTGTTGATTCTGCTGTACCACGCCCTTGGTGCCTGTTTTAGGCCGTATAAAGCCTTTTTCAACTTCATGATTTTATTTTCTTGTCCTTTTACTTTGTATCCCGGTGGCTGTTCGACGTATACCGTCTCTTCAAGATGTCCATTTAGAAAGGCAGACTTGACGTCCATTTGATAAACTTTCCATCTATTTTGGGCAGCTAGAGAAATAATTAGTCTTATAGTTTCTAGACGAGCGACAGGAGAAAATACCTCATCATAGTCGATGCCTTCTCTTTGGTTGTAGCCTTTTGCAACCAATCTTGCCTTGTATCTTTCAACTTCTTCTTTAGCGTTTTTCTTGGATTTGTACACCCACTTTACTCTAATTGATCTTTGTCCTTTCAGAAGTGTTACAAGCTCCCAGGTACCGTTCTTCTCAATTGCTTTTATTTCTTCATTCATCGCCTTTATCCATTTCTCGCTTTTAACGGCTTCTTCAAACTTTATTGGTTCACTTTCTTCAAAGAGACAAAAAAGAGATACATTATCTCCGTAAATATCAGTTAAACTCCTCGTCCGTAAGGGTCTTTCACTAGAACTTTCATCTGCTGATGATGGATCATCATGATGCACTGCTGGAGGTGATGATGGAGGTGAAGTAGATGGAGCAACTGGTTCATGTGGTTTTACTTCTTCTTCTTCTTCTAGAATAGGGAGAAAATTGTAATCCTTTTCTTGAACGCTGAAATCCCAGAAGCCTTCTTCATCGAACTCCACATCTCGGCTTGTGGTGACCTTTTTATTGATTGGATCGTACAACTTATATCCTTTGGATCGAGAGTCATAACCGATAAATATGTACTTGACACTCCTGTCATCCAATTTTTTTCTCAGCTGACTCGGCACATGAGCATATGCGATACTTCCGAATACTCGTAAGTGTGAGATGCCGGGTTTTTCTCCGCTCCATGCTTCTAAAGGAGTCATGTTCCTCACACTTTTTTTGGGACATCGATTTATCAGATAAACTGCACAGTCAACCGCTTCTGCCCAAAACTCTCTGGGAACTCTATTTGTCTTCAGCATACTCCGGGCCATGTTGAGAATTGTTCTGTTTCTCCTTTCGGCAACTCCGTTTTGTTGAGGTGTGTATGGAACCGTAAGAGGCCGACGGATTCCATTATCTTCACAGTATGCCTCGAACTCCTTCGAAGTAAATTCGCCTCCTCTGTATGATCTCATAGCCACAATTTCAAAGCCGCTCTCCTTCTCCACAAGGGATTTAAATTTCTTGAAGTTGGAGAAAACCTCCGATTTTTGTTTCAAGAAATAAACCCATGTCTTTCGACTAAAGTCGTCGACAAATATTAGGAAATAATTATTTCCACCATACGAGCTTGGATTTATTGGTCCACAAACATCTGTATGAACTAACTGCAGCGGTTTTGTGGCTCTTGAGAATGTTTCCTTAGGAAAACTTTTCCTGAAATGTTTCCCAAGTAAACATCCTTCACACAACTGATCCGGGTGGTCAATTCTTGGCAAACCTCTAACCATCTTTTGTTTGGACAATAATTTTAACCCTCCAAAATTAATGTGTCCATACCTAAGGTGCCATAACCATGACGAGTCTTTAACACAAGCAGTCAGACATCTCGCGATGTCATTTTGAATGTTCAGATAGAACATCCTATTCCCCGTCATTGGCACCTTGGCAATCAATTTTCCTATCCTATCTCTTATGAAAAGACTAAGTTTTTCCATATTCATCTTATAGCCTTTTTCTAAGAGTTGTCCCAAACTTAATATATTCATTTTTACGTTAGGGACGTAATAAACATCGGAAATAAACTCATGATTTCCATTTTTCAACTTAATTAAAATTTTGCCAAGACCACTCACCGGAGTTTTCGCTCCATTTCCAAACGTTACGTGGCCGGAAACTGATTCATCAAGCTCCACGAACTTCTCCTTAGTGCCGCACATATGATTGCTTGCTCCTGTATCAAACACCCATGTACAATTCTCACTGTGGTCACCTCCTTTGCATGCCACCAAAAGGGTCTGGTCTCCTTCTATGAAAACCAACAATCTCGAGCATAATGACCACGCTTGTGAAAATTATAGCATTTGACTTGAGATTTGTTATTCCTTGCCCTATTATTGTTGCGCCATGAATTATCTCCTCTTCCACGACCTCTTGTGGAGCTTGACCTCTGGCCCCTTTGATAATCGTCATTCTGCTTGCCTCTTCCTCTTCCTCCATAATAGTCGCGTCATATTCCTCTAGCATTACTACTATAACTCTCTCCTTTGTATTTCAAAGTGAGCTTTGCTTGTAGAACATGTTCTACTTCTCCCTATTTGCTTCTCTTTTTCATTCTTTCTTCATGGGCTTGTAGCGATCCCATGAGCTCATCCACGGTCATGGTTTCGACGTCTTTGGACTCCTCAATTGCGACGACGATGTAATTGAATTTTGGAACGAGTGATCACAATATTTTTTCTATCACACGATTATCACTCATGACCTCACCATTTCTTCTTAGTTGATTGACGACAACTAATACTCTTGAAAAATAATCCGATATTAATTCGGACTCTTTCATGGAGAGAGATTCAAACTCACCTCTTAGAGTTTGCAACCGCACCTTCTTTACTTTGTCCACGCCTTTGATGGAATTTTGCAAAATCTCCCATGCTTGCTTTGCATTAGCGGATCTTGATATCTTCTCGAAGGACGACTCATCCATGCCTTGATAAATAAGGAAAAGAGCTCTTTTATCTCTCTTTCTCGAAATACGTAGTGTATCCTTTTCATCTTGTGGTAGCGCCGCTTCATTTTCCGGTTCGACATAACCTTTTTCTATTATCTCCCACGCATCTTACGAGCCTAGTAACGCCTTCATTTGAATGCTCCAGTTGTCATAGTTTTCTTTAGTGAGTTTAGGAATTTGGAAGGGAAACATTTCAGTAGCCATTAGGACCTTGGCTCTGATACCATGGTGTTGGAAATGGTTTTGGGGCTAATGGTTTATGGGTATTGAAATTGGGTATTGGAATGACTCAACTTGGTGTTTAACCAAAACTGAATTTTATTTCTCAAACTTTGTTGTACAAGACTCACTTTTCTTTTCTTACACCACTCTTATTATTTGCTAGCTCACTTGGTTTTTGGATGGTTTGAAAGTGAACCATTGTTGCCTATTTATAGGCTCACTTACTTCTCTAGATAGTTCTATCTAGACTCTTCTTTACACTTTCATTACACTCTTATCTAAAGAGAATATTCTAGGTATAATACCAAGGATAAGTATGGAGGAGATTATCCTTCACATGTTTAATACTCTCTTATCTAGAGAGAATACTCTAGAATACATCAAGGATAAGTATGGAGAAGTTTATTCTTCACATATCTAATTTGACTAATACTTATCTATTCTAATACTTATCTAATTAGATTTTTCTAGATTTATCTTGAATAATCAAGTTTAGTATGTTAACATCTGGAACATGTGAGGTTTCTGTTGGTCTCTTTTTCAAACACCTATTGGACATGAGATTGCTACTGTATTTTCCCTCTTTTTACATCCAGATAAAACGAGATGATTTAGAGATTGAGCAAGTATTTATATCTGCATATGTAATCCATCTTAAATGTGCATGAATTGTTTCTCTTCAATACTTTGAAATGTATGAAACATTTGAACAATGAGATTCTTTTTCCTTTTGTCCTTTAGAAATCTTCGAGATAGCTCCGGTAGTTAAATATCGTGTGTGGTCTCAGAAATTGGGTCATTGACTAACATGTTATTATTATCATTTGGTTTGGATCGGAAGTGTAATGCCACCGTTACCGGTGGTTCCGTTGTTGCAAGAATGAGGTTTGGTTGGTGTGGTGCCATCTTTGTTTATTACTGTAGGGAACCCATCGTATTTTAAGTTACTCAACCAATACATTTCTTTTAGTTTTATTTAAGATTTGTTACTGGTAAAATTTGTTAATGGTTGTTGCAGGTTCGATGAAGAAACATAAGTGGTAGTGAAAATAATGCAGTAGCCGTTGGATTAGTCTCTTAGTAACTGTTAGATGAAATTGAATGGGATCACATGCTTTTTGGAAAAATCACGTGCTAACGATGATATAACGCCGTCAAGTAATTGATATTTATTAATAAATTAAATTATATAGGTAATTTACTGTTTGGTCCACGGCTTGACTTGACAGTCTATGGAGGATCAAGGTACCAAACCTTAATATTTCAAATATTTGGTACCAAAGCTAGGTGTTGGACATTTGCTGGGTACCAAACATTAAATAACCCTAAAATATTTTAGTAGCAAAGAAAATAATAATTCCATTATGTTACATATGTAGTCATGTTATTTCTTTTTTCAAACAAATGAAGTTAAGGAAAAACATCAAACTCGAGAAACATTATCCTAGGATCGAGGTGCAACTTTTTTCATTAAATAACATTGTTAAATAGAAAATGATTAACACAACTTCCAAATACATAACTATTTTTATATTTAATACTACTTCATTATAAATTTTATTATAAATTCGGTTATTTTTCAAAACACGATTATATATAAATAAGTTTATAATATTTTATTTTAATGTCCTTTACGAAGTTATACTTTTACTAGGTTTCAAACATTTTTATTATTAGACTCAACCAAAATAACATATCGTTGACAAGAAAATATATCTTGAAAGAACAAGAATTCTATGTTTGTTCTTGGAGGAACTAACTAATCTTAACAGAAGATGTGAAAAAAATTAAAATAGAATTTAAAAAACCATCAAAACTTTTAAAACAAATTTTGTCAGACTTTGTAAACTTGATATTTAGTCACTAACGTATCCGATTGCTGGGAAATGGGTTTGTTAAATAAGATTTTCTTTTAATAATATTTATAATATGAAACATGAACACCGAACTTTCATTTGGAAATTATAAAGTTTTTACTTCACCAAAAACAAACTTAGTATATACCATAATCTAAAGTGAAAAACCAAACAATTATGGGACTTCACGGCGATTCCACTATAAAAAAATTACTAGGAAATTTTACAAGAAAGGATGGTCAATTTCCATATACTACTGGATAGTTGTGTGCTTTATTGCATGGAGTTATTACTAGATAACATAAATTAAGTTTAGTGAAATACAAAAAAAAATTGTATCTACCTTTTACCTTTACAGTAGTATCGAAAATACATATTATTCGTCCTAGATAGAAAAAATATTAATAAGATTACTGTCTTACAACGAATCACAACAAATTATCCATGCACAATCTTATATGGACACTATCTTACAAGATATGCACCAATGTTTCTTTAAAATCTAAATGGTGATGATAGGTTCCTTTTATTATATTCTAAATTTCTGCCAAAAATGAGCATAATCCGAGATACCAAACCTTACCATATATTGATTTTAATTTCGATCATTAATTTTTAACTGTTGATTTTCAAAGTGGTAGATGGTGGTGTTAGACGTCTCATATTATACTTATTTTTTGTAGGATTGTCAAGTTTCATAAGAAAAACTTATCACCAATGTATTGGATTCAAATTTATTATCGTTTGGATTCTAAAGAAATTAAAGTTGGTACAAATATTTTAATATAGTGTCCTTATAAGATTACCGTGCTTTGAGATCGGAAAAGAACACAAATAAAATACAAAAAATCAGAAAATCTTCACAAAATAACTTTTATAAGATAAAACCCCTAATTCTGTGAGATACTATTCACAAATTTATATCTACTGATAAATCATGACAAACAAAGTGAGGGTTTGGACCTGATGATAGTTAATTAGAATCAACCAACTGTTGGTTAGTTTTCAGTTTCAAATATCAGATTATTGGTTAGTTTTCAATATCAAGAAAAAATTTGATTTCTAAGGCTAACAAACTTTTAAGTTATAAGGGAATAGATCTAGATTTCTTGTACACATGGTTTTTCTGCTGAAACAATGAAAAATAGAGAGTGATTCTCAACCTAGGAAGTTTAAGAAAAAAGGATGAGCGGTAAAAGTGGGTAGTTCTATATTTCAGGGGTTATTTAAGTACTAATTAGGACATGGTAAACTAAATATATAAAAAATTCTCATATTATTATATGCTTTGAAACAAAGATTGAAATTATTGGAGTAGAAGGGATGTTGATTTTGGGAAATCTGATTGGCAGTTAAAAAGAGAGTTAAAAATTAGGGATAAACCAAACTGCAATGTAGTGCCTTCTTACCTCTTGGTAATTTTTCTAACACCCGTGTGTCATTCTCTTAAATTGAATCCATCTCATTACCCATAAAAAGTTACCACCTGGTATAGTGCTTCTTGGAATTAGTTTATGAGGTCTTAATGATCTTTGTACTTATTGTGGAACTGTAGGGTTAAATCCTACAACAATATAAAATTCCCTAGTTGTGTCGACAACACCATGCACTTATTGTACCACACTTCTTCCAGAAACATCATCCATGTCGATATATAAGTCTTTATCACTTGAATGAATATATATATTCAACTTGTATATATGTCTTTATGTCCAAGTATAATTCATTCTTATTGAAAGTAACATCTATGCTCCTAATAACTTTTTGATTATCATAGTCCTAAAGTTTGTGCCCAAAATCATCACCTCCGTAAAAAATAGAATATACACTATTTTTCTTGATCCTCTATCTTAGCCCTATCTCCAGGACTAAGATGAACATAACCAACAAAACCAAAAATTTTCAAAAAAGAAATATTTTTTCAATTTTCATGTATTTAGCTATTGAGCCTTAAAATCTTTAGTTTTTGTGATCGCAACATCAAAAAATAAAAAATAAAATAAAATCTGAATGCCTTCTCCACATTCCAAACCTCCTATGATATCTTCATGTCCTATGGACTACTTGGTTTTTTGTTAATTAAATAAACATTCACTTATGTTGCATGTACTTAAAAGGTCTCAGGCAAACCAAATTGCAGTCTCATGCATCTAACTAGCACACACGTGCACATTCAACATCCAATTCATATGTTCTGCTACTTTATTCTTCTGTGGTGTCCCTGAAAGTGTACTCTCCAAAAAAATTCCATTAGTAGCACACAACTAACCAAAACCTCAATATTGTTATTCTTTTATGAGCAATGCTTTGATAAGATTATGTTCAAAGTGAAATTCGGCTGACAATTCATTAGAATTATCAGCCGAAATGCTTATTATTCTTCATAATGAATGTGCTGATGAACAACTCGACTGATTATGAAACACGAAAATGACAGCCGAAGTTCACTTAATCAAGAACATCACTACGTTCGGTCGTCTTGTTTTTTTCTTTTCTTGAATCTGCCGAACCTAAGATCCATATTTAGAGATTGAGGTTCGGATGATTACTTGTCAATCAAACCTTGGTATGATTCAATAAAAAAAAAAAACAATGTTCGGCTTATAACTTGTCAACATAATCTCCGGGTATTCTTTATATTATGAAGAAATTCTTTTGAACTAATCAAGGGTACTACGTAATTTACCTAGCTCCAGGGCATCCCTTATCACCATTCCTATGATATGGTTATCAATATGTAGAACATAAAAGTATTGAAATCAGGAGTCCAAAGCCGGTGTCACTATCATTGTAATACAATGTTAAAGTCATTGGGTAATGATAGCAGTGATATGAGATCGAAACTTGTGATTACCAAATAAAATAAAATAAAATTGCAAGTCAAAGCCATTCGGATATTATTGACTGGAACTCGAGACTCTTTATAGAAATGGCCAGGGTACTTGAACTCGAGATTCATTAAGCAGTTATTGTCTGCATGCAGATGCATACAACAATTTTTGTAGATGCTTAGCAGATCGGCTTACATGTAGTATGAGCTGTAGTTTCTTTCTCCCTAACGTATTTTCTTCGTGTATTCTTGGTGTTTTTCTTTCAATCTCATGTATCCATATTTGATTTGATTTTATTTGGAAATAAGAAAAAAATATACAACTTAAGAGCTGAAAAAAATCATTACTTATCCATCTTATCACTAGGCACAGATTCAAAACAATGCCTAGTGTCAGGCTTTATTTAAAATCCATAGCACTTAAGGTAAACCATTTTTTTTTGAAGCATATATGTATAGATTTGTAATGCATTTTAGGTTTAAGTCAACAACTAGTTGGAAACAAAACTAGGACCCACTTTATTTCATTACCTTTCCAACGATAGAATCACCATCCAACAACCATCGGATTTTTTTTTCGGCATTTTGATCGTTCAGTTTAATAAAAACTTGGGTACCTCTCTCTCTGTAATTTACCCAATTTCACTACAGCTACTAGTATTATGAGAATTCTTCATTCTTCTACCAAAAAAAAAATCTCCATCCGGAACGTTACATTACAATAAGAAAATTTGTTCCTTAATAGAGATATCAACTCTCTAAAAAGATATTACATAAATCTAATTATGAAAATTACATGATTAACTTTATTTTATTTTATTTTTACATTTTAATTTTTTTAACAATGATCATAAAAACCCGTTTGGTTGAACTATGTGTAATTATATGGGATTTGATAATTTATTTTGGCCTATATATACAAAATAATGTATAATTATATGGGTTATGTTTATAATCATAAGAACCCGTTTGGTTGAACTTATGACTTATTTTATGTGGGTTATAGTTAATAAAAGCATGAGATATATATAAGAGAAGCGTTTCATATTTTTTTTTAAATATTTTTTTTTTCGGATTTTTTTAAAACATTTATTTCGGTTTTTGGTTTTTACGCTTTTCAGTATTTCCTTTAAAACAGTTGTAAGAGCCTTCTGTGCTCAGTGAGAAAAACAAAGTAACACAATTCAGAAGTTGAATACAAGGTTCGAAAAACAGGTCACATCTTAGGTCACGGCCATTGGGCGTGACCGTTATAACGCGTTTTGACGGATGTGAGCACGTTTCTAGCAAAAAAAAACGCGTCATTTAGGAAAAACACGCGTTTTTTATATGTTATTCTAAAATAACGGGCATTATAACGGTTAAATAGAAAACAAAAAAGAATTATGGTTTGAAATTCCTATATGACGGTTACAACATGCGTGAAAACAGTTATAACGGGTCTAATAACGTTGTTATAACGTTTTCCATATATTATTATTTTATTCTTTTATTTTTAAATTATTAATTATTAATTTTTTAATCTTTAATTTAAAATTTAAAAGAATTGTAGGAAAATGTTTTTTATATTTTTTTTTCTTAAAAAACTGTTTTAGCTGACGTGAAAACAGTAAAAATTGTCTAAATAACTTGTGTTAAAATTTTATTTAGAAGGAAAAAACGTAAAATTCAATTTAAAAAAAACACACTTATAACATGCGTGAAAACGATTATAACGGGTCTAAATAAAACTATTATTTCCTATTTATCGGTAATATATATTATATAGAAACAGATGTCGTCGACCCTCACGGACACGTTACATAGGTGTGACCATTTTAATAGTCGTTTTTTTCGGAAATAACGAGATTTTTTCAAACATTGGTTGCATAAAACTTCTGGTCCCTACTTCCGCGCCATACTTACTATTTATTTATTTTGTTGGTCATATTAGTGGAGACAGTGATATGGACCATGATGACAAGCCATCGTTTGACATGCTGTTCTCACAGGCTGTTTCTTAAGAAAATAGTGCAAATACACACCAATCACATATATAAACCGATTCTGGTGATGTATTTTCATATTTCATTTCTAATCCAAAATCGGTTGATGTTAATCATCATGTAAACCGATTACTATGCATGCTCTTCATGGCCTAAAACAAAACCCAGAATCGGTTTATTCGATATGTCAATAAAAACCGATTTTGGGTGTAATCAGAGTTTTGATTTGTCAAAAACGAAGATTTAAACATGTAAATCAATAAGATAAGAATAATCATAGAATGGGTTGATGGAGATTTACCTTTTTCTTGTGTGGATCGAAGATTCGTTGGAGAAGAAAATGAAAATTAGGGTTTTGAGAATTTGGAAAGATTTGGATGAAAATAGAAAGTTTTTTTTAGGTTTAGTTTTTTTTTTTTTTTTTTGGATTTACTGAAAATGGAAAGATTAATATTTATATGAGAGAGTTTTAGGAATTAATGTAGGGTAAATTAGTATTTTTTAGATATTTGGGTGACCAAAGTAATTTGGTGGTGTGGGAAGAAAAATTTGATATGCCCAAATTAAGTGGTATATACCCCAATTTAGCATTTTTATTCTTTCAAAAAATTTATTATTGGGACACCAATCATGGAGTAAATTTTGCTTTCCCAAGCTTACTAATTTCATAGGAGTGGTTTTTTGGCAGTGTTATTTTTCTTTTTGAAATTAGTAAGCTTGTAAATAGTGCAATACACACCAATCATGGAGTAATTTTTTTATTCTTTCAAAAAATTTATTATAGGGATACAAATGATGGAGTAAATTTTTTAACCCAAGCTTACTAATTTCATAGAAGTGTTTTTTTGGCAGTGATATTTTTCTTTTTGAAATTAGTAAGCTTGGAATTTATCACGAGAAACTTGGACTCATGACCTTAATAACAGAAGCTTAGGAAGTTAATACCGATAAGTTGGAGATAGAAAATCACAAAGTACATTGGTAAATAATATGACATTTAACTCTTTATTCATATGCATGAAGCATATTCACAAACAGTTACAATTCACACTGCTTCAAAAAAAAAAAAAAAAATTACAATTCACTCTCAAACCAAACCCGAGAAAATAATGCATGCCAGTCCCCAAACAAGGACCAAAAACAAAAATAAAAGCAACACACATACATCCACAACACACGCGACACCTGAAAGTGAAATTAAGACCCAAACAAAAGAGCGGCAAGAGCAATATAAAACAGGAAAAATTTAGTAATGAGCCACATATATCCGTTGATCCGAGGATTGTTCCGATAACTAAAAGCTTTAACGACTGGTTGATCAAGAGCATACTGCCAAAGCCTACAAACAGTAATAAAACACCTTTTGAAAAAGAATTTTTTCAGAAACTTTGGAAGTGGCATGTGGGAGTAAAAATAAATAGTCGTATGGGTGAAACGGGCAGCTGGCAAAATGGCAAACCCAGCCAACAAAATCAGAAGTCTAGTATCTATTGTAGAATACTCGTAAAATGGTGGACCGATGGTTTTGAGTACTAACGTGTAACTTATGCTGATACACACCACGGCAATTGCCAGCAATACCTCAAGATACCCAACTATTGAAGTGGTTGATCCGGATGGACGTTGCCGAATATCATGAAATGTGACTACAAGAATCGTCAATCCACATACTAGAAGTGAGAGTGAATTGAGGAGTATGTATGACTGGTAAATTTTTGGTGATTTATACGCAAAGATAGCGGTTCCAGCATAACGTATCAGATAAGGGGAAAAACGAGAACCACCTCCGATAGTACTATTGTAGTTGGAAGTAATATTCATCCACCAATCATCTGTCAAAACAATACCAGGTGCTAATATTCGGGGCAAGAATGGGTACACTGACCTAGTTAATGATTCACTGTTATCCGCAGCGGTCAATAGATCTTCAACAAAGTTAACCCTGTTAGCGAAAATCTCATCATCGGAAGCTGTAACATTACCTCTTGTTGTTTTCTGTGGTGGCATCAGGTTGCTAATATACGGTTTAAAACCTTCGGACATAGCAGGGATGCCAATAACACTTTTTAGATAATAAGTAAACATAACAGGGTCCGTTATTGAATCAACCTTTGAGTCTTCCTGGAAAACACCCCCAGGTGGATTGATAACAGCTTGAAAAGCGATGCAGGCTATTAGTGCAGCTACAATCATTATCGTGTTCAGTCTCCCTTTTATCCGCTCATTTTGTGATGCTGTAGTTTGTTGTGGAACTTCACAAGTATCATGATAATCATAACATATACAGCCCATTCCTATGTCTATCATTTCATTTCTATCTAACAAGTGTAGAGCTTTTTTTCCATCGTTGTTTTGGATATTCATATCAACTCCTATATCATCGCTCCCTATCAAATGTTTTAACATCTGCAGAAATAAATAAAATTGAATTGATTATATAATATTGTTAGACCATCTATTTTTCCTTCAAAAATGGTTCAACTCCAAGTGTTAGCTAGAATAAAGACATCAGTACTTATGTATTATTTACCTTTATCTGCTTATTTTTTGCCGCCAGGTGCAAGATAGTGTTCCCATCACTATCGATGGAGTTTACAGTGATTCTGGCATGTGGATTATTAGCAAGATCTTCCCTGTTAGCGACTAAGTAGTCAACCAACATCTTCATGGCCCTGAAGTTATTATGTTTAACACATAAGTGTAGTATTGTCTCGTTTTTGTTCAGTAGTCTTTGATGAATGGCATCAGGGCGGCTTTGAATCAACAACTTCATGACCTTAACTTCATCCGTCATGGCTGCGAGATGTAGGGGTGTTCCTCCATTTTTATCTGGAGCTACACAAGCATTTGGGTTGGCTTTTATCAGCACTCTCACCATCTCAACATTATAACCTGTGGAAGCCAAGTGAAGAGGAGTACATCCTTGTGAATCCTCCTCCATCGCGAGTTGTCTAGATTTTTTGATAATATGTGATGCAAAGTCAACATAACCATGCATAGCTGCTACATGTAAAGGAGTTCTGAGGAAACTAGTAAATTTTGGATCAGCTAGAGGAAAAGTTGGATTTTCAGTGAGTATTCTCCTGAGAGATTCAACATCGCCTCTCCGTGTAACATCATGAATGCTATCCATAAGTTTTCTCTTAAAGTTATACTACCTCCGTTTCAGGAAAAGTGTTACTTTCACTTTTTCATTTTAGCCTAAAAATAGGCCAAATTGAAAAAGTGAAAGTAACACTTTTCCTGAAACGGAGGGAGTAATAGATTACAACTTTAATGAGATGCTTTTATGTATCATGGAGTTATATAGGGGACTAAGGGGAGGATATGCCCGGGATTTACTAAACACAAAATTAACTTGATTCCAGTAGGAAGGGCTTGGGAAGTTGTTGCTGTACTTTTCGTTTATTTCTTCAGCAGTTCTTAACAGACCGAGAATGTGAACAACACCAAAACAAAACATGCTTTTTATCTCACAATTTTTTTTTGTGGGTCCCGTGGGCCCCGCGGTAGCCAGCAGGGGGCCGGATTAGTGTGTGAGAATTTCTCGGTTTTTTTGTTTCTCGGTTTTTTTCTTAGTCTGTGAAGACTTTTTGTTATTCAGCAGTTCTTAACAGACCGAGAATGTGAACAACACCAAAACAAAACATGCTTTTTATCTCACAAATTTTTTTTGTGGGTCCCGTGGGCCCCGCGGTAGCCAGCAGGGGGCCGGATTAGTGTGTGAGAATTTCTCGGTTTTTTTGTTTCTCGGTTTTTTTCTTTGTCTGTGAAGACTTTTTGTTATTCAGCAGTTCTTAACAGACCGAGAATGTGAACAACACCAAAACAAAACATGCTTTTTATCTCACATTTTTTTTTTTGGGTCCCGTGGGCCCCTGCTTGTAGCCAGCAGGGGGCCGGATTAGTGTGTGAGAATTTCTCGGTTTTTTTGTTTCTCGGTTTTTTTCTTAGTCTGTGAAGACTTTTTGTTATTCAGCAGTTCTTAACAGACCGAGAATGTGAACAACACCAAAATAAAACATGCTTTTTATCTCACAATTTTTTTTTGTGGGTCCCGTGGGCCCCGCGGTAGCCAGCAGGGGGCCGGATTAGTGTGTGAGAATTTCTCGATTTTTTTGTTTCTCGGTTTTTTTCTTAGTCTGTGAAGACTTTTTGTTATTCAGCAGTTCTTAACAGACCGAGAATGTGAACAACACCAAAACAAAACATGCTTTTTATCTCACAATTTTTTTTTGTGGGTCCCGTGGGCCCCGCGGTAGCCAGCAGGGGGCCGGATTAGCGTGTGAGAATTTCTCGGTTTTTTTCTTAGTCTGTGAAAACTTTTTGTTATTCAGCAGTTCTTAACAGACCGAGAATGTGAACAACACCAAAACAATACATGCTTTTTATCTCACAAATTTTTTTTGTGGGTCCCGTGGGCCATTTGCCGAATTTCTCTTTTTTTTTGTTTCGTGGTTTTTTTCAGGGGCCGGATTAGTGTGTGAGAATTTCTCGGTTTTTTTGTTTCTCGGTTTTTTTCTTAGTCTGTGAAGACTTTTTGTTATTCAGCAGTTCTTAACAGACCGAGAATGTGAACAACACCAAAACAAAACATGCTTTTTATCTCACAATTTTTTTTGTGGGTCCCGTGGGCCCCGCAGTAGCCAGCAGGGGGCCGGATTAGTGTGTGAGAATTTCTCGGTTTTTTTGTTTCTAGGTTTTTTTCTTTGTCTGTGAAGACTTTTTGTTATTCAGCAGTTCTTAACAGACCGAGAATGTGAACAACACCAAAAAAAAACATGCTTTTTATCTCACAATTTTTTTTTGTGGGTCCCGTGGGCCCCGCGGTAGCCAGCAGGGGGCCGGATTAGTGTGTGAGAATTTCTCGGTTTTTTTGTTTCTCGGTTTTTTTCTTAGTCTGTGAAGACTTTTTGTTCTGAAAAATAATCAAAAGATTCGAGTGATCACTACTATTAAAATATAATAAAAATATAATAAGAAGTTAATGGTTACGACTAGGGTGAGGAGGAAGAAAACACCCTATTGCTAGAGTACTCGAATACCACTAAAATTTTCCATTTTTTATGTTTATGTTTTAAACACGGGAAGAAACCAATTATCATCTTTTGATTAAGTTGGTGGGCCACTATACATTTTTGTTTTGATTGGAAGAGCGGATTTTATTAACAACCATTCTACACATATAACCAAAAAAACAACACTAAAACAATATTTTCTTTTCTCCTCATATCTTTTTCGTGGGTCCCGTGGGCCATGTGAAAGCTAGCAGGGGGTCCCGCCATTAGTGTGTGGTTGTTTTAGTGTTGTTTTTTGTGTTGTTTGTTAAGAGTTTTTGTTTTATTAAAGAGAAGAAGAATGTATAAAGACTAAGAGTCTACAAAGACTTAGACTAAAAGAAAATCAAAAGCAAAAGCTATATCAGTAAAATACAATTTCCCAGTTCTGGACTACATCAGCAAAATACAGTTTCCCAATTTTAGACTGAGTACTCAAAATTAATATGAAGTTTCTCCCCAAAAGCAGCCGCCCAATTAAGAACCAAAATCTTAACATCGTTACTCAATTCTAGGTCCATCTTGAAGTTATACTTATCCTCAGAAGTTCGATTATTTTGTTCCCTCCAAATCACCCAAATTACAGCACCAGGAATGAGTCTCCAAGAAACTTGGCTGAAAACAGAAAGCTGGTGATGTTGCCATGTATGTGCAAGAGCATATATAGATTCATGAATGTGGGCCACTAAACATCACTACACCCTGCTACTAGAGTACTCGAGTCGTACTAAAATTTCTCCGTTGGAAGGACACAAAAGAAAAGAATAGGAATCTCAGATATGCTTAGGGTTAAACTCGACTAATATGGGTAAAATTAAGTTAGAGGGCACATTAATAGGTTGAAAGCCTTCATACATGGTGTGTGTGTCTGTGTGATACTGGTGACCCAAGTACATGTCTGAAGCAGTTATGTGCTTGGTGAGGCAATTAAATGTTCATAGTTGAAACAATAGTGGTTCGACGCTGAAAAACTGTTAGGAACAAAAGTCGTACGTCTGCACTTGGACTTCAGGCACCTTACTCCCTGCACTTGCATATGTAGTTAGATACATTGAGTTCAAATGGTTCAATGGATGTCCATGAAAGCATCAACTATTTCATTAAATCAATTATACCAACAACCATTATGTTTTAAATTTCAATTCTTTTGGTCAGCTGTGAATAAACCTTTTATCAATTATACTAACTCCCTGCATCGCATTTGCAACATCCAAAACTCCATCAGTTCAATACTACTCGTAGTCAGTACTCCAGTCTAGAGTAATAAACTGCATACCCTCTTCTCAGTTATCAGTAACTCAAATTCCTATAATCAGAACAAGAAAGGAGTAGTCTCTTTCCGTCTCTGTTTCTCTCGCTTCCTAGTCAAATGTAAAGTTGATATCACAACTACGGGACCAGTTTAGTTTAGGATGGTCCCGAATACCAAGTACTGAGCAGCTTTTGGCTCTAGTTATCATCCCTCACCAAGCCAATACCTTAAATCTATTCAGAAGAGACACTCTCCCTCAACCACCACCCAGCTCTCTTCATGGTCAAGGATTTGCAGAGTTCATCGCTACTTAGACAAGTACAACATGAGCGAGTAAATTAGTGTTTGGGTCATAAATTTTGGTATGTCTTTGTGTTTGGGTCTTAAGTTTGTCCATTTTAGTGTTTGGATCATTGACCCCGTTAATCAACTAGGTCAACTGGTCGATCCGTTAGAATAATAACGTCGGTCACCAAAATTAAATTTATCCATTTAAAAAAATAAAAGAGAGATAATCTAATCTTTTTCATCCGCAATATCAATTCACACTCAATAACACTGAGGGATTGTCGTCACAATCAAATCTTTTTTTCATCAGCAAAATCAATTCGCACTCAATAACACTAAGGGAATTGTCATCAAAATCAATCTCTTGTTAGGAGAGCAGAGAATTGGCGAAGAGTTGGAGCTGAAGTAGTTAAAAAGACTTGTTCAGATGGATGATTAGAACTAATGATAGGTAGTACTGGTCTTCAATGGGGTAGTGAAAATGGGGGAGGTAATTTCATTGGGGATGTCTGCTAGTAAGATCACAGAAGCCTAATAATTTATATTATAATAACACGATCTTATCTTCAATACTTAATTCTACAAAAATCAAACTGAACCCAATACTCACATCACCCAGTTTAATTTCAAATAAATTATCACAACCCTACTGGCTACCACTGATTCAAAAAAAATTCATCAGAACTATTATAAACTTTCAAATCATTTGCATATAATTCAATAAACGAGCTGGTGCTGGTAAGGGTTCCATTTCTTAATTTTCCTCTTAAATATCCATTACAGAGCGACTCCTCCTTCATCACTGCCACCACCATCAACTCCAAATCTCTCATCATCACAGCCGCTATCGGCTATCATCTCAATTCGAGAAGACCACCAAATCGAGTTTGAGTGTAATGATCAACATGTTAAAAACCAACCCGCAGTGCCTAACAATTAACTTTGAGTTTCAGATTGTGTGGCTTACTAGCAGAAGTTTTATCTCCGAGTAAATGATGAAGTTAAAGCCAGGGTGCTTTTTCTAAATGAATAAATTGACGGACGTTAGAATCGTAATGGATTGACCAGTTGACTAACGGGTCAACAACCCAAATACTAAAACGGACAAATTTAGGACCGAAATATAAAGAAATATCAAAATCTACTACCCAAATACTAATTTACTCAATTTGTTTAAAAATCCTCTTCGATCTGTTATGACGGTACTGATACTGGTAAAACCAGAGCTACTTGTGTCTGTTAGTGAATCTCATCTCTCTTATGGACACTACCAGACTTCATGTCCAAATGTTAAAGCCTTAGTCAAGGATACACTTTTACCCATTTTCTTGACTCATGCAATTGCTCCTACGTCTTTCTTAAGGCTCCTGTCATGACTGTCAAGTTCAGGTAACCCTTTCATAAACGTACGAAAAGGTATTTATCACTTGCTCAAAATATATACTAATCCATGGGTAAAAACACTACCATGTTGATCCGGGATGTAACCTTGATTTGGGTTAAGTGGCAAAATGCCCCAAAATGCACTTTAAGGTTGTGAAAATGCCCCGGACCTCAGGGAAAAGATTAAAATGTCCCATTCTCTTACTTTTACCTTAAATAGTCAAACTTAGTCAAAATACCACAGTTTGACTAGTCAAATGTAATGATACATTATCTCATACTATTTCTTAAAATCATTGTAATGATACAAATGTTGTACAATTATGTTTTAATTGATGTGATAATGTTCATTTTAGTTTGTTTGTAACATCAAAATTTCCAAAGCCACTGCATGGGTTATCGAATTCCACCATAGTTATATCGAACTTTATATGATCAATATTGATAGGTAATTTTTACTTAGTACTGATAACTTCAGTAGAATCTTATAACCCTCCTATAGTAAGCCTTGTGAATTTTTGCATAATCATGGAAAATAACAAGTAATTCTTGGGAAGTAGCCGCCTAACTAAAGAATCAATTTCTCTTGTTGACGTTGCATTGCTCTTCCTAAAATTCTCTTACCTACTTCTTTCTTTGTATTTTAGTACTCATTATTGAGTTCTCCTTTGGCTTGCATTATTATTAGTGGCACTACTGCCTGCTAGTCTCTATATCCTTTTACATTTGTTTCTTCAAACTTGTTTCATCTTCAAAAAAACAAAACAAATTGTAACGTTTTCTTAAATTTTTGTTCGAATATGGGAATTCTCTCAAGGATTCGTCTGGTAGTATCCACTGTTATTAAGTTTCTATATTGGAAGTGTTACAGGCCAACAACAACACCTGATCATGATCATGCTGTCTCCCTACCTCCTACTAATAGTGTTTCAGCTCTGGCTCTTCATCTTTTTCACTTTGAGAACACTTGGGAGGTAAAATCTCCAACAGCTTAACTTTAGCTTAGTCTTACCGTTTTATACTAGTTTATTATTTCTATGTTTAACCAACATGGAAATTTCTTGATTTTGAAGGTTCCTGAACAACTTAGTGAACATGTTACATCAATGAAGGAAACTCAAGCTAAATGGTACTACTACTTTTGATCCACGTTCAACTTGATTGGGCAACACTTGTTTAATTTAGTTAGAAATTTGTGCGTAAAATGTTGAAGGTACAGAAAACTATTGAAGGCATGGAAGGAAGCAAAACCACCGCCAAAAAACACCAGAGCAAGCATCTAGGCTTGTCAGGCAGACCTTGCGCCAACACCAACCTGACGATGTAGAGGTACGTATAATGCAACATCTAATAAATTTAGCCCTCTCTTAGTGACCTGCAACCCAATTTTTTATGCATAAATCAGTAACTTTAAGTAACAAGACTAAGGGGTTTTTGTTTTTGGTTTTGTTTTTTCCGAAGGGTCTACTGGAATTCTATGGTCTTCTGGCTCTGCATGAGCATCAGATTGAAATTCCTGCAGTAGTGAACTTTCCTCTTTATCGACCCAAAGGAGTTAAATCCGAATTACAGACATTTCCGGTGAGATATGTTAGAAATTGAATATTTTGAAGCTCTGATACCATGTTGGAAATTTATATTTTTATCAAGAACTTGGGACACTCAAATGATATTTTGTGGAGATATACGATCATAATGGTATTGCTGGTATAGAGCTCTTAGGACTCTAGTAGTGAAGGTGGAAGCAAGACTTGGTAACTTATATAATTTTTTCTCTTCTATTGAATTGATCTTTGCTTACTTGCTTTTGTTCTTGCTTGCTTACAAATGACACATGACTTGCCTATTTATAGGCTTACATAAACTGTCCACAACCACTCTAGTTTTCTCTAGAGTTTTCTAATCTTATCTTTTTTACTAACTCTTTCTCTAGAATACTCTAGGCATTAGCCACTAACTTTGACTGACTGACTCTTTTTCTAGCCACTAAACTTTCTGCTTTCTAGAAGACTCTAGCCACTAAACTTTTTTCTTCTCTCTAGAAGACTCTAGCCACTAACATTTTTAGCTTCTAGAGGACTCTAGCTACTAACATTTTTTCACATGTTTTACATTATATTTGACACTCCAGATTATTTGTTTATTCTCTAGCTTTATCTAGAGAATTCTTTTCTTAATTTTCCCATTACAAATTACATGTTCCAACACCCCTCTTAATTTGTAATGGTCTTTGATTGTGATCTTCACCCAATCTTCATTTTCCTTTTAGCTTCTTGTGCTCGTGTTGGCGAATCCTTTTGTTCTGTCACTCTCTTTTTTCTAACAGTGTCTCCATGTCTCTTGTTTTAGATCTTCTTTGGTGACCTGGAATTTTCATTACCTTCCGTCTTGTCTTTGGTTCTCTCCTTCTCCTTTACGGTTTAGACCGAACTTGGCTATCTTCAATACGGAGGCTTTGCCTTGTTGATATTCCTCGCCTTTCACGAAACTTAACCATTATAGGTTCGGAGGTTCCGCCCACTCAACTTTGTGAGTAGAATATTTTTACTGAGATGGCTCCGTTTTTTACCATCTCGTATTTGAGGAGGCATTTCTTTGATGCTCTCTTCCTCAAATTTTCTTTAGAAATGCACTCTTTTGTGCATCTCTGAGGATGGAAACCTTCTTTTTTTTTTTTTTTTTTTTTAAACGGAAAGAGGTGAAACTTGTACTCACTCATTTGTTTGTTTGGAGACATATCATTTCCGGGAACTTTCCTTCAGAACTTAACTTCACGAGCTGCTACTTTTTTTTTTTTTTTTTTTTTATATATTTTTCAAAACTTAGAATTTGGGTGATAACTAGTTTCTATTGGGGGTTGAAAAATGACTTTGGTCTGTTGAGACGTACCTTGCGTCTTCTCATCTTCTTTAAACTTCATTTGTGCGGAATTATCACCTTCAACTTGTAGCGGAAACTTTAACGCCCATTTGGATCGAACCCGCTCTGATACCATGTTAGAAATTGAATATTTTGAAGCTCTGATACCATGTTGGAAATTTAATAGTTTGATGATCATGGAGATATATGAGCATAGGTTTAGTGTTGCTCATATAGAGCTCTTAGGACTCTAGTAGTGAAGGTGGAAGCAAGACTTGGTAACTTATATAATTTTTTTTCTCTTCTATTGAATTGATCTTTGCTTACTTGCTTTTGTTCTTGCTTGCTTACAAATGACACATGACTTGCCTATTTATAGGCTTACATAAACTGTCCACAACCACTCTAGTTTTCTCTAGAGTTTTCTAATCTTATCTTTTTACTAACTCTTTCTCTAGAATACTCTAGGCATTAGCCACTAACTTTGACTGACTGACTCTTTTTCTAGCCACTAAACTTTCTGCTTTCTAGAAGACTCTAGCCACTAAACTTTTTTCTTCTCTCTAGAAGACTCTAGCCACTAACATTTTTAGCTTCTAGAGGACTCTAGCTACTAACATTTTTTCACATGTTTTACATTATATTTGACACTCCAGATTATTTGTTTATTCTCTAGCTTTATCTAGAGAATTCTTTTCTTAATTTTCCCATTACAAATTACATGTTCCAACAAGATAATGCTGTATTTTTTAAATAATTGCAAAACTAGTTCATTTGAAGTTGGGTTTCACAAGTGGAAATTACTACGAGGTGTATGTAAAAGAGGTTGGTGATCGGGATGGATTAACCGTTTATGTAGACTCTGTGGATCCCAAGGAAGTCCCTGATGTGCCAAAAGGTGTACAAGAGGCAGTATTAGAACGATCAAGAGCATTTGCATCCAACGATCATCTGAAAGCAGAAGTACTTCACAATATCATAGTTGCTGCTGATTACAGGTTAAATGATTTCATTGTCCCAAATTTTGTTTCTGCAGCAATATAAGCCACCAACATCATAGTTTTATTGTTACTTCACGTGCAGATTCCTAAAAGGTCCAAACAACGAGGAAGTTCTTGCCAGAAAGTATCGGATTCGATTGAGGTAGAACTGAGTCTTTTTTGATGTAGCATACATGAAGCCGAACTAGTTTTAATACCAAACAGGGGCATTGATGCACCAGAACTCCCACAGCCCTTTGGAAAATAGGCCAAGGAAGATCTTACTAAGCTAGTTGACGGCAAGTGTTTGACTGTTCATGTTATATGGGGATGATCAATATGATCGACTCGTGGGAGACGTTTATTGCAATGGAAAATTTTCACAGGTACCATTAAACCTCTTTACCGCTTAGCAGTTCCCTTAGATTAGTTGCATTCTAAGAAATCCCGTTACTATTGTCATTTTTTCATTTTCTTTGCATCTTTCGTTTCTCCGTGCAGGAAATTATGCTCAAGAAAGGGGTTGCCTGGCATTTTGTAAAGTATGACAAGCGTCCTGAATTCGTAAAGGTGAGTGCACGTCATCTTTTATCTCAATTATTTTTATTGTTGTCAAACATATTCTTCTTAATTGTACTGTGTTTGACCCACATCTATGTTTTCGCAACAGTGAAAGAAGGAGGCTAGAGCTGCTGGGGTTGGATTATGAGAATCTTCAGATCCTGAGAAGCCATGGGAATGGAGAAAAAAGAAAAACTTTCTACGTGGAAACTAAAGAGAAACAAAATTGAGGATTTGGTGTATATGTTGTGTGTGTGTGCGTTTTTAGTGCTGGACTTACTTTGATAGAGCAGTTGTATAACAATATTGCATCAAAATGGGTATTGTTGCAGTAGAAACTAGTGAGAGATCTTACGGACGCATGCTCGATTCAGTGCCAGTGGGCACAAGTTTTCAAATCATAAACCATCTGCTTGCACAATTTTACAAACAAGCTCTAGATTTATAAATGGCACAAGCACACACACACAAAAAACAGAGTATTTAATATGAGTTTGGCTATCAGAATCTTAAAAATAGTCGACGGAAACCTAAACAAGAACTGAAGAGATCATATTATATAAATTCACGAAAATGTAACTTGACGAGCTGCAGAAACAGCGTTTTCGCTCCAATTCCAACCTTGAATCTGATAATTGATTTCATAATCTTTTTCCACTTTATTTTTGAATTCTTCCGCACTGTCCGCTCAAGCCAACTTTAGCAATCAGATGAACATGCTGCAAGAAAATTAAATGGAACTTCAAATTGTATGCATGGGTTCCAACTTACAAGAAAACAAGAAGAGAACAACACTAACATATACTCAGCATTCTGCAATTAAAATGCTAAATCCTACTCCAGCAGATGATCATTACGAGTTGATTCCAATAACTTGAGTTCCAAAAATGTTTACTTGCATAGAATCACTAAGAAAAGTAAATTCACCTGCTGTCATATATACGGAGCTCCTGGATGTGTGAAATCTTGTCCCAGCAGTATCCCTCCTCATCCCTGCACTGCTTTTGTAGATCCGGATGGCAATTTGAGATCTCCAGATATCTAAGAGCGGTGAGTCGTTCTAGTCCATCCGGCAAAGACTTCAAATTCTTGCAGCCTTCAATTGTCAAACGTGCCAGTGCAGTGAGTCATTGCAGTCCGTCTGATAAAAAAATTCAAATCCTTAAATTTTTAAGAGCAGTGAGCTGTTGCATTCCAACTGATAAAGAATTCAAATTTCTGCAACCGTTCTCCAGATACTTGAATGATGTGAAGTTAGGTATCCACTCTTGCAAAGTCGTGAGCCCTGAACATTTTTTAATCGTCAGAGATGTGAGCATGGGCAATGGAGGCAAATATGTCATCTTATCTAAATTTTCAAGATCTACAGTCCGAAGTGAAATGAGCTTCTGAAAATCATCATCATCTTCATGGGAGAATACCAGTTCTGGACAATCAAAGATTTTGAAATGCGAAAGATTTGTTAGTTGCCGCGAACCCCTGTTAATATGCAGAGTTTCAAGCTTGGGGCAGCACGAAACAGATAGATAAGTAAGATTAATAACCCTCCCAAGCAGCAATTCCGCCCCTTGGTGCACTTCTTCTCCAACTGGAAAGCATACCAAATTCGGAAAATTTGCAATTTCTAGCTTTGAAAGAGAAGAAGGGAATTGTCTCAAGTAACTCAGAAGTAAATCTGCATTGGTATTGCTTAGTACTATTTCGTCTAGAGAAAGTGGCAATGAGATACAACTTGTCAGTTCAGGGCAATTATAAATTTCTAGAACTCAGAGGCTCGGAAATGATGATACTTGTGCTTGACATTCACTTGGATTATCAGTTTCACAATTTAAGAGACGAGCAATCACGGGTTCCTCCTCAGATTTCCTCCTTTTTGATTGTAACTACTGGAAATCCAATAGTACACCCAATAGTAACCTCCACAGTACTAAGACATGATTCAAACAACGAATAGAAGCAATGATCTATTAATAAGATTTGGATAATGATTACAGACATGCATATATTACAAGTGTTGAGACTCACAAGAACCCTGATTCGTTTCCTTACAATATAATCTCACCACTCACCAGATTCCAATCCCCTTTACAATGAGCCAAGCTTTCTATTTATAGGGAAAAATTCATAATGGATTACAGCTCATTTTATCTCGTTGGATATTACACATTTCACGCGACTCTCCTTTTTACTTCTCCCAAGCCATTTTCAATAAAGTTATTCCGCCTATTAGCTCGGCAGTTGTCGGTACAGCTGTCTCATTTCTTGCACAACAATTCAGAATTCGTACCTCTAACTCGTGAAGTATCTTCTGGTCCAAGTAATCAATGCTTCGTCAATTGTCATCTTCGCAGATCTCAGATCTAACTTTGCAGATCCAATATTCGTTGAAGTAGGTCTGACTTGTGATTTCTCGTCACCGACGTTTTTCCTCGAAATTAGTAATAGTATCTTATCTCGATCTTTACTTCGTGATTTTGTTTAACCTCGTTTGACCACGTGGCGAGTACGTTTTCCGTACCTACATTTTTCCTTTTCTCATTCCATTCGCAAGGATTAAGGATGGAAAGAGAATCTTGCATTAAATTCGAAACCGCCACGTTCCCGTTTTTCTGGCTCTCCTATTCCCCACGATCTTTTGTAACCGTCAATAGTCGGTTCTACTTCTCTTTCTAACCCCGTAACTTGCCTTTTGTGGTTACCTGTCGGTTCCACTATAAATACCCATCTTCCCTTTTCTTCCTTTACTTTCTCTCGAACTTCATCTTCCATACCGTTAGTACCGTTGTTCTTCAATTCTTTCTCTATGTTTCCAGTATTTCTTCCATAATTATTTTGTTCCCAAAAAATCAAAACTCCTTAACTCTTAAAGTGATGGCTTCTAAGAAATTTCTTTCTCCAACAACGTCTAAAACTCTTGAAGATTTTTAAGCCGACTTTGAGAAAAAGGGTTTAACCCTAACTCCAGTAATTGATTCTTCGGTTTTTCCTCCTATTACAGCTACAAAACTCATGGAGTTGAATTACAGATGGATTCAATCTGAGACATGGACTTCAACTAGATTGATCATCTCAGCAGGCCAACTGCGAGATGGGATTGTCTTCCCACTATACAATGCCAAGAACCCTCTATTCTACGAGATTCTAACCAAGCTTAACATAGGTGTTTTTCAATTAAGCGGGAATCCAATCCGTATTTCGAATGAGTTCGTGAGATGTTCTAATGGCGGTCCTTCTTAGATTCCGCTAGTTGCGAAGAAGTTCGATCATGTTGATTGAAGTA
The DNA here is from genome assembly GCA_023529315.1 of Papaver bracteatum. Taxonomy (NCBI): domain Eukaryota; kingdom Viridiplantae; phylum Streptophyta; class Magnoliopsida; order Ranunculales; family Papaveraceae; genus Papaver; species Papaver bracteatum. The sequence goes on along the minus strand of JAJJWX010003971.1, from coordinate 2,136,562 downwards.
TCGATTATTTCTTAGAAAATTATTATGATAAAACCCTCTCCACGAGAAAGTACCAAGAGAGGGGCGTCAAACTCACCCGAAAACCCATGGACTATCCGACTAAAGCTCTTCTCCAAGATGTTGAGCCTTTTGGTACTCCACGAAATGATCGTCTTCATTTTTCCAATGACGAAGATTGGATGATGTTTCCCCTGATTTTTGAAGGTCCCTTAGTTTGGGGTTATGACGAGAATGGGATAGCTCGTACTGGTCCTCTTCCTGAGCACCTTCACATTGCGGATTACAAACCGGGTAGACTTCGTTGGACATAGAGGACTGATGGGGTATACTTCGTCACTCTTTAGTTTATTTGTATTTCATTTACATAGTATCCTAACCTTTATTATCCTTGCTGAATTATTCATTTCCTCCTCTTGGTTTAGTAAAAGATCGTATTAGGAAGAGATCTTCTGAACAGGTATTTTAGACTTTCTCTTCACCTCTCATATTTCCTTCTCAGCTTGTAACGGCATACCTCGCAAGAAGATGAACTCGTGGAACCCCAAGCTGCCATGAGGTCCTCTAAAAATTTGAAGAAGCGTGATCTTCATGAAGTTCTCTCCCCCGCTACCAAGGGACTCTTCTACTAATTTTCGTACCTCGTGTTTTATTTGCTTTGCCATTTAACTTTGTGCTTCTCAGGATATTACTCCTAGTTCTCCTGTCACCAAAGAACCTCCAAAACACCAGCGCAGAGCCTTGGATTTAGATGCCTTAACCCGAATTCCTGGTTCAAAGGTACCTAAAAATCAGTCTGCTCCTCCTCCAAGAACAATCTTCCAAAGTTCCCCACAAAGCCACTCATTTTAGGCTTCATTGGGCACGAAATCTTGTATCCGCGTCCCCGCTATCACTGTAGAAGTTTTTCCAGAAAAGCTTCCCAAAACTAAAGAAGCTGAGAATAAAGAGAAGAAGAAAATGGTCTACGAAGTTGAAGATCCAGCTTACGTCCCCGATATGGACTTCTTGAGGGACGTTTTCACTTTAACTCAGAAAGATCCTTCTCTTAGATCCTCTGCTGCTGAATCTCTAGTTTCCTTTAGCTCTGACACCTTCTTGGTGGAAGATCAGTCCTTCATCATGAACGCTTTACTGAATCTTTCTATCCAACAACATGATGCTATAATGGCTCTGGTGAGTGTTGCAGATTCTTTTTCTTCAGTTCGTCTAGATCCTTTTTTAACTGGTCCTGTCTCGTAGGAATTTAACCTCCACATGGATCAACTTGTGGAGACAAGAGTATCTCGCGAACAGTTGTGGAAAGCTAGCATCCGCATTCACGAACTGGAGAAGTATCTAGCTGAGGAGAAATAATATTCAGCTAAGTAGGAACAAAAGGATGGCGATCTTCGCAGTAAGTCTTGTTTATTCTCCATTTCCGGTTTTCCCTTAGCTTTATCTTTACTATTTTTTTTATTTTTCGTCAAGCCCGCTCTACCAAATATTACATGGACTTTCTAAAATCCAAGGAGTGAGCCAATAATCTTCAAGCTGAGCATTCAAATCTCACTTTCCAAATTAACAGTTACTTGCTTGAGAATGAGATTTTAAATGAAAAAGTAGAAACGTCGTACTCTTTGTCAGATCGCTTAGCTACTGAGTCTACCAATAATGAGGAGTTAAACTCTCATATTCATAAGGAAAATGAAAATCTAAAGGTGGAACTGCAACGAATTAACAATCTTCTTACTACTACGCGTAATCTTCATTCCTCATCAATGGCTCAGACCAAACGGTTAGAAGAAGATAAAACTCAAAGAATCAAGAGAAAAGATAAATCTGAATCCGATCTCCCTAGGTCTAAGAATGAAATCGCTGACTTAAATCTTGAGAACGATAGGTTGGAGGATTAAATGACTTCTATTTTAACTCGCTTGGAAATGATTCAAGGCAAAATAATATTCCTGCGAAGAAGGATCTGACTGAACCCTTAAGAAGTGGAAAACTTATCATAAGATCTCCAGGTGACAATAAATCTGAGCCCGATCAAGATAAAGATTGGGACAATGCTAAACATGATCTCTGCATTCAACTCAAAGCTATGAGACTGGAGATTCCAAGACTTGATCACCTTAATATTGATGTTCAAAAAAACCTTGGGTTCTGTTATTTCGCAGAAGGAAGGTACTTTTAGGATCTAAGGATAATTATGCACTATATTTTACTTAAATGATTATGTTTCTTACTTGTTCTTTCTTTCTTCGCAGAGTCTGAGGAACGCTTTAAAAAATCATGTTCTTCACCTATCTTGCCAAAATGATGAGCTCTCTAAGGAAGTTTCCAGTCTTAAAGAAAAAATTGGATTTTTGAATAAAGATTTTGATCAGATGGAGAAGGATGCTGATAGGGTTGCGAAGATTACTCGCAAGAATGCTCAAGATGCGAAGGTTAAGCTCTTCAATGAGTTCCGTGATTCTCTTAGGATTCCTCGTGTGCCTTTGGATCTTGAAGTTTTCTCAAATAACGAAACCGCTGCTGATGGTGAAGGCGATGATGAGAGAACCGAATCTGATGAGGATGATGAGGTCGAAAAGCCTAAAGGCGAGGCTTCTTTGGTCACTAAATCTTCTAACGTTCCTTCCTCTTCGCTGACTTCCTCTGGTGATGTTACAAACAATATTGATGCTGAATCTACTGGTCCTAATGGAAGCAACCCTCCACAAACCAAAGAAGCAGGTTATGGAAATACTGAGGTTGGAACTCAAAGTGCTGAAGGTGGATCTATCGAAGAATAATCTATCAATGTTACTCCAATTCAAAAACTTCCTCCCCAGTTTTAATTTCTTTATTTCGCTAGCACCTTCGAATTTCGTGTATTTTTAACATTTTTAAAACTGGGCGCTCCCAAGCTTGGGGGCATAACATTTGATTTCGCTTCTATCTTTTGCCTTAATATATTAGCCTTTGCTTCCTTTCTGTCTTAAATCCTTATCTCGTTCAATTAACTGCAGCTGACATAGTTAATGCACACCTAATTCGTAAATCTAACAGAATATCAAATGTATTTTAAGAGTTTCCTTTACCTTTAATATGTGAATTAGTTTATGCAGTGTATACTTGTGGAGGAAATACTCAAAGAATGACAAAATCAAAACAATATATACTTGCCTCTTATTCTTTGTGAATTTTCGAAGCGTACCTGCATTTTAGGACATAAACTATCTTTCTATTTTGTTAAGCTTATACGTACCTTTGTTTTGGTTTCACAGTACTAAGTATGCGAAGTAAATACTCAAAATAATAACTAAAAATAAAAGTATATACTTGCCTCTTATTCTTTTGCAGATTTATGAAGCGTACCTGTATTTCTTTTGGTGTTCTCTGTTCTTCGCGTGTTTGTTTTCTTTGCCTCATCTATCTTGTTTCGGTTCCAATTTTACGTTTGTATCTCCTCTTCCATCTTTATCTCGCCTATAACATTCACTTCTTTTCCTCCAAACTTGTTCCTATATTATTAAATATCATAACAATAGTATAATCATAGTAATGTGGATTTTTACTCAAATCATGCCTTTTATCTCATTCTTTTCTTATATTCTTTATTTGCTTCATGCCTCTCGTATTTCATTTTATTTCATGTACTTTTACAAGGTCACATGCTTTCCTCTTACTTTATTTCATATTTTTCCTTTCTGTTTTGCCTCAGGTTTCATTTTGCCTCACATCTCTCTCCCTATCGGAGAACTATTCTATGAGGTCTTAGGGTGCCTCTTACTTAAGGTCTTATTGTCTTCTACTAGTACATTGGGGTCTTACATTTACATTGTCCTTATCAAGACCCATTCTTCTACTCGTTTTCCTCGTCTTCCTTGCGTTTTTTTAGTTATCTTGAGGTCTTATTTTGCCTCATATTTAAGGTCTTATTGTGCCTCACCCCGTTGTGCAGGGTTTTTACGACGAAGTCTCAGGAGCTCTTTATTCTTGCGAACTAAAGATCCATCAACCTCGCCTTAACTAACTCATTGAGGTCTTATTGTACGATAATATCACAGGTCTACTTATTCCCGTGAATAATAATCCCGTAACATAGCCGTCTTTTTTTGGTCACTCAGCTCCCTAAGGGAGGGTGTCGTCCCTTTATATTCCCCCTGAATACTCCCTTGCTATCGGGCTTAGGTATCAGTTATTTCATGACTTCTTATCCCTTTGATGATATGGCTCATGGTTACGAAGTCACACCCTAGGTGGGGTTTATTTGGGACCGAGTAAAGGAATCATGCCAGGACATCTACTATCTCCAATGGTCTCGTTCCTACACCCTTTACCGAAGTTTACCCTAATAGGGGCCCTCGGAGGATAGGTCTTATAATTTCCCCTAGATAATGTTTCTGAGATTATCTCACGATACACGCGAGGTCTATTTATTGCCTCTGATATTTTGTGTGAACTAGGTTGCACGCCATGAGGTCTCAACCTCCCTGAGTTTAGGTTTTATAGTTTCCCTAGAAACTGTTTTTCTCTTTTTATATATATTCTTTATTTCGCGGGTCTTATGCAGCCTCCTAATGAGGTCTTGCTTTCCTATTTGTGAGGTCTTATTTCACCCAAATTTATATTTCTTTCTTTCTTTCTTTGCTTTTATTTTGATTGTGCATTTGAACCTATCTTGCTCGTATTTTTATTTCACATTTCTCTCAATAGATATTTCATTATATTTCTTCTTTTGATGAGTACAAACTTTGCTCCTTTATTTTGTATTACATTTCTTCTTTCGCAAATACATCTGATGGCTATGGATAATACTTCTTAATATAGACCGGATTCCACGGGTGATCTAGCCTCCGATCTTGTATTTATACTTCGCCATATATTATATTCCCTTCACCATCTGTTTCCTTGCCTAGGAAATATGCAAGTTCGTATGATCCATTTCCTACTACCCTCTTCACGATGTATGGGCCTTCCCAAGTAGGCTCCACCTTTCCTCCGGGTCCCTTCTGATAAGGTCGCATGACACTAGTTCTCCTAGGACGAAGCTTCGTTCCTTCACCCTCTTATTATATTCACGATATAGCCTTCGATGATAATTCGTCATATGTTGTAGTACAGTCTCCCTGTTCTCCTCCAAATTATCTAACTTTGCAATGATCATATCTGAATTTAGACCTTTTCTCCATGCCTATTTCTTTGTTGTGGGAATAATGATCCCGGTCGGTAATACTGCTTATACCCCATACATCAGACAGAAGGGAGACATTCCGGTTACATCTCGTCTCGTTGTCCTATATGACCACGGCACGTTCGGGATTTCCTCACACCAACCTTTATGGTGTCCTTCTAACTTGTTTTTTAATGTGGTTGATATTGTTTTGTTTTTCTCCTCTGCTTGTCCATTGCTTTGTGGATATAACGGAGTTGATATTCCAGATTGTATCTTAAATGTATTAAATAACATTCTCAAATTTTCTCCCTCGAACTGCTTCCCATTATCAGAAACGATTTGCACTGGAATCCCGAACCTACAAATTATATGCTCAAGGATGAAATCATATACATCACCATATTGCTTGTGTTGTAAAGGTTTAGCTTCGACCCACTTTGTGAAATAATCTTTAGTCACAATCAGATATTTTCGTTGCTTACTTCCTGAGATAAATGGTCCCACAATGTCTATTCCCCACATGGAAAACGACCATACATGTATTTGGAAAACGGATACACGCACCAGCCACGAGTTTAAATTCCATATTAAGTGTACACTTAATATGGAATTTAAACTCGTGGCTGGTGCATGTATCCGTTTTCCAAATATTTGGCATGCTTCACATCTCGTAGCAATATTCTTCGCAACTTTATGCATGTGTGGCCAAAAATACCCTTGTGTATTAGTATTATGAAACAAAGATCTAGTGCCGCTATGATTAGCCGCATCACCATAATATATTTCCTTCATGATTTATATTCCCTCCTTTTGTGATAAACATCGCAGTAATGGTCCCAAGAATGATCTTCGGTATAAAACTCCTTCTCGCAGCTCATAATTCGTGGATCTTCCCTTAATCTTATGCGCTTCAAACCTCTCACGTGGTAAATCTCCATTTTCCAGATATCTGTAAATGGTGGTTCTCCAGTCATCTTCTTCCAATTCTGTTGACGCTTATGCATTTTCTATCAGCATAGTTTTCTCACCTTCTAGTTCATTACTCACTGATGGCTGTATCAATCATTCAATACGAATGTGTTTCTCCGCAGGATCTTGAATCATTGAAGATATGAAGGCCAAAGTGTCAGCATGTCTATTATTATCCATGCTTATGTTCCTCCAGATTATGTTTGGTATCTTCGCGGAGTATTCTTTTACTAGTTGTAAGTATCTTCTCATTGCGACATCATCATTTGCCTGGTATCTGCCTTCAATTTCTCTGACCACCAATTATGAATCACTAGTTATCCTTACGTCATTAAGTTTCATCTCGATGGCTATTCTTAATGATTATACTACTTCCTCGTATTCCGTCTCATTATTGGTTGCCTTGTACTCCAATCGAAAGCAGAAAACTGTTCTTGCTCCTCCGGGCGAAGTGAATACGATTCCCATACCTCCTCCTGAGCTGTTGGACAACCCATCCAAAAATATTTCCCATCTCCTGGGGTGGTTTTCTTGGAGTGAGTCTGTAGGATCCGGACGTCCTCCATCTATATCCATCATTTCTTCTACTCCCTCGTCCTCTTCTGATGGAAATTCTGCTAGGAACTCTGCCACTCTGTGTGACTTCGTGGAAGTCTGGACTTCGTTTTTCAAACCATACTGACCGATTCTGGTATTCCATCTTTCAACTCGCCCCACTCTCTTCGTATTCTTCAAAGATGATTCTATAGGAACCCTTGTCAATACTTTAATCTTCTGAGTCTGGAAATAAGTTCGCAGCTTTTCTGATGCATACACCAAGGCCAGTATTAACTTCTCAATTTTTGGATAATTTTTTCGGCTGAATTAAGGGTCTTGCTGACATAAAATATAGGGTTTTATACTCCTTCGTTTGTGCGAAGAAACACCGCGCTAATTGCATTTGATGTAGTTGCGAGACAAATCAACAATTCCTCGTCGGGTTCTGGTTTATGAAGAATAGACAGATTGATAAGGCACTCTTTTATGTTTTGCAGCGCTTGTTCACATTCTTGAGTCCATGCAAATTTGGATCCTTTCTTCAAAAGATCAAAGAAATGCTTTCATTTATCCGAAGATCTAGAGATAAATCTTCCCAAAGCCGCCAATTTCCCATTCAATTTTTGCACGTCTTTTATTGTTGATGGCGAGGGAATATCCAATATGGATTGCACCTTAGTTGGATCTACTTTGATTCATTTCTCCGATACGATGTGCCCTAAGAATTTCGCCGACTCTACTCTGAATATGCAATTCGCAGGATTTATCTTCATCTTGTATACTCTCATTTTCTCGAAGATTTCTTTTAAGTCTTCTAAATGGTCCCTTGATTCTTTGGTCTTCACCAACATATCGTCGACATAAACCTCCAAATTGGTGTGCACCCACTTGGCAAAAATATTTTCTACCATTCGTTGATATGTGGATCCCGCATTCTTCAATCCAAAGGGCATTCTCATATAAAAATATAACCCCCGTGGGGCGAAGAAAGCTATGTGTTCTTGATCTTCCTCTGCAAGGGGAATCTAATTATATCCTGAATAGCCATCCATCAATGAAAGTCTTTTATATTCTGACGCCGACTCCACCATTTGGGGTATATTTGGTAATGGGAAGCTATCATTTGGACATGAAGTGTCCAGATCACTGAAGTCTATGCATATTCTTATTCCCTTATTCTTCTTCGGCACTATCACCATGTTAGCAATCCATGTTGGATACTTCGCTGATATTATAATCCTAGAGTCCATCATCTTTTGAAGTTCCTGCTCTATTTGTTCGTGATAAGCAGTTGCTATCTTTCGTATTCACTGCCTTATTGGCTTGACCGTTGGATTAAGATCCAATTTATGTCATGCAACTTGTAAATCAATTCCTGGAATCTCGTTCATGTTCCATGCGAAGACATCAAGGTATTCCTTCAACAACTTTATCAATTTCTCTTTTGTGTCCACCCCCATCTTCGTCCCAATCTTTATCATCTTTAAATATTCCTCATTGCCTAAGTTTATCTCCTTCATAGGTTCTACCGCAGTGAAGTTCATGATTGGTTCTCCAAGTGGGGATGGTTCCTTTAATTGATATAAAGGTTCCCCTTATTTTTCAGTAATCTCGCTTGGTATGGTCCATCCTTATTTTGCGTTGATCGTATATATCATCAATTCTTCTTATTTCTTTGCCTCCAACACCCTTTTTCTCTGCTCCTTCTTCCAATTTAACCTCTTATCGTAGTTATGGACATCTTTTTCATTGCAATATCTCGTGTCCTTCTGATCCCCTTTTATCTCGCCAATTCCACTCGCCATTGTAAATCGAATGGATCGATGGTAAGTTAACGCTTTCCATTTATTCCATGTATCCATGGTCGACCAATAAGGGCGTTATAGGGAGACTCTACATCTACCACACGAACAGTGACTCCAGTCTCCAATTATCCCGCGATGATCTTCACAATCAACTATTCTTTTGGTTTTGATACAACTCTGTTAAACCCATATATGTTGTAAGTCGACGGCACAAGATCTGAGTCCCTATAGCCCATGGTTTTAAACGTATGATAAAAAAAGGATATCAACTGAACTTCCGGTATCTACCATGATTCTATCTATTGCTCATATCCTATTCTTCCTCGCAAGATCATCCTCCCACCGTGAATGCTCGCCAAAATTTAGCGTTATCACCAATGGATCCGTGTGCGAAGCTCCTCCTTTCGGTGCGTCCGTTGCTGAAAAAGAAATAGCTATTTTTTGCCATTATTCCAATGGTTCTTTCTTCGAAATACATAATATCTCATTCCCTTCAGAGTTTCTCTTATGTACTCTTTTCAGTACGTTGTCATGGAAATTTTGCATGTTCTTCGTGGAATGAATTATAGGATTACAATTCAGTCTTTGTTCTCCTCTATCAATCTCAATTCGGTATACTTGTGCTTGATTCTGGTTATTATCACGAGGTGGGCTCGGCGACAATGGTGCTGTATTTCCCTTCTCAATTAGACGAAGTATAATTCATCGGGCGTTCCTACAATCACTCGTGTGATGCCCATGGAAACGATGATATTTGCGAAAGTCATTATTCCTTGCTCCTAGTAATGGTTCTCTCCCTAGATTTGGTTGGGGAGGAATCTCTTCAGTAAATACAATTGCTTCCCACACTCTTTCCACTGTCGTGTTAAGTTCTTGAAGGATCACATCTTCAAATTGAGGTCTTCTTTCCCCATATCGTTGACTTTGGTTATACCTTCGCTAGTTTTCTGAATTGTCACCTCATGATTCATAATTACTTTTCCTTGGTTCGTTATATATGGGACGTTGATCGATCCACTCTTGATCTCCGCTTGATAAAGCTACTAATTTTGCAGGAACTGCATTCGATGGCTCGCCTTTTTCATATTTCGAGTCACTTTCTACTGTATTCGCCATTATTGGTAGAAAAAGCGAACTCCCTTCCTTTGGTTGGATCGGTACATCTTCTTTGACTTCTCTCTGCTTCTCCTCCAGTGCAATATATTCCTCCTAGTACTTCCTAAGCTCATTCATCGTTAATGAATCATGAATTATGAATATCTGAGTGTCCAATTGATCAGTCAGAATTAGGGCATTCACAAAGGCTAGGATGAAGTTCTTCTCATCAACTCTTCCCGCGAGTTCAGTACATACATTCCTCCACCTCGTCACCAGACTTCATAGACTCTCTCCGGGTCTCCTCCTTAGATTGAATAGAGGTTCTATTTATGGCCTCAGCATGTAGTTGCTTATGTAGGTGTTGATGGTGGTTTTTAGCTTAGGGTTAAAATCTTAATACACTAAACCCTAGAAGACAGTGATGTCTTAACATTTAAAGTAACAAGCATTTACTAGGCACATTTAGTGAAACCTTTAATGTGTCTCTAAATAATTATCGAGGTATCTTTTTAAAATTAGGGTTACGACAAGACAAACCCTAATTCCCACGTGTTCCAATGGAAAATCATGCCAGCCACACCAACTGCGCCAAAGCATGCCAGCCATGATCGCCGTACCTCTGTGCTAATGTCAAATCATGCCATCCATACTAACCGCGCCAAAGAATGCCAACCATGCTAGCCGCACCTCTGTGCCAATGAAAAATCATGCCATCCATACCGACCGCGCAAAATAATGCCAACCATGCTAGACGCACCTCTATGCCAATGGAAAATCATGTCAGCCACACCGACCGCGCCAAAGCATTCCAACCATGCTAGCCGCACCTCTGTGCCAATAGAAAATCAAACCAGCCACACCGACCGCGCCAAAGCATTCAAACCATGCTAGCCACACCTATTTGCCAATGGCAAATCATTCCAACCACACCGACCCCGCCAAAGCATGCCAACCATGCTAGCCGCACCTCTGTGCCAATGGAAAATGATGTCAGCCACACCAACCGCGCCAAAGCATTCCAACCATGCTAGCCGCACCTATATGCCAATGGAAAATCATGCCACCCACACCTACCGCGCCATGCCAAACGCACCTTTCCATGGACCCATGCCGCGCCACCATAATGTCCTTCACTACGTGGCTATCAAAACGAAGGCGCTCAACAATCAACGGTTGCCCTTCAATCCCAAGAGAAAATACTGGCCGTCTAAGGTTACCAAACGACCTTTGCCCCCAAAACCCTAGCTTGGTCAAGCACCTAGCCCAAGCTAGACACGTCATGCGCCTATGGAAAACCCTTAGCCCCACATGACAAGCCAAAACCGCACCTAGCCCAATCTAGTCACGCCATGCACCTATAGCAAACCCTTGGCCCCACATGCCAAGACAAAACCGCACCTAGCCCAAGCTAGTCACGCCATTCGCCTATGGCAAACCCTTGGACCCACATGCTAAGCCAAAATCGCACCTATCCCAAGCTAGTCACGCCATGCGCCTATGGAAAACCCTTGGCCCCACATGCCAAGCCAAAACCGTACCTAGCCCAAGCTAGTCACTCCATGCGCCTATGGAAAACCATTGGCCCCACATGCCAAGACAAAACCGCAACTATCCCAAGATAGTCTTGCCATGCGCATATGGAAAACCCTTGGCCCCACATGCCAAGCCAAAACCACACCTAGCCCAAGATAGTCACGCCATGCGCCTATGGAAAACCCTTGGCCCCATATGCCAATCGAAAACCACACCTATCCCAAGCTAGCCACGCCATGCGCCTATGGAAAAACCTTGTCCCCACATGCCAAGCTAGCCACGCCATGCCAAACGGAATTTCCATTGGCCCTAGCCATGCTAGTCACATCATGCCAAGCCAAACGCCCTTGCCTTGGCCCTAGCCACACCATACGCCCATGGGAAACCCTTGGCCGCACATGCCAAGACAAAATCGTACCTATCCAAAGCTAGCCACGCCCAAGGCGAACCCATGGCCCCACATGCCAAGCCTAACCTAGCCGCGCCACCCTGTTGGCCTCACCTATGCGGCTATCAATACGAAGGCGTGCAATAATCAACGGTTGCCCTTCAATCCTAGGAGCAAATCCTAACCATCCAAGGTTACCATACGACACATGATAACCTTTGGCCTGAAAAATTTAGTTTGGCCACGCCAAACCATTCCATGCTAAAGACATGCCAACCTAACCGCGCCACCACGTTGGCCCTCACTACGCGACTACCAAAACGAAGGCGTGCAACGATCAACGGTTGCCCCTCCTCTCAAGATGCAAAATCTCGACCGTCGAATGTCACCAGGCTAGCAAGTTTCCCGATCTTGACTTGCCAAGCCATAACAACATGCTACATGTTTTCCAAAAACATTCGAGACATCAACACAAACTTGGGGATCCTTTTTGGGTATTGGTTTGGAAGGTTTACAGCGTGCAGCGTACACTACGCCCATCATAAGGAAGTGTCATAATGGTGAGGAGGTTAGTAAATACGGGAAGTTATGTGTGAAACATTCATGGGACATAAAGCACATGCGTTAAAATTTTTATGGGACATCAATTCCATAACATTAGCAGTTTCCTGAAAACAAGTTTCATGTGTTAACCACTTTATGGAACATCAATTCCATGCATACGGTTACCACCTCCTCCCATTTACTTCCCCACTCCTTAATGAGACCAGGGTACGTTTTTACTCCGACTTGTATAAATAGGGCTTACCTATTTCCATTGAACAACAAGTTCATATGGGAGATACAACACTCAAAAATACTTACTTGCTAGCTCACCTTGTTAGCTCTCTCACTTTTATGATAACAAGTCGTAGTAACCAAACTACTCTTCCAGAATCAACTATTCTGGTCTCACCACTTTTCTTGCTTCCCTCCCCAAAACCAACCCATTCTCCTCCACTTTGTGACCGAAACAAGTCTGGAACGACCATTTCTTGGTTTAAGCCGGACTTATACAGATTGATCTCTCGAATCTAAAGTACTCCCTTGCAGTACATTGTTTAGGGTTTAAATTATTTCTCACCTGCACACCCGAAATTACCGAAATCAGCAGAAAACATTTTCACCTACAAATAATTGGCGACCACAGCGGGAGGTTCGATATTTCGGTTACAATGTCAATTTTCAACCAGTGATCTCATTCTTCGACCCATACGTCAAGATGGTAAAGGAAGGCGATCCACTCCGACTCAGTTACTCGAAGGCTTGATTATCAGTCATGACATGACAACGGATGACTGGGGACTTCTCAAAAGATAGAAGCAAAACGATCCTCCTAGGGATTAACGGCACAGTTATCAGATAACTCATCAACGACTCGGAAGACTGGGGACTTCCCATGACCATGTTTCTCGGAGAGAAAAAAAACTTGGTCTTACACCCGGAATGTTTATTCTCATCAAAAGACCTGAGAAACCGAGTAAGTCTTATCTAGACAAAAATACGTGGTTTGATTTTTCAAGTTATGATAAAAGCTATAGCCATGTTTCATCCCATGTTATCTACCAACACACGGTTCCATGGTTTTCCTGGGATGTCTGCGTCACTTTCATTCATAGCCAAAGACAATTCAATTTTAAACATTTCATTCAAAAAAAAAAATACATAATCCAAAACCGTCAAGGTAGCATTTATCTATTAACCCGAGAAAATAAAAAAATAAAAAACCAAAAACCAGGCGTCTCATTTGCCTTTCAAAAAAGAAACCTAAAGATAAGATGTCCAAAAGACAGATATATATTCAAGGGAAGTTTTCCAACAGCGGCTTGCTCCTTTTGGCAAAGGCCTCCCTCGTGCTTTGGAGAGCCGCCCTCTTAAGTTTCAGCTTCCTGCACAACTTCTTGAATTCCGCTTCCTTCTTCTTCATCATGTCTGCAGAAGGACCTTCAACTGCTCCGGCCAACAACCTTTTAACATCAGAGAGACCATCAACGAACCAAGAAACGTTGAATTCGAAGTCCACACACATGTCATGATAGAACCTCCAGCTCGAGATTACATCTTCAGAAACTGTATGACCAGTCACGTTGCACATGTCATCAATCGAAGACAAGGCGTCCTCCACACGCTTGAACAATGCATGTCGACTAGTGATCTTCTTAGTCGTGGAAATGTGACCGTAGATTTCCCAAATCTTGGTGTACAACGTTGCATGTTTAGCTGGCACGCTAAATGCACCAATCAACACATGACCTGGGAAAGGGGCCAGATACGGAGAATTGAAGGTGGCACCTGCAACTGAATTAGCAACTGGCAGGACATCCCTAACTACGATTTCACCCCCCGCAGTGCTCTCCTCCACCTGAGTCACGGCAGCGCCCTTGGGACGATGAATCTCCATGTCCAAGTCGCTAGCTGGCACAGTTTTCGCAGTGGTAAGTATGACTATGTATTTACTCTGGTGGTCTTCCACTTCAATATCATCCCCAGGAACGGTTTCCTCTTAAAAATCAAAATTTAGTTTTACTGCAAAGAAAGAAAAAAAGGAAGAAGAAAAAAATGGAGGGGACTCACTGATTCAGTTTCAGACTGACTAGACGAAGATTCAACACTGCTATCGGAAGAATTTCTCTCGCCATCGCTAGACCCTTAACTCTCAAACTTTTCGAGTTCTGGGTCATCATGGGTAGGCTCTGCAACGCCACTCTCTATCTCGAAAAATGATGTTTTCTGACTGCTCGCAAGTTTGGCAAAGGGGTTCGTACCACTGAGACCCTGGACAGAATACAAGGGCGTATTATCAGAAAAGTAACAAGGAAATAAATGATCCAAGACAAGGTCAAGAGGAGAGCCGTATGTAACCGCATATTGGATGAACTAAAAGTCGGCAGAACCGTGGAGTCTAACTGAAAGCCTCCCGCACGATCTTTAGATCTTCGTGCCTTCACCTGGGAACTATCTGCATTTGGAATAACGGATTTTCGCTTGGGATCCCTTAGTAGTGGATGTTCCGCTAAAACCGCAGGAGAATGCTTATCCTGACGATTCTCTACCACATCATTCACGAATCCATGAATAGAAAGAAACTCATTCTGCCAAATTATGTTGCATTTAGACAGACTTTTACCCGACACAAGAGCATTAGCATCGAGAACAGTTGATAACGGGATTTTTTAAACAAGCAGCTGACGAACAAGTGGGACCGCTTGGTCAAAACCCATATGTCGAGGATCCCTATCAACATTGTAAGAGATCGCTTTGCAAGCTCATCGAAAAAAATATGGCATGTGGCCAGGCGTGCCGCTACGCATGAACGCCATCTTTCCAACGCTCAGGACTTCCTCATCAGAAGACAAAGACATATTCGAAGCAGGATCAAAGGTACTAATCTGAGTTATGGACGCATGCACCAGAGCCCATGGACGAAAATTAACCGCATACAAGTTTTCAAGAAAATTAATCAGTTTCGAACCAGGTTTTCGGCGCCTGTTCGACCAACGCAGTATTCTGGAGCCACCCCAAGACTCAGGAAGTATAGCCAATGGTTTTGGGGCATACTTATCGAAATGCTCCCGCAACCATGCCTGGAGAAAGGCTTCATGAACATACGAATCCACTTTCATATAACCGTTCGAAGCACGCATGTCCGAAACCAGCTGATCCAGGTGGGCATACAGAGAACCAAGAAACAAACCACCGAGGGGGAGAGCGACGCCCTTTGCTAATTTCATGGCAAATGTGATAAATTCCTGTCTTATTTCTTTCTTTCCCGAGCCGTCATAAAAAATATCCATGGATAGCCAAAGAGCCAAGAACGCCGTGACATAAAGTACGTTATTCTTCTAGTTCGACTCTAACTCGTCAGGAAACCACTGAGACACCCACCAGTCATAAAAGCACTTCATCTCGTTTTCCTTCCGAACGAATCCATTTGACTTCGCAACCAGGGTGGGGCGAATTTATTCTTCATCTGCAGACATCCTGACGTCGAGTTTTTCAATTACAAGAAGATTTAGCAACACAGCCACGCTCTCCAACAAATGGTCATTTCGCCCCCCCTGCATACGGCCGTATGGGTATCTGGACACCATCTGGAAACAAAATTAACCAACCCTGGAATGTGTTTCCTAATCTGAAGCACTGCGGAAGCTGCGACAACGTCGAAAATCTGCGCCCTGGTCAAATTTGTCTTTACATGTTCCTGGTCCATCATAAATCGCATCCATTTCTCAAAGGAACGCAACGGACTTGCAGGGAATTTAAAGTTGATAGAAGAGGCGCGATATTCTTTCCTTTGAAGGAAAAACCTTATTACGCCTCCTGGCCGAACCGATCGATCCTCTCCTTCACTTTCTGAGTCGGTTAGAAGGATCGGCACGTATTGGGGATGGTTTCTCCTAATCGTGGCTGATGTCGTGAAGAACACGTCATCTATGTTTGGCTTGGAATTACCCCCATCCCTCGGTACCGCAGAAACTGTTGACATCTTAACCAAAATTCACTTACACTATTTTCACCGCTGCGATAACTAGAATGGAACAAGAAGAGCAGGAATTATTACATAAAGCGTGTAGAAATTATTCTATTGGACACAAGGGAGCCACCTCGGGCACAAACTAATTGGTTTCCAAGTCCTTTCGTGCATACGCGAAAAGTTGGGACTGGAAAACTCTACATCACCACTACATGCAGCCGGAAACTCGCGCTCAGCCAGATAGACACGCCCAAAAAAAAGAAGAGGGGGACCATGCACACGGCGACACCAAGACAAGGAGTAAACCCTAAAAAACTAGGTTTTAATGGAAAAGGGATAGAAATTACTATCGCGTGCTTACTTTGCACAGCGAGTTGAGGCGGTCAACATCACTACGGTATTCATTCCTAAGTACTAATACGAGCTTGTGCAATACATACCTACGGCTGGGATTTACACCGACCTTTTCTACAAGGTCATGAGAAGGTACACCTACAACTAGGGTTTTACACCAACACAAGAAAACAAAAGAAAAAGCGAGTCACAGAGGAAGTACTAGAAGACATACCTAATCCGCTCGCCCACTTCACCGCTTCCAAGCAAAAAAATAAGAAACAATAAAGGCGTGAATCAAAGGGAGAGGCCAGCCATCCTTTTTATAGGCGTGATACTTGGGAGTTCGAACAAGAAAATGATTTCCAATTTTGAGCTAAGGAAGGAAAAGAGGAAACCGGTCCCGCAAAGACCAATTTTCACGTCCAAGATCACTCACGCCATACCACGGCCCCACCACTCCTAGCCGTCCTTGAACGTTTCACTATGCCATTGACGCGGCCCCCCTGCAAAGCCATTCGATCCATTGCCGCTGCCCCACCACGCATATCCATCTGTGTACGTCTCGTCTTGCCAAGGCCACACTATGCCAACCCGCCTGCTCCACTGTCGCGACCCTATCGTCCATGCGCGGTTTCCTTACCAAGACCACGCCACCTCTTGGCCCCTCGATCCAAGCCGTCCACTTACGGCGCCTTCCAAGACCGCGCCCCCTTTTCCTTGGAGATGTACGACCAGACCAAGCCGGTAACTTTCATCTCACCACTCCACGGTCTGCATTCCCAGTACAAATTACGCAGGGCCGCCAACGCGGAAACCCAAAACTCTAATTACCACTCAAAAAGGTTAATCGGATTCTCCTGACCATTTTTGCAATGATTTACACCTCGATTCCGTCCTTGTCTGTCACCATCATATGCTTACCTCGCAACAAGGAACTTGTTCCGAGCTAAGCAGGGGACTTAATGTTGATGGTGGTTTATAGCTTATGGTTAAAATCGCAAAACACTTAACCCTAGCAGACAGTGATGTCACAACATTTAAAGTAATAAGCATTTACTAGGCACATTTACTGAAACCTTTAATGTGTCTCTAAATAATTACCGGGGTATCTTTTTCAAATTAGGGTTACGACAAGAAAAACCATAATTCCCACGTGTGCCAATGGAAAATCATGCTAGCAACACCAACTGTGCCAAAGCATGCCAGCCATGCTAGCCGCACCTCTGTTCCAATGGAAAATCATGACAACCACATCGGCTGCGCCAAATCATGAAAACCATGCTAGCCGCACCTCTGTGCCAATGTCAAATCATGTCATCCACGCTGACCGCGCCAAAGCATGCCAACCATGTTAGCCGCACCTCTGTGCAAATGGAAAATCATGTCATCTACTTCGACCGCGCCAAACCATGCCAACCATGCTAGCCGCACCTCTGTGCCAATGGAAAATCATACCAGCAACACCGACCGCGCCAAAGCATGCCAACCATGTTAGCCACACAACTGTGCCAATGGAAAATCATGTCAGCCACACCGAACGCGCCAAAGCATGCCAACCATTCTAGCCACACCTATGTGCCAATGGAAAATCATGCCATCCACACCGACGGTGCCAAAGCATGCAAACCATGCTAGCCGCACCTCTGTGCCAATGGAAAATCATTCCATCCACACCGACCGCGCCAAAGCATGCCAACCATGCTAGCCGCACCTCTGTGCCAATAGAAAATCAAACCAGCCACACCGACCGTGCCAAAGCATTCAAACCATGCTAGCCACACCTATTTGCCAATGGAAAATCATGCCAACCACACCGACCCCGCCAAAGCATGCCAACCATGCTAGCCGCACCTCTGTGCCAATGGAAAATGATGTCAGCCACACCAACCACGCCAAATCATGCCAACCATGCTAGCCGCACCTATATGCCAATGGAAAATCATTCCACCCACACCTACCGCGCCATGCCAAACACACCTTGCCATGGCCCCATGCCGCGCCACCATACTGGCCTTCACTACGTGGCTATCAAAACGAAGGCGTTCAACAATCAACTGTTGCCCTTCAATCCCAAGAGCAAATACTAGCCGTCTAAGGTTACCAAACGACCTTTGCCCCCAAAACCCTAGCTTGGTCACACACCTAGCCCAAGCTAGACACGTCATGCGCCTATGGAAAACCCTTGGCCCCACATGACAAGCCAAAACCGCACCTAGCCCAATCTAGTCACGCCATGCACCTATGGCAAACCCTTGGCCCCACATTCCAAGACAAAACCGCACCTAGCCCAAGCTAGTCACGCCATGCGCCTATGGCAAACCCTTGGACCCACATGCTAAGCCAAAACCGCACCTATTCCAAGCTAGTCACGCCATGTGCCTATGGCAAACCATTGGCCCCACATGCCAAGCCAAAACCGTACCTAGCCCAAGCTAGTCACTCCATGCGCCTATGGAAAACCATTGGCCCCACATGCCAATCCAAAACCGCACCTATCCCAAGCTAGTCACGCCATGTGCCTATGGCAAACCCTTGGCCCCACATGCCAAGCCAAATCTGCACCTAGCCCAAGCTAGTCACGCCATGCGCCTATGGAAAACCCTAGGCCCCACATGCCAAGCCAAAACCGCACCTAGCCCAAGATAGTCACGTCATGCGCCTATGACAAACCCTTGGCCCCATATGCCAAGCCAAAACCGCACCTAGACAAAGCTAGTCATGCCATGTGCCTATGGAAAACCCTTGGCCCCATATGCCAAGCCAAAACCGCACCTAGCCCAATCTAGCCACTCCATACGCCCATGGCAAACCCTTGGCCCCATATGCCAAGCCAAAATCGCACATAGCCAAAGCTAGCCATTCCCAAGGCGAACCCTTGGACCCACATGCCAAGCCTAACCTAGCCGCGCCACCCTGTTGGCCTCACCTACACGGCCACCAAAATGAAGGCATGCAACAATCAACGGTTTCCATTCAATCCCAGGAGCAAATCCTAGCCATCCAAGGTTACCTGACGACACATGGTAACCTTTGACCCGAAAACCTAAGTTTGGACATGCCAACCTAGCAGCGCCACCACGTTGGCCCTCACTACGAAACGAAGGTGTGCAACGATCAACGGTTGACCCTCCTCTCAAGATGCAAAATCTCGACCGTCGAAGGTCACCAGGCTAGCAAGTTTCCCGAGCTTGACTTGCCAAGCCACAACAACATGCTACATGTTTTCCAAAAACATTCGAGACATCAACATAAACTGGGGATACTCTTTGGGTATTGGTTTGGAGGTTTACAGTGTGCGGCGTACACTACGCCCATTATAAAGAAATGTCATAAGGGTGAAGCGGTTAGTAAATACGGGAAGTTATGTGTGAAACTTTCATGGGACATAAATCACATGCGTTAACAATTTTAAGGGACATCAATTCCATAAGGTTAGCAGTTTCATGCGTTAACCACTTTATGGAACATCAATTCCATGCATACGGTTACCACCTCATCCCATTTACTTCCCCACTCCTTAATGAGATCAGGGTACATTTTTACTCCGACTTGTATAAATAGATTTTACCTATTTCCATTGAACAACAAGTTCATACGGGGGATACAACACTCATAAATACTTACTTTCTATCTCACCTTGTTAGCTCTCTCACTTTTCTGATAACAAGTCATAGTAACCCAACTACTCTTCCAGAATCAACTATTCTGGTCTCACCACTTTCCTTGATTTCCTCCCTAAAACCAACCCATTCTCCTCCACTTTGTGACCGAAGCAAGTCTGGAACGGCCATTTCTTGGTTTAGGCCATACTTGTACAAATTGATCTCTTGAATCTAAAGTACTCCCTTGCAGTACATTGTTTAGGGTTTAAATTGCTTCTCACATGCACACCCGCAATTACCGAAATCAGCAGAAACCATTTTCACCTACAAATATCAGGTTGTTAAAAAATATTCTATGTAAGTCTCTAAATGACGAAACTGATCCTTCAGTCAGTCTATCAAACCACTTCAATTCTTCTCCAATTAAACTGGATGGGAAGTATTCACACAATACGTCCTCGTATTGTGCCCATTGCATCAAGGAAAGGGTATATTACTTTAAGTGTTGCACTGCACTTCGTAATCCATTGAATATGCTTCCAAAGGCTGGTAATGAACATCTCGCAGGAATTATCGCCTCTAATATTTCGCGTGTAAATAGGGATTTGTATGCCTCTTCTATTGCCTCAGCCAGATGCACTCGCCCTCCTCTTTGGGAACGGTTAATCATCCATCTCATATCTCGCAATTCATTTAGGACAGCTTGGTTAACTTCATTTCTACCTTCATCTCGCCTATTCCTTTTCTTTCTCCTATCTCTTCCATCATCCTCGTTCATTCTTTCTTCTTCGCATATGATTTTTTCCTCACGTTCCCTTTCATCTTCATATCTTCTTTCTTCTTCGTGCATCATCTCTTCCTCGCGTATCCTTTCTTCTTCACGAGCTCTTTCTTCCACTTGTCTTCTATTTTCTTAAAATCGTCGTCTTTGATCTTCCCATCTAGTCTCCTCCAGTGCTCTCCTGAGCTCCCTTTATTCGTTGTTTTCTATTTGGCGTCTTCTCCTTCGCTCTCTTCTTTCCTTATGCCTCATTTATTCTCTTTCGTCATTTTTGAGGATTTCTTCTCTATGACGTAAATTCCTCCTAGTTGGGGAACCTGTTCTCCCATTTGGTTCTCCACCTCGCGGGTTTTGAACCGCTCTTTCTTTATTAAGATGACGATCCTGCTGAATCAAGGTGTCATTTTTTCTCACAAGTCTGGTCCTTTGCTCCGCTAGTTATATTTCCATTTCTCTTTCTAGAAGAAGTACTTCCCTTAACTGTTCCAGTATCATGTTTTCTTTGTTAACACTCTCTTATCTATTTCGTCCTACTGGTTCTTTCTCCATCACCGTGTCAGTATAAGTAGTATGCATCGATCCTTCTTGATAACGGTTCTCGTTAAGGTTGTCGGCTCGCTGAAGATTTGCACCACGTCTTCCCCCCATAGTTGATGTTTCTCCCACCTCCATTCTTCTTCCACTACTTTCCGTTAAACGTGTGATTCTTATTGATGCTATTACGTGTTGTGCCCGATCTGGAACTCTTTCCATCAACCAACTTCTGCCGAATTAACTTTCACTCACCGATTCGCTAGCAACCTTTTATCAACTGGATCAAACTTTTGCTCGATCTGAGGATGAATATCTTGAATAAGAAATTTCTGAAAATAACTTTCATATATACTCTTCTTTCTATAACCTTAACACAACCAGAATCTCTAAATTTCCAACTTCAAATTTTAAGACAAGAATGACTCGCTAAGTGATTTTTTAATGGGAAGACTTGATAATAATTTCAACTCCTTCACCTTATCTCAAGTGAGAGTAAAATCTCAATCTCAAGTGAGAGTAAACTCTCAACATGAGATCCCTGTTTCTGAACGCCAAAATGTAACTACTGGTAATCCAGTAGTACACCCAAATAGTAACCTCCACAATACTAGACATGATTCAAACAACGAAATAGAAGCAATGATCTATTAATAAGATTTGGATAATGATTACAGACGCGCTGATATTACGAGTGTTGAGACTCACAAGAACCCTAACTCGTTTCCTTACAATATAATCTCATCACTCACCAGGTTCCAACCCCATTTACAATGAGCTAAGCTCTCTATTTATAGGGAAAAATTCATAATGGATTACATCTCATTTTATCTCGTCGGATATCACACATTTCACGTGACTCTCATTTTTACTTCTCTCAAGCCATTTTCAATAAAGTTACTCCGCCTCTTTTGCCTTTTGGCTCCGTAATTGTCAGTACAGCTGTCTCATTTCTTGCAGAACAATTCAGAATTCGTACCTCGAACTCATGAAATATCTTCTGGTCCAAGTAATCAATGCTTCGTCAAATGTCATCTTCGCAGATCTCGGATCTAAATTCGCTGATCCAATATTCGTTGAAATAGGTCTGACATGTGATTTGACTCGTCACTGACGTTTTTCCTCGAAATTAGTAATAGTATCTTATCTCGTGATTTACTTCGTGATTTTGTTTAACCTCGTTTGACCACGCAACGAGTAAGTTTTCCCTACCTACATTGATTATGGAACCTCAGAAGTCATAACCTATCTCCCTTTCATCCTTCTAGGGTTCTTGCTACGCTTTAACATTATTAAATATTCTTGGAAATGCAACACATCCATATGGAAGCAAACCACCAACCAAATCTTTCAATTCACCTTCTGAAATTATCTTTTTGCTACAAAGATAAAGACCCTTCAAGCATTTCTTGCAATCATCAGGATATCTAAACTTCTCCTTCCTCATGACTTTGTCAAAAAAATTGCAGTGTCGCTGACATTCACCTCCATATGAAGACATCATCTTATTGGAGACTTCTGCTTCAACCTTTTTTGTTAATTTCGATAATATCCTATTCTGCTTCTCGGCACAATCATCGTCTTCAATTGTATATCTTTCAGGCAAGAATATCATGTTGAATCCATGAATAAGGTTTCTATGAAGATTTCTTTGATCCTTGTTAATAAAAACTCCAAATTGGTGGTGCCGTAAGGTTGCAAGGACTTGTATTGCTTCATTACTTGGAGGACTTCATTGTATTTTGAACAATATTTATGGAAGAAAAACAATCTTCTTCTCTGGGTCTGTCTCTTCATCTTCATCTACTCTTAATCAAAACTTGAACTAAACCTTGAAAATTGATCACAGACAGAACATAACCCTTATTGAGAGAGACAGGAAGATAGATATACAAAGAAATTGTAAGAAGAAAGTAGATTACTTTTAAAGGGGTTGTAGTATGAATCACTATATATATTATCTCTCATCCCTTAAAAGGCTAAGTCATATGAGCTCCCATGTCGCACGGTGAGTGTGACACCCCCGTCAAATTAAATTAGATAAAAGCTTTCAACTAGAATAATTCTGGAGAGGACAAGTGACGAGACTTTATTGGTCGGAGCATTAAAATTTGGATTACACTCCGTTTACACCCTGTATTTAACTGTCCGTTTGTAACACCGTTAGCGAAAACATGGGTATACAACACTTATGTCAGTATTTACACCTAATTAATAACTTACACTTGATTTACACCAAAAACTTATCTGGACGTTAAGTAGGTAGACAACACTTTTGTGAAAACTAACGCTGTCTTCTCTGTCTTCTTACGGAAAGGGGAAAAAAATACTTTCGTGAAAACTAACCCTATCGCGTGACTCTTCGTCTCTGTGTTCTCTTCTCTTGAGATTTTCTTCTGCAACAGAAAACACTCATTCATCTCTGCCTCTGAATGAAAAACTAAAAGAGTTGCAGAAGAAAATTATTCATCACCTCTGAATCAACTCGATCAATCCATAATCAGTGCCCACACTAACCAAACCTTTCCAATGGATGATTCTGTTATAGATGGTCATGTTCAAGTTGGGGATCTAATGCATGAGCAATTCAGGAGGGATTGATTCTTCATTAAATTGAGGAAGGGAATCTGAAAGGTTGATTGCACAAAATCCAATTGGGGAGATGCTGCTATTTCTTCAAAGGTTTCTTTGGTTTCAAACCCTAAATCCAATTTGATTCTAAACCCTAATCTCAGTTTGAAATCTGTTCAAATTAGGGTCTGATATTCGCATTGGGATAATAAGATCAGTTATTTTTAAATATGCATCTAAATCATTTGCAGCTGATAATGGTTGTCTCTATACTTTTCCTCGAATGTTTAGGTTAACAAAATCGAAGTTCAGTATGCCAGAATTTCAAAATAACCCGACCTTTCATGGTTTCGCTATGGAATCATATGCAAGAATTCGCTAAAATTCCTGAAATGGTAATTCCATTACATATATGTTACTCTATAATGGATGAAGCTGATGTTGCTACAAGAAATATGAGTTGCAGCTGGAATTGGTATTGTGTGAAAGTGAGGTTTGTTTAAGGTTGTTGGCTGGGGAATTGTGGAATGGATGAGCTGAGAGTTAAAGCTGAAAGTACATGTTGAGTTAGATTGTCAGGTTCAAGAAGTTACGGACAGTGGATGTGAATGAAGAATATTGTGCTGGTGGATGGTTGCAGGTGGAATAAGAATTGGAAGTTGCAATGGTTGAGAGACTGGTTGAAGGGAGACAAAAATGGAGTGTGGATTGAGAAGATTCAGGTGGGTTGGAATTCATATTGCAGATGGGAGGTTGTTTTGCAGGTGAACATCAGTTGTGTGTATGAAGCCAAAATTTTCATTAGATGTTTGTGTTTGCTAGAGAAGTGTTATTGCCAAATGTGCAGGTAAGTTGGATACGAATCTATTCGATATCAATCTTTCAAGTACTATTTTTGATTTAATATTCAAATGTTTGATTGTTTAGTTACCCAATCTATTTGATGCACAACAGATTTTTTTAGATTGTTAGGGTTGTAAAAACATATCTCTTTGTGTTTACCATGTGTTTTATTTTTCAGTCTGTTAGATTAAACAAAACAGAATAGAACAATTGTGATTATAATGGACTTTTATAATGCATAGCCATTAACCAACTTATAATCCTTCGCAAACACTAACAGTACTTCTTAATTATACAGGGTAACGTGAACGTTATTAATAATTATTTTATCGCTATAAAAGTATATCCATTAGTCCATTGTTGATTCAATTGATTATTTGTCGAAGAGTTTAGTTTTGAAGAGAATGTGAACAGGGAATAAGAAGATGTTGATTCCATTGATTGTGGCTGATTTAAGGGGTGTAGTCAAATTCGGTTAAGGTTAGGTAATGCAATTCGGTTAAGTTTAGTTTTAAAAGTAAAACCAATGCGAGATGGGAGCAGGTCTTCTACAGCCTCACTTAAAGTTCACTCATTCTTAAAGTCAAGTCAAAAGCTATCTGCATTTCGGATCTCAGAATTCAAGGTACAATCACCAAGATCCATTTTTGACTTGACTTTATTGGTAACCCGAGATGCCTGTTTCAATGCAACAATCTTCTTCTTAAGCATAGGTGTATTCAAGTTTCAGGTGAAAGAATCAAATGGGGATTGAAGATACCATATGCCTCTTCCCAGATTGCAGAGGCATATGGGAACCAACATCCGGTGTAATTTCCGGACAATCACTTCCAGGCGCCTGGAGCTGGGATAGGAGTGTGGCACCCGGAAGATTACTTACATTGGTCGGAGGCATATTTTATTGCTACAAGGGAAGAATTATTTATATTAATGGGGGTGGAGATATGGCATCTGAGCACACTTTCCTTTTGACAAAATATGAAATGTGAGGATTCGTAATTTCGTATATATCATGATATATTAGTTACAGATACGTGGTTAATCAAAGTTTATAGCGCGAATAAGACTCATAGGATTACAAAGCTACTTTGGGACTGATAAATGGAAATCCTAGAAGTTAAAATCCATCTTAAAAGACAACAGATTTAAGGAAGACCGAAATGATAGGGTTCGGTTTATAGTTACTATGATGTCATGGGATTTTTTTTTAAGATGGTGTCATGGGAGTAGCTACATAACTTTCGATATTTGGCAGACTAAGGTTTTTTTTTTTTTTTTTTTTTTGCTACTTTAACCAGGGAATTGTCCATATACTATATTTTTTCCTGTAAATGCCTTCATGTATTCATGAACCCATTCTCAGAGGGCCGGCCCTGAGATTTCGGTGCCCCGAAATGGAGGAAAAATTGTTGCCCCATGCCAATAATCTATGATGTCAATAAGCTTTTTTTTTTTTTGTGAGTTTATGCTACTTTAACCAGGGAATTGTCCATATACTATATTTTTTCCTGTAAATGCCTTCATGTATTCATGAACCCATTCTGCAGGGCCGGACCTGAGATTTCGCTGCCCCAAAGCGGAGGCAAAATTGTTGCCCCATGCCAATAATCTATGATGTCAATAGGATCAACTTTAGCTTAGAAAACTTCTTTTTTCCGAGGCATTTGTGACTGGAATGGCAAGCAATATCATGGTCACGCATACCTTTATCAGCAGCACTATCATTTTCATTGACATTCTCCAAAGGCTGCGACACTTTTTTTTTTTTTGCCTTCCATTCACAAGGTCTTTTTTTATATTTTTTTTATCATAATTCACAAGGTCTTCTTTGAATCACAAGGTCTTCTTTGAATCACAAACACTCAAAAACAGTCAGCTCTTCAGTATCCAACTCGTACACATTGACGCCTTTGTATTCTCAAATAGGACTTGGACGAACAACAAGTGCAATCGCGTCCTTATAAATTAATCAAACACGATAGAACCAAAGTCAATTACTGAAAGTTCCAATGAATCATTCCATCTACAGCACATATATATATATTTCTGAAATATATATGGAATTCTTATATATTTAATACTAAATCATTAAAGTGACTCTTTATTTACAATATACCCCTAAATATCTTAAGAATATGTCCTTTTCTTCTTTTGTTATCACGATTTAATCCTTCATTTTGATTTTTAACACCAAACCACCCTAGACCAAAAAATAAATTGTGCTGCCCCTTGTTAGGTGCTGCCCCGAAATCAACCTTCGTTAACCTTCCCTCGGGGCCGGCCCTGCCATTCTGCGATTGATTAATGGCAACTGCGTATCAAGTATGGCAAGCTAAATTCAAATACATACATGCATATGCTAATTATTGGAAAATTCTTGAACCTTAGCGGATTTTATATCATAAAATATTCCAATGCTTAGGGATCGACTATTAAGATAAATCTGACATAGTAGATGTTTTTTGTTTCAATAATTTTTTTCTTCTTTTTTTAGTGACGAAATCAATGCTATGAAGTTACTATAGATAAGCTTGATGCTTCTCCAATGGTATATCGTTTGAGGATAAATATATTTGCTGGGGTAATTTTGTTTGGAAAATGCAAATATATATAAGGTGCTACTGTTTCTTTACAAATAAAAAAATTCCAAGCAACGAGGCGAGGCGAAGCCGAGCCATACCAAATATATTACGATAGGGCGGGGCGAAGCCCCGTGATACCAAATCAAATATGCATGATGAGAGAGGCGAAGAGAAGCCACATCATACCAAATAAAAAATACGGTTAAAAGAAAAAGATACATGATGCGTAGCACAGGTATAATAAAAAAATCGCATGGTGCAAAGCCTTCATGTATTCATGAACCCATTCTGCAGGGCCGGCCCTGAACCGCAGGAGAAGGCTTATCCTGACGATTCTCTACCACATCATTCACGAATCCATGAATAGCAAGAAACTCATCCTGCCAAAATATGTTGTATTTGGAGGTCGTTGATGGATTCTGTTCCGCGAGGAAAGACAGACTTTTACCCGACACAAGAGCACTAGAATCGAGAACAGTTGATAACGGGATTTCTTAAACAAGCAGCTGATGAACAAGTGGGACCGCTTGGTCAAAACCCATATGTCGGGGATCCCTATCAACATTATAAGAGATCGCTTTGCAAGCTCATCGAAAAAAAGATGGCACGCGGCCAGGCGTGCCGCTACGCATGAACGCCATCTCTCCAACGCTCAGGCCTTCCTCATCAGAAGACAAAGACATATTCGAAGCAGGATCAAAGGTACTAATTAAGTTATGGACGCATGCACCAGAGCCCATGGACGAAAATTAACCGCATACAAGTTGTCAAGAAACTTAATCAGTTTCGAACCAGGTTTTCGGCGCCTGTTCGACCAACGCAGTATTCTGGAGCCACCCCCAAGACTCAGGAAGTATAGCCAATGGTTTTGGGGCATACTTCTCGAAATGCTCCCATAACCGTGCCTGGAGAAAGGCTTCATGAACATACGAATCCACTTTCATATAACCGTTCGAAGCACGCATGTCCGAAACCAGCTGATCCATGTGGGCATACAGAGAACCAAGAAACAAACCACCGAGGGGGAGAGCGACGCCCTTTGCTAATTTCATGGCAAATGTGATAAATTCCTGTCTTATTTCTTTCTTTCCTGAGCCGTCATAAAAAATATCCATGGATAGCCAAAGATCCAAGAACACCGAGACATAAAGTACGTTATTCTTCTGGTTCGACTCTAACTCGTCAGGAAACCACTGAGATACCCACCATTCATAAAAGCACTTCGTCTCGTTTTACTTCCGAACGAATACATTTGACTTTTGATGCATGTCGTATGCGTCAAAAATAATTCACTTCCTCACTCAACTAATATAAATATAGTATTCGATAAGAAAGAGTTCATATCCACAGAGAGGCGATTGTTGTTATGCAATTTTCAGATTCTTATGTAACCAAATAACCCAAGGTGTGTTTTTGTTTTTATCAAAGTAATAATACTAAATAAAGCAATGTAAATAGTTGGAATAATCAATAAGGAGAAGATATTGGTTAAGGGATAGTATCATTCACAAACATGTATTTTTCATCTATGATTAGAATTGGTATTTAATCTCTCAACTATCAAAAGCCCTAAGATATCTTGATCGCAAGAGTATCTCGTTTATTTCCTGATTTTATCACAAACAACATTAAAAGATGCTAATGTGAAATCTTCTTAAAAAGCAACCTAAAGTGTAAAAGCACAATTAGATTTAACTCCCTAAGAGCAATAAGTTCTATGAAATAAGACTAATCGATGCAAACAAACGTGTAAAAGCACTAATTCGTTTTAACAAAGGTTATGATTCATATGCGATTAAAAAGATGTATCACTACAAGTATTAACCACAAGATGCTACTAAAAATCAGAGATAACAACTTTTACGTATTGAAAACCCTAATATATCTATAGAGATGAAAACAAATCCAATTGATTCCGGACTCAACCAAACTAGCATTCAAATCATATGATAATAAAAACAATGAATCATAAATGATAAAATTGAGACAAAACTAATTCATAGAATCGAATAACATGCTTGAAGAAATCAACTTTTTATCCCATAACCAATTATTGTATTTAGCTACTCATATTCATGGAGTTCATCATCAAAATATTCAAAGAAATAAGATGAAACATAAAAGAAAGCAAACCCTAGAAGTTGTTCTCTGCAAAAAGCTCCAAGAATAGAATAAAAACGTTCTCCCTAAAATTGTGTAGAAAACTTCCTTTTTATAGCTTTTTCTCCTTCCAAAAATAGGTCAAAGTCTTCAAAATCTGCAAGTCTACGTCCATCTACCAGTCCACCAAGCCCATGTGTGAAAAATATATCTCTGGAATTTTCGGGCCCAAAACTGGTCGTCGGAGTGCTGACGTCATCACCGGAATCCGGTCGCCGAAAAACTTTCTCCGATCACTTTTGCCATCTGAAACTATCACCAAGTAATTCTGCACTTCCAGTAGCTCAACTTTGCTTCTCTGCAATCCACACATTCACAAAAAACATTTTAGCCAATTCCTTATTTCTTGCGAAAACGTACCCAAAAGCGCGACGCGTAGCTCATATGTCCGGCCGCCAACTCTTTTGTTCGACTCATACCCGCTTCATGATTCACTGAATCTTGACGATCCCCACTTTCGGTTCCAAAATCCGACTACCGGAGCTAGTACCATTGGCGCGCCATTTTCGCTCCGTTTTCGCATAATTTCTCCTTTACTTTACCAGGCACTGAACCACCGTTACTACAAAGATCGGACCACCATTCCTTGGCGAATTCTCGCCAAGTTCCATCACTTTAAAGCTCAATCACCTGCAACACTTGTCTCCGCGACTCGGACAACACCCTGCCTACTTCATCGCATATCAACAAAGATCACTTGTCGCTTCATTCTGCGGCACAATTCACTAGCACCCACAACCAAAGATCGCCGAGTTGCACTCGAGCTTCCAACTTCCTCGCAAGCACCTTCAAGACTGCACATTCCATTCCCGCTTGTTCTATACTTCCTTCATAACCTGCAACTTCCAGTTACCTTCAAAGCAACTAGTTGGATATTGCAATCCACCACCAACTTCATTGAACTCAGCTGCAACACAGCTTTTGCACTGTCCCCATAACTGCCATCACCAACTTAATTCCATGGCATCAATTCACTGCAACACAGCTACAACTTTCCATTCTATAGCCTCCTATCTGCTTAGCCATTGCACAAATCTCCACCCAGTTGCAGCTCTTCTACTCAGCTGCAATTAATCATCTCCTGCATTCCATTACCTTAAGCACCTCCCTGAGTTCCACGTCCTGCAAAACCAGTTTAAACATAGCTGCACCTTCACACCCTGTAACCCATTCCTTCTAACACCTCCACTTCTGGTCCAACTCAGTTACAAGCCAACCACAACAACACCCAGCTCGTCCACCCCTTGCTCAACAGATATAACACACATTCCATCTGAAATCGAGCTCAAAACTACCATGAATTCAAACCCATTTCGGATCATCTCTCTTGCCAATCCACAGCTGCAGAACATCATTGATCTTCTCTGTTTCATTTCATAATCCTGATTTCCCGACCAACAACTCAACCAAACTCTCCAGTTCTCTTCAATATATCACCGAAATCCATCTTTGCATCTTCTGTTCTCCACTAATTCTTTCCATTCCTCCTTGTCATTCTCGGCCATATGTTCTTGGTTAAACCCTTCCAATCTCTTGATTTTAACAGCAGCCTATGCTGCTTCCTAAATTTCATCTTCAGGTGAAATAATTCACTCATAGAAAATGAGAAGAGTGATTCTCGATTTTAGGTTATGGACTAGAGTGGGTTGGATTATCCACCCAATTTTTTAAGAACCACCCAGCTATCCCCTTAATTCTCAGCTGGCCTGTCTTTAGTACTCCTCTAAATAGGGTTGTCCCTTAAACATTACCAAGCTCCGGATAGTGTTTGCCAGTGGAATGACCTTTCTGCCCTTTTTGCTCAATTTTGGATAAATTCTTCTTCTTTTCCTCTGTGCGACTCCAGAATACCTAATAACTCAAAACACACGTAAAATACATAATTTACAAGAAAAATAGCAAAGAAATCATAAACTCTAGATAGTAAATATGGTTTATTCTACACCTATCAGATTCCCCCACACTTATACTTTGCTAGTCCTCGAGCAAATCAAATAAAATAATTATAAAATATACATACAACTCCGTCTCGTCGAGGCTACGGTCACTTTAAGCATAAATAATAAGCCTTTAAACCCCTAGGTGTCCCTAGTGGACGAGTTTTAGTCTCGTGAAGGTTTACAAGAGGTCTGCCTACAAAACCTATATTTCCAACTCCGTCTATTTGTGACAAATCAATGAACGAATCCAAAATGACTACAGGAGGAGGTACCTTGCAAATTCAATTCATATATTAGTAAATAAACTCTAATTAGATAGTCGAACAAGCCACAATAATCAGAAACTAACAAACCATAATCACAATGAAAAGATTAAGAAGATGGATAAAGATGTAGATGTTGGCGAATGTTCACAAGTGTTCAATGTTTCCCATATCTGTCTGAAGGTCATTGATAAGATGAATCTATTCCTATTGGATTGATCTACTTGGTTTGAATTCTACATCAACTCACTGGCATATACAAGGGAACCAGAAGTGAGTTTATTCAACCAATATATACTTTATTTTCTTTTTCTTTTCTTTTTCACTTTTTTTTTTTCTTATTATTATTATTTTTTTAATTTTTTAAGACAACATGATTGAATCAAACTGGATCCAAGCGCATGATTCTTGTCAGCAAGTACATGATAGTTGCCTTGGATCCTGCATTCCACGCTTGTTTAGGCGACGGAGACAGGGACTACGTTTCACACATACTGTTATTCCCAAGTGTCATTTTATTCCATTTTGGTCTAATTGGTCGGTCTTTTTTTTTTTCTTCTTTTTCTTGTAACTCAATCACTCTATTTCATCCTAGCAGTAATAACACGTCGATGTTTAGTGACCCACCAAAGCACTTAGAGAACAATAGAAAAAATATGGAAAAATAAAAATAGAACGTGATATGGTGATATTCCGAGATATGGTAAAAACTATCATATTAATTGTGATTTCTGAGCGATGTTCGTCCCCTTTATAGTTAATTGGTTCCTCAACTCCTGCAATCAAAATGGTTCCATCCACTAATTGTGTCATCCTAAAGGCACAAGTTTTTAGATTTCGGAGTTCAAAAAGCACAAATTTTTTTCTTGGTTTTTCTATTTTTCTGATTTTTTTTTAAAGACATAAAACAAACTAAAACAAACTATGCAAACATATAAATGGTCCCCCACACTTAAACTTTACATTGTCCTCAATGTAAAATTGAATCATCCAAAGAGAGTTCAAGGTGGGAAATTCCGCAAATGATATGCAAAAACAAGAAAATAAAGATACAAGCAAATGCATAAAAATAAAAAGATAAAGGTAAAGATACAAAACCGGTGGGTTGCCTCCCACTTAGCGCTTGGTTTAAAGTCGTCAGCCCGACTTGTTCCTCGTTTGGTATGCCTTAGCCGGCTTCCAACACATTATGGAAATCTGCTTGAATGTTACTTGGGTGTTTCCTCGCCTCAAAGATGTTCAAGTGAATGACTTCTTCATCAAACTCCATAGTCAAGGTTCCATTATAGGCATCAATCTTCATTCTAGCGGTACTCAAAAATGGTCTACCCAACAGTAACGGTGTAGACGAAGATGAATTCACATTATCCATGTCTAGAACATAGAAATACACTGGAAATATTAGTCCTTTTACCTGCACCAAAACATCTTCAACAATCCCTTTTGGGTAAACATTAGATCTATCGGCAAGTTGAATAACTATGCCGGATTTATTTAGAGGACCAAGATTTAAAGCATCATAAATGGAAGTAGGCATAACATTAATGGAAGCTCCTAAATCTAGCATAGCTTTTGTAAAACGTGTTTTACCAATTGTGCATGGAATAGTGAAACTACCGGGATCTTTCAATTTAGGTGGGAGTTTCTTTTTAAGATACCCCGAAGCGTTCTCCCCCACACTCATTACCTCATTACCGGTTAGCTTGTGCTTGTTAGTGCACAATTCCTTTACACACTTTTCATAGCGAGGAGATTGCCTAATTACTTCAATGAGCCGAATATTCACTTGGACCTTCTTAAAAACATCCCAAATATCCCTATCTTGTTCCACCTTCTCATTAGCTTTAGCGAATCTGCCAGGAAAAGGTAGAGGAGGAACATAAGTACAAACAAGAGGTTTAGAGTTTGATTTAGTTACCTCGGGAGTTTGGGGAAAATCTGCGTTCTTTTCCTCCAAAATTGGTTCCTTTGGGGCTTCTTCTTTACCCGAATTAGTAACTTCGGGTTGCACATATTGTGTACCACTTCCCAACTTAATAGCATTGACACCCTCACTTAATTTAAGAGGTTGGGAAGGGAGTTTCTCACCATTTTGTGCATGCAAATGATTAATCTCCTCGGCCATTGAACCTACTTGTGTTTGAAAATCCTGGACCACACCCTCCGTTCTTTGCATAAAAGATTTCAACAACTCTTCCATATTGGACCCTTGATTTTCAGGTGGTTGTTGTTGTTGGAATTGTTGTTGTTGCGGTAGACCAACTTGTGATTGCAACTCCTTAATTGCATTATCCGTTTTCTGCTGATTTAAGATCGCTAGTTGTTGATTTTGCTGTACCCACGGACATTAGAGCCTCCACCAAAGTAACCATCTTCTCCAATTATGGATTATGCCCTTGTTGTGGTTGTTTCACTTGTTGTTGGAACTCACTCGGATGGATGGAAACAGAACTTGCACTTGCAACTTGCTCGTAAGTGTTGGAGTAAATACCATTCGGATGGGTTGAGAATATAGCATTGACATGCTCTACGTTCTCATAAGTTGGGCGTGATGGTTTTACAAACACTGCTGCAATTTGTTGCATCATTGCCATCATATTGTTCATTTGTTGACGTAATTCAATAATCTCTCCAACTTGATTAACTTCCTTGATAGATGGTTCTGACCCACGAATTGAAAATTGTTGAGAATTTGCTGCCATACTCTCAATCAACTCTCGAGCTTGTGTCACCGTCTTGTTCATAAGTGCACCACCACTTGCAGCGTCAATAAGATTCCTATCACTTGATTGTAGTCCTTCATAGAAGTATTGGATAATCAGCGTGTCACTGAATTGGTGATGAGGACAGATTGCCACCAATCTCTTGTATCGTTCCCAACAGTCATATAAAGATTCTCCCATATGTTGCTTCATTCCGCAAATCTTCTTACGAATTTGAATAGCCTTTGACGCAGGAAAATATATCTCTAAAAAGAGTTTCTTCAACCAATTCCAAGTTGTGACACTTTCGGGAGGCAAATAATACAACCAATCTTTAGCACTATCCACCAAAGAGAATCGAAAAACTTTCAACATTGCACCATTCACCTCGACATCCGATGGAAGCACGGCCATGACAATGTTGTGGAAGTCCATAAGATGCTTGTTTGGATCTTCATTCACCAAGCCATGAAACTTTGGTAATTCTCTAAGAAGTCCCGGCTTGATTTCAAAAGTGGAGTCGGTTTGAATACACCCCTGTTGTGTATCTAGCTTGTGAGAAGCCAACTCCTTGAGTGTACGATTTGCAGCGTCACCCATTTCTTCGTCTTGTTTGTATTTCGATAAGGTACCTGAAACACACTTCTCACAAACAAGTAAGAAACAAAACAAGAAACAAAAAATAGTATGCGAACAGAAATATTAAAAAAAACTAAAAACTAGATAACAAGCCGAATGCCTCCCCGGCAACGGCGCCAAAATTTGATGCATGTCGTATGCGTCAAAAATAATTCACTTCCTCACTCAACTAATATAAATATAGTATTCGATATGAAAGAGTTCGTATCCACAGAGAGGCGATTGTTGTTATGCAATTTTCAGATTCTTACGTAACCAAATAACCCAAGGTGTGTTTTTGTTTTTATCAAAGTAATAATACTAAATAAAGCAATGTAAATAGTTGGAATAATCAATAAGGAGAAGATATTGGTTAAGGGATAGTATCATTCACAAACATGTATTTTTCATCTATGATTAGAATTGGTATTTAATCTCTCAACTATCAAAAGCCCTAAGATATCTTGATCGCAAGAGTATCTCGTTTATTTCCTGATTTTATCACAAACAACATTAAAAGATGCTAATGTGAAATCTTCTTAAAAAGCAACCTAAAGTGTAAAAGAACAATTAGATTTAACTCCCTAAGAGCAATAAGTTCTATGAAATAAGACTAATCGATGGAAACAAACGTGTAAAAGCACTAATTCATTTTAACAAAGGTTATGATTCATATGCGATTAAAAAGATGTATCACTACAAGTATTAACCACAAGATGCTACTAAAAATCAGAGATAACAACTTTTACGTATTGAAAACCATAATATAGCTATAGAGATGAAAACAAATCCAATTGATTCCGGACTCATCCAAACTAGCATTCAAATCATATGATAATAAAAACAATGAATCATAAACGATAAAATTGAGACAAAACTAATTCATAGAATCGAATAACATGCTTGAAGAAATCAAATTTTTATCCCATAACCAATTATTGTATTTAGCTACTCATATTCATGGAGTTCATCATCAAAATATTCAAAGAAATAAGATGAAACATAAAAGAAAGCAAACCCTAGAAGTTGTTCTCTGCAAAAAGCTCCAAGAATAGAATAAAAACGTTCTCCCTAAAATTGGGTGGAAAACTTCCTTTTTATAGCTTTTTCTCCTTCCAAAAATAGGTCAAAGTCTTCAAAATCTGCAAGTCTACGTCCATCTACCAGTCCACCAAGCCCATGTGTGAAAAATATATCTCTGGAATTTTCGGGTCCAAAACTGGTCACCGGAGTGCTGACGTCATCACCGGATCCGGCCATCGTCGCTGGGAAGCCGTCCGAAAAACTTTCTCCGATCACTTTTGCCATCTGAAACTATCACCAAGTAATTTTGCACTTCCAGTAGCTCAACTTTGCTTCTCTGCAATCCACACATTCACAAAAACTATTTTAGCCAATTCCTTGTTTCTTGCGAAAACGTACCCAAAAGCGCGACGCGTAGCTCATATGTCCGGCCGCCAACTCTATCGTTCGACTTATACCCGCCTCATGATTCACTGAATCTTGACGATCCCCACTTTTGGTTCCAAAATCCTACTACCGGAGCTAGTACCATTAGCGCGCCATTTTCGCTCCTTTTCGCATAATTTCTCCTTTACTTTCCCGAGCACCGAACCCTGTTACTACAAAGATCGAGACCACCATTCCTTGGCGAATTCTCGCTAAGTTCCATCACTTCCGAGCTCA
Organism: Papaver bracteatum; assembly: GCA_023529315.1. Taxonomy (NCBI): domain Eukaryota; kingdom Viridiplantae; phylum Streptophyta; class Magnoliopsida; order Ranunculales; family Papaveraceae; genus Papaver; species Papaver bracteatum. Next base: position 2,099,964 of record JAJJWX010003971.1, on the reverse strand, counting down.
ATCACCTGCAACACTCGTCTCCGCGACTTGGCCAACACCCTGCCTACTTCACTTCATATCAACAGCATCACTTGTCGCTTCATTCCTGCGGCACAATTCACCAAAGACCCACAGCCAACCATGACATTGCCGATTACACTGAATGTCAACTGTCTGCAAGCACCTTCAAGACTGCACATTCCATTCCCAGCTGTTCTATACTTCCTTCAACTGCAATTAATCATCTCCTGCATTCCATTACCTTAAGCACCTCCCTGAGTTCCACGTCCTGCAAAATCATTTTAAACATAGATGCACCTTCACACCCTGTAACCCATTCCTTCTAACACCTCCACTTCTGGTCCAACTCAGTTACAAGCCAACCACAACAACACCCAGCTCGTCCACCCCTTTCTCAACATATACAACACACATTCCATTTGAAATCGAGCTCAAAACTACATTGAATTCAAACCCATTTCGGCTCATCTCTCTTGCCAATCCATAGCTGCAGAACATCATTTATCTTCTCTGTTTCATATCATAATCCTGATTTCCCGACCAACAACTCAACCAAACTCTCCAGTTCTCTTCAATATATCACCGAAATCCATCTCTGCAGCTTTTGTTCTCCACTAATTCTTTCCATTCCTCCTTGTCATTCTCGGCCATATGTTCTTGGTCAAACCCTTCACATCTCTTGATTTTAACAAAGAGCCTATCTTTGCTTCCTAAATTTCAGCTTCAGGTGAAAGAATTCACTCATAGAAAATGAGAAGAGTGATTCTCGATTTTAGGTTATGGACTATAGTGGGTTGGATTTATCCACCTAATTGTGTAAGAACCACCCAGCTATCCCATTAATCCTCAGCTGGCCTGTATTTAGTACTCCTTCAAATAGGGTTGTCCCTTAAACATTACCAAGCTCCGGATAGTGTTTTCCAGTGGAATGACCTTTCTGCCCTTTTTGCTCAATTTTGGATAAATTCTTCTTCTTTTCCTCCGTGCGACTCCAGAATACCTAATAACTCAAAACACACGTAAAATACATAATTTACAAGAAAAATAGCAAAGAAATCATAAACTCTAGATAGTAAATATGGTGTATTCTACACCTATCAACTTCAAACCAGGGTGTGGGGCGAATTTCTTCTTCGTCTGCAGACAGCCTGACATCGAGTTTTTCAATTACAAGAAGATTTAGAAACACAGCCACGCTCTCCAACAAATGGTCATTTCCTCCCCCCCTGCATACGGCCGTATGGGTATCTGGACACCATCTGGAAACAAAATCAACCCTGGAATGTCTTTCCTAATATGAAGCACTGCGGAAGCCGCAACAGCGTCGACAATCTGCGCCCTGGTCAAATTTGTCTTTACATGTTCCTGGTCCATCATAAATCTCGTCCATTTATCAAAGGAACGCAACGGACTTGCAGGGAATTTTAAGTTGATAGAAGAGGCGCGATATTCTTTCCTCTGAAGGAAAAACCTTATTACGCCTCCTGGCCGAACCGATCGATCCTCTCCTTCGCTTTCTGAGCCGGTCAGAAGGATCGGCACATATTGGGGATGGTTTCTCCTAATCGTGGCTGATGTCGTGAAGAACACATCATCTATGTTTGGCTTGGAATTACCCCCATCCCTCGGTACCCATCTTAACCAAAATTCACTTACACTATTTTCACATTGCGATAACTACAATGGAACAAGAAGAGCAGGAATTATTACATAAAGCGTGTATAAATTATTCTATTGGACGCAAGGGAGCCACCTCGGGCACAAACTAATTGGTTTCCAAGTCCTTTCGTGCATACGCGAAAAGTTAGGACTGGAAAACTCTACATCACCACTACATGCAGCCGGAAACTCGCGCTCAGCCAGATAGACGTGCCCAAAAAAAAGAAGAGGGGGACCATTCACACGACGACACCAAGACAAGGATTAAACCCTAAAAAACTAGGTATTAATGGAAAAGGGATAGAAATTACTATCGCGTGCTTACTTTGCACAGCGAGTTGAGGCGGTCAACATCACTACGGTATTCATGCCTAAGTACTAATACGATCTTGTGCAATACATACCTACGGCTGGGATTTACACCGACCTTTTCTACAAGGTCATGAGAAGGTATACCTACAACTAGGGTTTTACACCAACACAAGAAAACAAAAGAAAAAGCGAGTCACAGAGGAAGTACTAGAATACATACCTAATCCGCTCGCCCACTTCACCGCTACCAAGCAACAAAATAAGAAACAATAAATGCGTGAATCAAAGGGAGAGGCCAGCCATCCTTTTTATAGGCGTGATACTTGGGAGTTCGAACAAGAAAATGATTTCCAATTTTGAGCTAAGGAAAGAAAATAGGAAACCAATCTCGCAAAGACCAATTTTCACGTCCAAGACCACTCACGCCATACCACGGCCCCACCACGCCTAGCCGTCCTTCCACTTTCCACCATGCCATTGCCGCGGCCCCCCTGCCAATCCATTCACTCCATTGCCGCTACCCCACCACGCATAGCCGTCTGTGTACGTCTCGTCTTACCAAGGCCACACTATGCCAACCCGCCTGCTCCACTGTCGCTACCCTATCGTCCATGCGCGTTTTCCTTACCAAGACCACGCCACCTCTTGGCCCCTCGATCCAAGCCGTCCAATTACGTCGCCTTCCAAGACTGCGCCCCCTTTTCCTTGGAGATGTACGACCAAACCAAGCCGGTAACTTTCATCTCACTACTCCACGGTCTGCATTCCCAGTACAAATTATGCACGGCCTCCAACGCGGAAAGCCAAAACTCTCTTTACCACTCAAAAAGGTTAGTCGGATTCTCCTGACCATCTTTGCAATGATTTACACCTCAATTCCGTCCTTGTCTGTCACCATCATATGCTTACCTCGCAACAAGGGACTTGTTCCGAGCTAAGCAGGGGACTTAATGTTGATGGTGGTTTATAGATTAGGGTTAAAATTGTAAAACATTAAACCCTAGCAGATGTGATGTCACAACATTTAAAGTAATAAGCATTTACTAGGCACATTTATCAAACCTTTAATGTGTCTCTAAATAATTACCGGGGTATCTTTTTCAAATTAGGGTTACGACAAGACAAACCCTAATTCCCACGTGTTCCAATAGCAAATCATGCCAGCAACACCAACTGTGCCAAATCATGCCAGCCATGCTAGCCGCACCTCTGTTCCAATGGAAAATCATGACAACCACATCGACCGCGCCAAAGCATGCCAACCATGCTAGCCGCACCTCTGTGCCAATGGCAAATCATGTCAGCCACGCCGACCGCGCCAAAGCATGCCAACCATGTTAGCCGCACCTCTGTGAAAATGGAAAATCATGTCAGCTACTTCGACCGTGCCAAAACATGCCAACCATGCTAGCCGCACCTCTATGCCAATGGAAAATCATACCAGCCACACCGACCGCGCCAAAGCATTCCAACCATGCTAGCCACACCAATGTGCCAATGGAAAATCATGTCAGCCACACCGACCGCGCCAAAGCATGTCAACCATTCTAGTCACACCTATGTGCCAATGGAAAATCATGCCATCCACACCGATGGAGCCAAAGCATGCAAATCATGCTAGCCGCACCTCTGTGCCTATGGAAAATCATTCCAGCCACACCGACCGCGCCAAAGAATTCCAACCATGTTAGACGCACCTCTGTTGCAATGGAAAATCATGTTAGCCACACCCACCGCGCCAAATCATGCCAACCATGCAAGCCTCACCTCCATGCCAATGGAAAATCATGCCAGCAACACCTACCGTGCCATGCCAAATGCACCTCGCCATGGCCCCATGTCGCGCCACCATACTGGCCTTCACTACGCGACTTTAAAAACGAAGGCGTGCAACAATCAAAGGTTACCCTTCAATACCAGGAGCAAATCCTGGCCGTCTAAGGTTACCAAATGACATTTTCCCCCAAAACCCTAGATTGGTAACGCACCTAGCCCAATCTAGTCACGCCATGCGCCTATGGAAAACCCTTAGCCCCACATGCCAAGCCAAAACCGCACCTAGCCCAACCTAGTCACGCCATGCACCTATGGCAAACCCTTGGCCCCACATGCCAAGCCAAAACCACACCTAGCCCAAGATAGTCACGCCATGCGCCATGGAAAACCCTTGGACCCACATTCTAAGCCAAAATTGCACCTATCCCAAGCTAGTCATGCCATGCGCCTATGGAAAACCCTTGGCCCCACATGCCAAGACAAAACCATACCTAGACCAAGCTAGTCACTCCATGCGCCTATGTAAAACCATTGTCCCCACATGCCAATCCAAAACCGCACCTAGCCCAAGCTAGTCACGCCATGTGCCTATGGCAAACCCTTGGCCCCACATGCCAAGCCAAATCTGCACCTAGCCCAAGCTAGTCATGCCATGCGCCTATGGAAAACCTTTGGCCCCACATGCCAAGCCAAAACCGCACCTAGCCCAAGATAGTCACGTCATGCGCCTATGACAAACCCTTGGCCCCACATGCCAAGACAAAACCGCACCTAGCCAAATCTAGTCATGCCATGTGCCTATGGCAAACCCTTGGCCCCATATGCCAAGAAAAAACCGCACCTAGCCCAATATAGCCACTCCATACGCCCATGGCAAACCCTTGGCCCCATATGCCAAGCCAAAATCGCACATTTCCAAAGCCTGCCATGCCCAAAGCGAACCCTTGGACCCACATGCCAAGCCTAACCTAGCCGCGTCACCCAATTGGCCCCACCTACATGGCCACCAAAATGAAGAAATGCAACAATCAACGGTTGCCCTTCAATCCCAAGAGAAAATCCTAGCCATCCAAGGTTACCTGACGACACATGGTAACCTTTGACCCGAAAACCTAAGTTTGAACATGCCAACCTAGCGGCGCCACCACGTTGGCCCTCACTACGAAACGAAGGCGTGCAACGATCAACGGTTTCCCCTCCTCTCAAGATGCAAAATCTCGACCGTCGAAGGTCACCAGGCTAGCAAGTTTCCAGAGCTTGACTTTCCAAGCCACAACAACATGCTACATGTTTTCCAAAAACATTCGAGACATCAACATAAACTGGGGGATCCTATTTGGGTATTGGTTTGGAGGTTTACAGTGTGCGGAGTACACTACGCCCATCATAAGGAAATGTCATAAGGGTGAAGCGGTTAGTAAATACGGTAAGTTATGTGTGAAACGTTCATGGGACATAAATCACATGCGTTAAATTTTTTAAGGGACATCAATTCCATAACGTTAGCAGTTTCATGCGTTAACCACTTTATGGAACATCAATTCCATGCATACGGTTACCACCTCATCCCATTTAGTTCCCCACTCCTTAATGAGACCAGGGTACATTTTTACTCCGACTTGTATAAATAGATTTTACCTATTTCCATTGAACAACAAGTTCATACGGGAGATACAACACTCATAAATACTTACTTTCTAGATCACCTTGTTAGCTCTCTCACTTTTCTGATAACATGTCATAGTAACCCAACTACTCTTCCAGAATCAACTATTCTTGTCTCACCACTTTCCTTGCTTTCCTCCCCAAAACCAACCCATTCTCCTCCACTTTGTGACCGAAGCAAGTCTGGAACGGCCATTTCTTGGTTTAGGCCATACTTGTACAAATTGATCTCTTGAATCTAAAGTACTCCCTTGCAGTACATTGTTTAGGGTTTAAATTGCTTCTCACCTGCACACCCGCAATTACCTAAATCAGCAGAATCCATTTTCACCTACAAATAGCAAAGTTGTTAAAAAATATTCTCTCAAAGTCTCTAAATGACGAAATTGATCCTTCATCACTTATCAAACCACTTCAATGCTTCTCCAATTAAACTAGCTGGGAAGTATTTACATAATACGTCCTCGTATTGTGCCCATTGCATCAAGGAAAGGGTATATTACTTTAAGTATTGCACTGCACTTCGTGATCCGTTGAATATGCTTCCAAAGGCTGGTAATGAACATCTCGCAGGAATTCTCGCCTCTAATATTTCGCGTGTAAATAGGGATTTGTATGCCTCTTCTATTGCCTCACCAACCGACTCTCCCTCCTATTTGGGAACGGTTAATCATCCATCTCATATCTCGCAATTCATTTAGGACAGCTTGGTTAACTTCATTTCTACCTTCATCTCGCCTATTCCTTCTTCTTCTCCTATCTCTTCCATCATCCTCGTTCATTCTTTCTTCTTCGCATATGATTTTTTCCTCACATTCCCTTTCATCTTCATATCTTCTTTATTCTTCGTGCATCATCTCTTCCTCGTGTATCCTTTCTTCTTCACGAGCTCTTTCTTCCACTTGTCTTCTATTTTATTAAAATCATCTTCTTTGATCTTTCCATCTAGTCTCCTCCAGTGCTCTACTGAGCTCCCTTTCTTCGCTGTTTTCTATTTGGCGTCTTCTCCTTCGCTCTCTTCTTTCCTTATGCCTCATTTATTGTCTTTAGTCATTTTTGAGGATTTCTTCTCTATGATGTAAATTCCTCCTAGTTGGGGAACCTGTTCTCCCATTTGGTTCTCCACCTCGCGGGTTTTGAACCGCTCTTTCTTTATTAAGTCGACGATTAATTTCGTGAATCAAGGTGTCATTTTTTCTCACAAGTCTGGTCCTTTGCTCTGCTAGTTCTTTTTCCATTTCTCTTTCTAGACGGTGTCATGTTTTCTTTGTTAACACTCTTTTCTCTATTTCCTCCTACTGGTTCCTCCTCCATCACCGTGTCAGTATCAGTAGTATGTATCGATCCTTATCGATAACGGTTCTCGTTAAGGTTGTCATCTCGCTGAAGATTTGCACCACGTCTTCCTCCCATAGTTGATGTTTCTCCCACCTCCATTATTCTTACACTCTTTTCCGCTAAACGTGTGATTCTTCTTGATGCTATTATGTGTTGTGCCCGATCTGGAACTCTTGCCATCAACCAACTTCTGCCGAATTAACTTTCACTCACCGATTCGCTAGCAACATTTTATCAACTGGATCTAACTTTTGCTCGATCTGAGGATGAATATCTTGAATAAGAAATTTATGAAAATAACTTTCATATATACTTTTCTTTCTATAACCTTAACACAACCAGAATCTCTAAATTTCCAACTTCAAATTTTAAGACAAGAATGACTCGCTAAGTGATTTTTTAATGGGAAGACTTGATAATAATTTCAACTCCTTCACCTTATCTCAAGTGAGAGTAAAATCTCAATCTCAAGTGAGAGTAAACTCTCAACATGATATCCCTATTTATGGACGCCAAAATGTAACTACTAGTAATCCAGTAGTACACCCAAATAGTAACCTCCACAATACTAGACATGATTCAAACAACGAAATAGAAGCAATGATCTATTAATAAGATTTGGATAATGATTACAGAAGCGCTGATATTACGAGTGTTGAGACTCACAAGAACCCTAACTCGTTTCCTTACAATATAATCTCATCACTCACCAGATTCCAACCCCCTTTACAATGATCCAAGCTCTCTATTTATAGGGAAAAATTCATAATGGACTACATCTCATTTTATCTCGTCGAATATCACACATTTCACATGACTCTCCTTTTTACTTCTCTCAATCCATTTTCAATAAAGTTACTCCGCCTCTTTTGCCTTTTAGCTCCGTAATTGTTGGTACGGGTGTCTCATTTCTTGCGGTACAATTCATAATTCGTACCTCGAACTCGTGAAATATCTTCTGGTCCAAGTAATCAATGCTTCATCAATTGTCATCTTCGCAGATCTCGGATCTAAATTCGCTGATCCAATATTCGTTGAAATAGGTCTGACATGTGATTTGACTCGTCACTGACATTTTTCCTCGAAATTAGTAATAGTATCTTATCTCGTGATTTACTTCGTGATTTTGTTTAACCTCGTTTGACCACGCGGCGAGTAAGTTTTCCGTACCTACATTGATTATGGAACCTCAGAAGTCATAACCTATCTCCCTTTCATCCTTCTGGGGTTCTTGCTACGCTTTAACATTATTAGATGTTCTTGGAAACACAACACATCCATATGGCAGCAAACCACCAAAAAAATCTTTCAATTCACCTTCTGAAATTATCTTTTTTCTACAAAGATAAAGACACTTCAATCATTTCTTGCAATCATCAGGATATCTAAACTTCTCCTTCCTCATGACTTTGTCAAAAAAATTGCAGTGTCACTGACATTCACCTCCATATGAAGACATCATCTTATTGGAGACTTCTGCTTCAACCCTTTTTTGTTAATTTCGATAATATCCTATTCTGCTGCTCGGCACAATCATCGTATTCAATTGTATATCTTTCAGGAAAGAATATCATGTTGAATCCATGAATAAGGTTTCTATGAAGATTTCTTTGATCCTTGTTACTAAAAACTCCAAATTGGTGGTGCCGTAAGGTTGCAAGGACTTGTATTGCTTCATTTCTTGGAGGACTTCATTGTATTTTGATGTTTTTTGAACAGTCTTTATGGAAGAAAAACAATCTTCTTCTCTGGGACTATCTCTTCATCTTCATCTACTCTTAATCAAAACTTGAACTAAACCTTGAAAATTGATCACAGAAAAAACATAACCCTTATTGAGAGAGACAGGAGATGATATACAAAGAAATTGTAAGAAGAAAGTAGATTACTTTTAAAGGGGTTGTAGTATGAATCACTATATATATATTATCTCCCATCCCTTAAAAGGCTAAGTCATATGAGCTCCCATGTCGCACGGTGAGTGTGACACCCCCATCAAATTAAATTAGATAAAAGCTTTCAACTAGAATAATTCGGAGAGGACAAGTGGCGGGACTTTATTGGTCGGAGCATTAAAATTTGGATTACACTCCGTTTACACCCGTATTTAACTGCCTGTTTGTAACACCATTAGCGAAAACATGGGTATACAACACTTATGTCAAAGATGTTTACACCTAATTAATAACTTACACTTGATTTACACCAAAAACTTATCTGGACGTTAAGTAGGTAGACAACACTTTTGTGAAAACTAACGCTGTCTTCTCTGTCTTCTTACGGAAAGGGGAAAAAAATACTTTCGTGAAAACTAACCCTATCGCGTGACTCTTCGTCTCTGTGTTCTCTTCTCTTGAGATTTTCTTCATAACAGAAAACACTCATTCATCTCTGCCTCTGAATGAAAAACTAAAAGAGTTGCAGAAGAGAATTATTCATCACCTCTGAATCAACTCGATCAATCCATAATCAGTGCCCACACTAACCCAACCTTTCCAATGGATGATTCTGTTATAGATGGTCATGTTCAAGTTGGGGATCGAATGCATGAGCAATTCAGGAGGGAGTGATTCTTCATTAAATTGAGGAAGGGAATCTGAAAGGTTGATTGCGCAAAATCCAATTGGGGAGATGCTTTGCTATTTCTTCAAAGGTTTCTTTGGTTTCAAACCCTAAATCCAATTTTATTTCAAACCCTAATCTCAATTTGAAATCTGTTCTAATTAGGGTCTGATATTCGCATTGGGATAATAAGATCAGTTATTTTTAAATATGCATCTAAATCATTTGCAGCTGATAATGGTTGTCTCTATACTTTTCCTCGAATGTTTAGGTTAACAAAATCGAAGTTCAGTATGCCAGAATTTCAAAATAGCCCGACCTTTCATGGTTTCGCTATGGAATCATATGCAAGAATTCGCTAAAATTCCCGAAATGGTAATTCCATTACATATATGTTACTCTATAATGGATGAAGCTGATGTTGCTACAAGAAATATGAGTTGCAAATTGGAATTGGTATTGTGTGCAAGTGAGGTTTGTTTAAGGTTGTTGGCTGGGGAATTGTGGAATGGATGAGCTGAGAGTTAAAGCTGAAAGTGCAGGTTGAGTTAGATTGTCAGGTTCAAGAAGTTACGGACAGTGGGTGTGAATGAAGAATATTGTGCTGGTGGATGGTTGCAGGTGGAATAAGAATTGGAAGTTGCAATGGTTGAGAGACTGGTTGAAGGGAGACAGAAATGGAGTGTGGATTGAGAAGATTCAGGTGGGGTGGAATTCATATTGCAGATGGGAGGTTGTTTTGCAGGTGAACATCAGTTGTGTGTATGAAGCCAAAATTTTCATTAGATGTTTGTGTTTGCTAGAGAAGTGTTATTGCCAAATGTGCAGGTAAGTTGGATACGAATCTATTCGATATCAATCTTTCAAGAACTATTTTTGATTTAATATTCAAATGTTTGATTGTTTAGTTACCCAATCTATTTGATGCACAACAGATTTTTTTAGATTGTTAGGGTTGTAAAAACATATCTCTTTGTGTTTACCATGTGTTTTATTTTTCAGTCTGTTAGATTAAACAAAACAGAATAGAACAATTGTGATTATAATGGACTTTTATAATGCATAGCCATTAACCAACTTATAATCCTTCGCAAACACTAACAGTACTTCTTAATTATACAGGGTAACGTGAACGTTATTAATAATTATTTTATCGCTATAAAAGTATATCCATTAGTCCATTGTTGATTCAATTGATTATTTGTCGAAGAGTTTAGTTTTGAAGAGAATGTGAACAGGGAATAAGAAGATGTTGATTCCATTGATTGTGGCTGATTTAAGGGGTGTAGTCAAATTCGGTTAAGGTTAGGTAATGCAATTCGGTTAAGTTTAGTTTTAAAAGTAAAACCAATGCGAGATGGGAGCAGGTCTTCTACAGCCTCACTTAAAGTTCACTCATTCTTAAAGTCAAGTCAAAAGCTATCTGCATTTCGGATCTCAGAATTCAAGGTACAATCACCAAGATCCATTTTTGACTTGACTTTATTGGTAACCGAGATGCCTGTTTCAATGCAACAATCTTCTTCTTAAGCATAGGTGTATTCAAGTTTCAGGTGAAAGAATCAAATGGGGATTGAAGATACCATATGCCTCTTCCCAGATTGCAGAGGCATATGGGAACCAACATCCGGTGTAATTTCCGGACAATCACTTCCAGGCGCCTGGAGCTGGGATAGGAGTGTGGCACCCGGAAGATTACTTACATTGGTCGGAGGCATATTTTATTGCTACAAGGGAAGAATTATTTATATTAATGGGGGTGGAGATATGGCATCTGAGCACACTTTCCTTTTGACAAAATATGAAATGTGAGGATTCGTAATTTCGTATATATCATGATATATTAGTTACAGATACGTGGTTAATCAAAGTTTATAGCGCGAATAAGACTCATAGGATTACAAAGCTACTTTGGGACTGATAAATGGAAATCCTAGAAGTTAAAATCCATCTTAAAAGACAACAGATTTAAGGAATACCGAAATGATAGGGTTCGGTTTATAGTTACTATGATGTCATGGGATTTTTTTTTAAGATGGTGTCATGGGAGTAGCTACATAACTTTCGATATTTGGCAGACTAAGGTCTTTTTTTTTTTTTTTTTTTTTGCTACTTTAACCAGGGAATTGTCCATATACTATATTTTTTCCTGTAAATGCCTTCATGTATTCATGAACCCATTCTGCAGGGCCGGCCCTGAGATTTCGGTGCCCCGAAATAGAGGAAAAATTGTTGCCCCATGCCAATAATCTATGATGTCAATAAGCTTTTTTTTTTTTGTGAGTTTATGCTACTTTAACCAGGGAATTGTCCATATACTATATTTTTTCCTGTAAATGCCTTCATGTATTCATGAACCCATTCTGCAGGGCCGGACCTGAGATTTCGCTGCCCCAAAGCGGAGGCAAAATTGTTGCCCCATGCCAATAATCTATGATGTCAATAGGATCAACTTTAGCTTAGAAAACTTCTTTTTGCCGAGGCATTTGTGACTGGAATGGCTAGCAATATCATGGTCACGCATACCTTTATCAGCAGCACTATCATTTTCATTGACATTCTCCAAAGGCTGCGACACTTTTTTTTTTTTTTTGCCTTCCATTCACAAGGTCTTTTTTTATATTTTTTTTATCATAATTCACAAGGTCTTCTTTGAATCACAAGGTCTTCTTTGAATCACAAACACTCAAAAACAGTCAGCTCTTCAGTATCCAACTCGTACACATTGACGCCTTTGTATTCTCAAATAGGACTTGGACGAACAACAAGTGCAATCGCGTCCTTATAAATTAATCAAACACGATAGAACCAAAGTCAATTACTGAAAGTTCCAATGAATCATTCCATCTACAGCACATATATATATATTTCTGAAATATATATGGATTTCTTATATATTTAATACTAAATCATTAAAGTGACTCTTTATTTACAATATACCCCTAAATATCTTAAGAATATGTCCTTTTCTTCTTTTGTTATCACGATTTAATCCTTCATTTTGATTTTTAACACCAAACCACCCTAGACCAAAAAATAAATTGTGCTGCCCCTTGTTAGGTACTGCCCCGAAATCAACCTTCGTTAACCTTCCCTCGGGGCCGGCCCTGCCATTCTGCGATTGATTAATGGCAACTGCGTATCAAGTATGGCAAGCTAAATTCAAATACATACATGCATATGCTAATAATTGGAAAATTCTTGAACCTTAGCGGATTTTATATCATAAAATATTCCAATGCTTAGGGATCGACTATTAAGATAAATCTGACATAGTAGATGTTTTTTGTTTCAATAATTTTTTTCTTCTTTTTTTAGTGACGAAATCAATGCTATGAAGTTACTATAGATAAGCTTGATGCTTCTCCAATGGTATATCGTTTGAGGATAAATATATTTGCTGGGGTAATTTTGTTTGGAAAATGCAAATATATATAAGGTGCTACTGTTTCTTTACAAATAAAAAAATTCCAAGCAACGAGGCGAGGCGAAGCTTTAGCCATACCAAATATATTACGATAAAGGGGCGAAGCCCCGTGATACCAAATCAAATATGCATGATGAGAGAGGCGAAGAGAAGCCACATCATACCAAATAAAAAATACGGTTAAAAGAAAAAGATACATGATGCGTAGCACAGGTATAATAAAAAAATCGCATGGTGCAAAGCCTTCATGTATTCATGAACCCATTCTGCAGGGCCGGCCCTGAACCGCAGGAGAAGGCTTATCCTGACGATTCTCTACCACATCATTCACGAATCCATGAATAGCAAGAAACTCATCCTGCCAAAACATGTTGTATTTGGAGGTCGTTGATGGATTCTGTTCCGCGAGGAAAGACAGACTTTTACCCGACACAAGAGCACTAGAATCGAGAACAGTTGATAACGGGATTTCTTAAACAAGCAGCTGATGAACAAGTGGGACCGCTTGGTCAAAACCCATATGTCGGGGATCCCTATCAACATTATAAGAGATCGCTTTGCAAGCTCATCGAAAAAAAGATGGCACGCGGCCAGGCGTGCCGCTACGCATGAACGCCATCTCTCCAACGCTCAGGCCTTCCTCATCAGAAGACAAAGACATATTCGAAGCAGGATCAAAGGTACTAATTAAGTTATGGACGCATGCACCAGAGCCCATGGACGAAAATTAACCGCATACAAGTTGTCAAGAAACTTAATCAGTTTCGAACCAGGTTTTCGGCGCCTGTTCGACCAACGCAGTATTCTGGAGCCACCCCCAAGACTCAGGAAGTATAGCCAATGGTTTTGGGGCATACTTCTCGAAATGCTCCCATAACCGTGCCTGGAGAAAGGCTTCATGAACATACGAATCCTCTTTCATATAACCGTTCGAAGCACGCATGTCCGAAACCAGCTGATCCATGTGGGCATACAAAGAACCAAGAAACAAACCACCGAGGGGGAGAGCGACGCCCTTTGCTAATTTCATGGCAAATGTGATAAATTCCTGTCTTATTTCTTTCTTTCCTGAGCCGTCATAAAAAATATCCATGGATAGCCAAAGATCCAAGAACACCGAGACATAAAGTACGTTATTCTTCTGGTTCGACTCTAACTCGTCAGGAAACCACTGAGATACCCACCATTCATAAAAGCACTTCGTCTCGTTTTACTTCCGAACGAATACATTTGACTTTTGATGCATGTCGTATGCGTCAAAAATAATTCACTTCCTCACTCAACTAATATAAATATAGTATTCGATAAGAAAGAGTTCATATCCACAGAGGCGATTGTTGTTATGCAATTTTCAGATTCTTATGTAACCAAATAACCCAAGGTGTGTTTTTGTTTTTATCAAAGTAATAATACTAAATAAAGCAATGTAAATAGTTGGAATAATCAATAAGGAGAAGATATTGGTTAAGGGATAGTATCATTCACAAACATGTATTTTTCATCTATGATTAGAATTGGTATTTAATCTCTCAATTATCAAAAGCCCTAAGATATCTTGATCGCAAGAGTATCTCGTTTATTTCCTGATTTTATCACAAACAACATTAAAAGATGCTAATGTGAAATCTTCTTAAAAAGCAACCTAAAGTGTAAAAGCACAATTAGATTTAACTCCCTAAGAGCAATAAGTTCTATGAAATAAGACTAATCGATGCAAACAAACGTGTAAAAGCACTAATTCGTTTTAACAAAGGTTATGATTCATATGCGATTAAAAAGATGTATCACTACAAGTATTAACCACAAGATGCTACTAAAAATCAGAGATAACAACTTTTACGTATTGAAAACCCTAATATATCTATAGAGATGAAAACAAATCCAATTGATTCCGGACTCAACCAAACTAGCATTCAAATCATATGATAATAAAAACAATGAATCATAAATGATAAAATTGAGACAACACTAATTCATAGAATCGAATAACATGCTTGAAGAAATCAACTTTTATCCCATAACCAATTATTGTATTTAGCTACTCATATTCATGGAGTTCATCATCAAAATATTCAAAGAAATAAGATGAAACATAAAAGAAAGCAAACCCTAGAAGTTGTTCTCTGCAAAAAGCTCCAAGAATAGAATAAAAACGTTCTCCCTAAAATTGTGTAGAAAACTTCCTTTTTATAGCTTTTTCTCCTTCCAAAAATAGGTCAAAGTCTTCAAAATCTGCAAGTCTACGTCCATCTACCAGTCCACCAAGCCCATGTGTGAAAAATATATCTCTGGAATTTTCGGGTCCAAAACTGGTCGTCGGAGTGCTGACGTCATCACCGGAATCCGGTCGCCGAAAAACTTTCTCCGATCACTTTTGCCATCTGAAACTATCACCAAGTAATTCTGCACTTCCAGTAGCTCAACTTTGCTTCTCTGCAATCCACACATTCACAAAAAACATTTTAGCCAATTCCTTATTTCTTGCGAAAACGTACCCAAAAGCGCGACGCGTAGCTCATATGTCCGGCCGCCAACTCTTTCGTTCGACTCATACCCGCTTCATGATTCACTGAATCTTGACGATCCCCACTTTCGGTTCCAAAATCCGACTACCGGAGCTAGTACCATTGGCGCGCCATTTTCGCTCCGTTTTCGCATAATTTCTCCTTTACTTTACCAGGCACTGAACCCTGTTACTACAGCATCAGACCACCATTCCTTGGCGAATTCTCGCCAAGTTCCATCACTGCCAAGCTCAATCACCTGCAACACTTGTCTCCGCGACTCGGACAACACCCTGCCTACTTCACTGCATATCAACAGCATCACTTGTCGCTTCATTCCTGCGGCACAATTCACTAGCACCCCGACAAAGAATAACATCGCCAGTTGCCAGAGCTTCCAGCTTCCTGCAAGCACCTTCAAGACTGCACATTCCATTCCAGTTTTTCTATACTTCCTTCATAACCTGCAACTTCCAGTTACCTTCAAAGCAACTAGTTGGATATTGCAATCCACCACCAACTTCATTGAACTCAAATTTGCAACCACGCTTTTTGCACTGTCCCCGTAACTGCCATCACCAACTTAATTCCATGGCATCAATTCACTGCAACACAGCTACAACTTTCCATTCTATAGCCTCCTATCTGCTTAGCCATTGCACAAATCTCCACCCAGTTGCATGACTCTTCTACTCAGCTGCAATTAATCATCTCCTGCATTCCATTACCTTAAGCACCTCCCTGAGTTCCACGTCCTGCAAAACCAGTTTAAACATAGCTGCACCTTCACACCCTGTAACCCATTCCTTCTAACACCTCCACTTCTGGTCCAACTCAGTTACAAGCCAACCACAACAACACCCAGCTCGTCCACCCCTTGCTCAACGAGATATAACACACATTCCATCCTGAAATCGAGCTCAAAACTACCATGAATTCAAACCCATTTCGGATCATCTCTCTTGCCAATCCACAGCTGCAGAACATCATTGATCTTCTCTGTTTCATTTCATAATCCTGATTTCCCGACCAACAACTCAACCAAACTCTCCAGTTCTCTTCAATATATCACCTAAATCCATCTTTGCATCTTCTGTTCTCCACTAATTCTTTCCATTCCTCCTTGTCATTCTCGCCATATGTTCTTGGTTAAACCCTTCCAATCTCTTGATTTTAACAAAGACCTATCTTTGCTTCTAAATTTCATCTTGGGTGAAATAATTCACTCATAGAAAATGAGAAGAGTGATTCTCGATTTTAGGTTATGGACTAGAGTGGGTTGGATTTATCCACCATTTTTAAGAACCACCCAGCTATCCCTTAATTCTCACTGGCTTTGTCTTTAGTACTCCTCTAAATAGGGTTGTCCCTTAAACATTACCAAGCTCCGGATAGTGTTTGCCAGTGGAATGACCTTTCTGCCCTTTTTGCTCAATTTTGGATAAATTCTTCTTCTTTTCCTCTGTGCGACTCCAGAATACCTAATAACTCAAAACACACGTAAAATACATAATTTACAAGAAAAATAGTAAAGAAATCATAAACTCTAGATAGTAAATATGGTTTATTCTACACCTATCAGATTCCCCCACACTTATACTTTGCTAGTCCTCGAGCAAATAAAATAAAATAATTATAAAATATACATACAACTCCGTCTCGTCGAGGCTACGGTCACTTTAAGCATAAATAATAAGCCTTTAAACCCCTAGGTGTCCCTAGTGGACGAGTTTTAGTCTCGTGAAGGTTTACAAGAGGTCTGCCTACAAAACCTATATTTCCAACTCCGTCTATTTGTGACAAATCAATGAACGAATCCAAAATGACTACAGGAGGAGGTACCTTGCAAATTCAATTCATATATTAGTAAATAAACTCTAATTAGATAGTCGAACAAGCCACAATAATCAGAAACTAACAAACCATAATCACAATGAAAAGATTAAGAAGATGGATAAAGATGTAGATGTTGGCGAATGTTCACAAGTGTTCAATGTTTCCCATATCTGTCTGAAGGTCACTGATAAGATGAATCTATTCCTATTGGATTGATCTACTTGGTTTGAATTCTACATCAACTCACTGGCATATACAAGGGAACCAGAAGTGAGTTTATTCAACCAATATATACTTTATTTTCTTTTTCTTTTCTTTTTCACTTTTTTTTTTTCTTATTATTATTATTTTTTTAATTTTTTAAGACAACATGATTGAATCAAACTGGATCCAAGCGCATGATTCTTGTCAGCAAGTACATGATAGTTGCCTTGGATCCTGCATTCCACGCTTGTTTAGGCGACGGAGACAGGGACTACGTTTCACACATACTGTTATTCCCAAGTGTCATTTTATTCCGTTTTGGTCTAATTGGTCGGTCTTTTTTTTTTTTTTTTTCTTTTTCTTGTAACTCAATCACTCTATTTCATCCTAGCAGTAATAACACGTCGATGTTTAGTGACCCACCAAAGCACTTAGAGAACAATAGAAAAAATATGGAAAAATAAAAATAGAACGTGATATGGTGATATTCCGAGATATGGTAAAAACTATCATATTAATTGTGATTTCTGAGCGATGTTCGTCCCCTTTATAGTTAATTGGTTCCTCAACTCCTGCAATCAAAATGGTTCCATCCACTAATTGTGTCATCCTAAAGGCACAAGTTTTTAGATTTCGGAGTTCAAAAAGCACAAATTTTTTCTTGGTTTTTCTATTTTTCTGATTTTTTTTTAAAGACATAAAACAAACTAAAACAAACTATGCAAACATATAAATGGTCCCCCACACTTAAACTTTACATTGTCCTCAATGTAAAATTGAATCATCCAAAGAGAGTTCAAGGTGGGAAATTCCGCAAATGATATGCAAAAACAAGAAAATAAAGATACAAGCAAATGCATAAAAATAAAAAGATAAAGGTAAAGATACAAAACCGGTGGGTTGCCTCCCACTTAGCGCTTGGTTTAAAGTCGTCAGCCCGACTTGTTCCTCGTTTGGTATGCCTTAGCCGGCTTCCAACACATTATGGAAATCTTCTTGAATGTTACTTGGGTGTTTCCTCGCCTCAAAGATTTTCAAGTGAATGACTTCTTCATCAAACTCCATAGTCAAGGTTCCATTATAGGCATCAATCTTCATTCTAGCGGTACTCAAAAATGGTCTACCCAACAGTAACGGTGTAGACGAAGATGAATTCACATTATCCATGTCTAGAACATAGAAATACACTGGAAATATTAGTCCTTTTACCTGCACCAAAACATCTTCAACAATCCCTTTTGGGTAAACATTAGATCTATCGGCAAGTTGAATAACTATGCCGATTTATTTAGAGGACCAAGATTTAAAGCATCATAAATGGAAGTAGGCATAACATTAATGGAAGCTCCTAAATCTAGCATAGCTTTTGTAACACGTGTTTTACCAATTGTGCATGGAATAGTGAAACTACCGGGATCTTTCAATTTAGGTGGGAGTTTCTTTTTAAGATACGCCGAAGCGTTCTCCCCCACACTCATTACCTCATTACCGGTTAGCTTGTGCTTGTTAGTGCACAATTCCTTTACACACTTTTCATAGCGAGGAGATTGCCTAATTACTTCAATGAGCCGAATATTCACTTGGACCTTCTTAAAAACATCCCAAATATCCCTATCTTGTTCCACCTTCTCATTAGCTTTAGCGAATCTGCCAGGAAAAGGTAGAGGAGGAACATAAGTACAAACAAGAGGTTTAGAGTTTGATTTAGTTACCTCGGGAGTTTGGGGAAAATCTGCGTTCTTTTCCTCCAAAATTGGTTCCTTTGGGGCTTCTTCTTTACCCGAATTAGTAACTTCGGGTTGCACATATTGTGTACCACTTCCCAACTTAATAGCATTGACACCCTCACTTAATTTAAGAGGTTGGGAAGGGAGTTTCTCACCATTTTGTGCATGCAAATGATTAATCTCCTCGGCCATTGAACCTACTTGTGTTTGAAAATCCTGGACAACACCCTCCGTTCTTTGCATAAAAGATTTCAACAACTCTTCCATATTGGACCCTTGATTTTCAGGTGGTTGTTGTTGTTGGAATTGTTGTTGTTGCGGTAGACCAACTTGTGATTGCAACTCCTTAATTGCATTATCCGTTTTCTGCTGATTTAAGATCGCTAGTTGTTGATTTTGCTGTACCACGGACATTAGAGCCTCCACCAAAGTAACCATCTTCTCCAATTATGGATTATGCCCTTGTTGTGGTTGTTTCACTTGTTGTTGGAACTCACTCGGATGGATGGAAACAGAACTTGCACTTGCAACTTGCTCGTAAGTGTTGGAGTAAATACCATTCGGATGGGTTGAGAATATAGCATTGACATGCTCTACGTTCTCATAAGTTGGGCGTGATGGTTTTACAAACACTGCTGCAATTTGTTGCATCATTGCCATCATATTGTTCATTTGTTGACGTAATTCAATAATCTCTCCAACTTGATTAACTTCCTTGATAGATGGTTCTGACCCACGAATTGAAAATTGTTGAGAATTTGCTGCCATACTCTCAATCAACTCTCGAGCTTGTGTCACCGTCTTGTTCATAAGTGCACCACCACTTGCAGCGTCAATAAGATTCCTATCACTTGATTGTAGTCCTTCATAGAAGTATTGGATAATCAGCGTGTCACTGAATTGGTGATGAGGACAGATTGCCACCAATCTCTTGTATCGTTCCCAACAGTCATATAAAGATTCTCCCATATGTTGCTTCATTCATAAATCTTCTTACGAATTTGAATAGCCTTTGACGCAAGAAAATATCTCTCTAAAAAGAGTTTCTTCAACCAATTCCAAGTTGTGACACTTTCGGGAGGCAAATAATACAACCAATCTTTAGCACTATCCACCAAAGAGAATCGAAAAACTTTCAACATTGCACCATTCACCTCGACATCCGATGGAAGCACGGCCATGACAATGTTGTGGAAGTCCATAAGATGCTTGTTTGGATCTTCATTCACCAAGCCATGAAACTTTGGTAATTCTCTAAGAAGTCCCGGCTTGATTTCAAAAGTGGAGTCAGTTTGAATACACCCCTGTTGTGTATCTAGCTTGTGAGAAGCCAACTCCTTGAGTGTACGATTTGCAGCGTCACCCATTTCTTCGTCTTGTTTGTATTTCGGTAAGGTACCTGAAACACACTTCTCACAAACAAGTAAGAAACAAAACAAGAAACAAAAAATAGTATGCGAACAGAAATATTAAAAAAAACTAAAAACTAGATAACAAGCCGAATGCCTCCCCGGCAACGGCGCCAAAATTTGATGCATGTCGTATGCGTCAAAAATAATTCACTTCCTCACTCAACTAATATAAATATAGTATTCGATATGAAAGAGTTCGTATCCACAGAGAGGCGATTGTTGTTATGCAATTTTCAGATTCTTACGTAACCAAATAACCCAAGGTGTGTTTTTGTTTTTATCAAAGTAATAATACTAAATAAAGCAATGTAAATAGTTGGAATAATCAATAAGGAGAAGATATTGGTTAAGGGATAGTATCATTCACAAACATGTATTTTTCATCTATGATTAGAATTGGTATTTAATCTCTCAACTATCAAAAGCCCTAAGATATCTTGATCGCAAGAGTATCTCGTTTATTTCATTTTATCACAAACAACATTAAAAGATGCTAATGTGAAATCTTCTTAAAAAGCAACCTAAAGTGTAAAAGAACAATTAGATTTAACTCCCTAAGAGCAATAAGTTCTATGAAATAAGACTAATCGATGGAAACAAACGTGTAAAAGCACTAATTCATTTTAACAAAGGTTATGATTCATATGCGATTAAAAAGATGTATCACTACAAGTATTAACCACAAGATGCTACTAAAAATCAGAGATAACAACTTTTACGTATTGAAAACCCTAATATAGCTATAGAGATGAAAACAAATCCAATTGATTCCGGACTCATCCAAACTAGCATTCAAATCATATGATAATAAAAACAATGAATCATAAACGATAAAATTGAGACAAAACTAATTCATAGAATCGAATAACATGCTTGAAGAAATCAAATTTTTATCCCATAACCAATTATTGTATTTAGCTACTCATATTCATGGAGTTCATCATCAAAATATTCAAAGAAATAAGATGAAACATAAAAGAAAGCAAACCCTAGAAGTTGTTCTCTGCAAAAAGCTCCAAGAATAGAATAAAAACGTTCTCCCTAAAATTGGGTGGAAAACTTCCTTTTTATAGCTTTTTCTCCTTCCAAAAATAGGTCAAAGTCTTCAAAATCTGCAAGTCTACGTCCATCTACCAGTCCACCAAGCCCATGTGAAAAATATATCTCTGGAATTTTCGGGTCCAAAACTGGTCACCGGAGTGCTGACGTCATCACCGGAATCCGGCCAGCGTCGCCGGAAGCCGGTCGCCGAAAAACTTTCTCCAATCACTTTTGCCATCTGAAACTATCACCAAGTAATTTTGCACTTCCAGTAGCTCAACTTTGCTTCTCTGCAATCCACACATTCACAAAAAATATTTTAGCCAATTCCTTGTTTCTTGCGAAAACGTACCCAAAAGCGCGACGCGTAGCTCATATGTCCGGCCGCCAACTCTATCGTTCGACTTATACCCGCCTCATGATTCACTGAATCTTGACGATCCCCACTTTTGGTTCCAAAATCCTACTACCGGAGCTAGTACCATTAGCGCGCCATTTTCGCTCCTTTTTCGCATAATTTCTCCTTTACTTTCCCAGGCACTGAACCCTGTTACTACAGCATCAGACCACCATTCTTTGGCGAATTCTCGCTAAGTTCCATCACTTCCGAGCTCAATCACCTGCAACACTCGTCTCCGCGACTTGGCCAACACCCTGCCTACTTCACTTCATATCAACAGCATCACTTGTCGCTTCATTCCTGCGGCACAATTCACCAAGACTTCGATAAAGAATAAAGATTGCCAGTTGCACGAGTCATCAACCGTCTAAGCACCTTCAAGACTGCACATTCCATTCCCATCTGTTCTATACTTCCTTCAACTGCAATTAATCATCTCCTGCATTCCATTACCTTAAGCACCTCCCTGAGTTCCACGTCCTGCAAAATCAGTTTAAACATAGATGCACCTTCACACCCTGTAACCCATTCCTTCTAACACCTCCACTTCTGGTCCAACTCAGTTACAAGCCAACCACAACAACACCCAGCTCGTCCACCCCTTTCTCAACATATACAACACACATTCCATTTGAAATCGAGCTCAAAACTACATTGAATTCAAACCCATTTCGGCTCATCTCTCTTGCCAATCCATAGCTGCAGAACATCATTTATCTTCTCTGTTTCATATCATAATCCTGATTTCCCGACCAACAACTCAACCAAACTCTCCAGTTCTCTTCAATATATCACCGAAATCCATCTCTGCAGCTTTTGTTCTCCACTACTTCTTTCCATTCCTCCTTGTCATTCTCGGCCATATGTTCTTGGTCAAACCCTTCACATCTCTTGATTTTAACAGCATATATCTTCTTCCTAAATTTCAAACTTCAAAGAAAGAATTCACTCATAGAAAATGAGAAGAGTGATTCTCGATTTTAGGTTATGGACTATAGTGGGTTGGATTTATCCACCTAATTGTGTAAGAACCACCCAGCTATCCCATTAATCCTCAGCTGGCCTGTATTTAGTACTCCTTCAAATAGGGTTGTCCCTTAAACATTACCAAGCTCCGGATAGTGTTTTCCAGTGGAATGACCTTTCTGCCCTTTTTGCTCAATTTTGGATAAATTCTTCTTCTTTTCCTCCGTGCGACTCCAGAATACCTAATAACTCAAAACACACGTAAAATACATAATTTACAAGAAAAATAGCAAAGAAATCATAAACTCTAGATAGTAAATATGGTGTATTCTACACCTATCAACTTCGCAACCAGGGTGGGGTGAATTTCTTCTTCGTCTGCAGACAGCCTGACATCGAGTTTTTCAATTACAAGAAGATTTAGAAACACAGCCACGCTCTCCAACAAATGGTCATTTCCTCCCCCCCTGCATACGGCCGTATGGGTATCTGGAAACAAAATCAACCCTGGAATGTCTTTCCTAATATGAAGCACTGCGGAAGCCGCAACAGCGTCGACAATCTGCGCCCTGGTCAAATTTGTCTTTACATGTTCCTGGTCCATCATAAATCTCGTCCATTTATCAAAGGAACGCAACGGACTTGCAGGGAATTTTAAGTTGATAGAAGAGGCGCGATATTCTTTCCTCTGAAGGAAAAACCTTATTACGCCTCCTGGCCGAACCGATCGATCCTCTCCTTCGCTTTCTGAGCCGGTCAGAAGGATCGGCACGTATTGGGGATGGTTTCTCCTAATCGTGGCTGATGTCGTGAAGAACACATCATCTATGTTTGGCTTGGAATTACCCCCATCCCTCGGTACCGCAGAAACTGTTGACATCTTAACCAAAATTCACTTACACTATTTTCACCGCTGCGATAACTACAATGGAACAAGAAGAGCAGGAATTATTACATAAAGCGTGTATAAATTATTCTATTGGACGCAAGGGAGCCACCTCGGGCACAAACTAATTGGTTTCCAAGTCCTTTCGTGCATACGCGAAAAGTTAGGACTGGAAAACATTACATCACCACTACATGCAGCCGGAAACTCGCGCTCATCCAGATAGACGTGCCCAAAAAAAAGAAGAGGGGGACCATTCACACGACGACACCAAGACAAGGATTAAACCCTAAAAAACTAGGTATTAATGGAAAAGGGATAGAAATTACTATCGCGTGCTTACTTTGCACAGCGAGTTGAGGCGGTCAACATCACTACGGTATTCATGCCTAAGTACTAATACGATCTTGTGCAATACATACCTACGGCTGGGATTTACACCGACCTTTTCTACAAGGTCATGAGAAGGTATACCTACAACTAGGGTTTTACACCAACACAAGAAAACAAAAGAAAAAGCGAGTCACAGAGGAAGTACTAGAATACATACCTAATCCGCTCGCCCACTTCACCGCTACCAAGCAACAAAATAAGAAACAATAAATGCGTGAATCAAAGGGAGAGGCCAGCCATCCTTTTTATAGGCGTGATACTTGGGAGTTCGAACAAGAAAATGATTTCCAATTTTGAGCTAAGGAAAGAAAATAGGAAACCAGTCTCGCAAAGACCAATTTTCACGTCCAAGACCACTCACGCCATACCACGGCCCCACCACGCCTAGCCGTCCTTCCACTTTCCACCATGCCATTTCCGCGGCCCCCCTGCCAATCCATTCACTCCATTGCCGCTGCCCCACCACGCATAGCCGTCTGTGTACGTCTCGTCTTACCAAGGCCACACTATGCCAACCCACCTGCTCCACTGTCGCTACCCTATCGTCCATGCGCGTTTTCCTTACCAAGACCACGCCACCTCTTGGCCCCTCGATCCAAGCCGTCCAATTACGTCGCCTTCCAAGACTGCGCCCCCTTTTCCTTGGAGATGTACGACCAAACCAAGCCGGTAACTTTCATCTCACTACTCCACGGTCTGCATTCCCAGTACAAATTATGCACGGCCTCCAACGCGGAAAGCCAAAACTCTCTTTACCACTCAAAAAGGTTAGTCGGATTCTCCTGACCATCTTTGCAATGATTTACATCTCAATTCCGTCCTTGTCTGTCACCATCATATGCTTACCTCGCAACAAGGGACTTGTTCCGAGCTAAGCAGGGGACTTAATGTTGATGGTGGTTTATAGCTTAGGGTTAAAATTGTAAAACATTAAACCCTAGCAGACAGTGATGTCACAACATTTAAAGTAATAAGCATTTACTAGGCACATTTACTGAAACCTTTAATGTGTCTCTAAATAATTACCGGGGTATCTTTTTCAAATTAGGGTTACGACAAGACAAACCCTAATTCCCACGTGTTCCAATAGCAAATCATGCCAGCAACACCAACTGTGCCAAATCATGCCAGCCATGCTAGCCGCACCTCTGTTCCAATGGAAAATCATGACAACCACATCGACCGCGCCAAAGCATGCCAACCATGCTAGCCGCACCTCTATGCCAATGGCAAATCATGTCAGCCACGCCGACCGCGCCAAAGCATGCCAACCATGTTAGCCGCACCTCTGTGAAAATGGAAAATCATGTCAGCTACTTCGACCGCGCCAAACCATGCCAACCATGCTAGCCGCACCTCTATGCCAATGGAAAATCATACCAGCCACACCGACCGCGCCAAAGCATTCCAACCATGCTAGCCACACCAATGTGCCAATGGAAAATCATGTCAGCCACACCGACCGCGCCAAAGCATGTCAACCATTCTAGTCACACCTATGTGCCAATGGAAAATCATGCCATCCACACCGATGGAGCCAAAGCATGCAAATCATGCTAGCCGCACCTCTGTGCCTATGGAAAATCATTCCAGCCACACCGACCGCGCCAAAGAATTCCAACCATGTTAGACGCACCTCTGTTGCAATGGCAAATCATGTTAGCCACACCCACCGCGCCAAATCATGCCAACCATGCAAGCCTCACCTCCATGCCAATGGAAAATCATGCCAGCAACACCTACCGTGCCATGCCAAATGCACCTCGCCATGGCCCCATGTCGCGCCACCATACTGGCCTTCACTACGCGACTTTAAAACGAAGGCGTGCAACAATCAAAGGTTACCCTTCAATACCGGAGCAAATCCCTGGCCGTCTAAGGTTACCAAATGACATTTTCCCCCAAAACCCTAGATTGGTAACGCACCTAGCCCAATCTAGTCACGCCATGCGCCTATGGAAAACCCTTAGCCCCACATGCCAAGCCAAAACCGCACCTAGCCCAACCTAGTCACGCCATGCACCTATGGCAAACCCTTGGCCCCACATGCCAAGCCAAAACCACACCTAGCCCAAGATAGTCACGCCATGCGCCATGGAAAACCCTTGGACCCACATTCTAAGCCAAAATTGCACCTATCCCAAGCTAGTCATGCCATGCGCCTATGGAAAACCCTTGGCCCCACATGCCAAGCCAAAACCGTACCTAGACCAAGCTAGTCACTCCATGCGCCTATGTAAAACCATTGTCCCCACATGCCAATCCAAAACCGCACCTAGCCCAAGCTAGTCACGCCATGTGCCTATGGCAAACCCTTGGCCCCACATGCCAAGCCAAATCTGCACCTAGCCCAAGCTAGTCATGCCATGCGCCTATGGAAAACCTTTGGCCCCACATGCCAAGCCAAAACCGCACCTAGCCCAAGATAGTCACGTCATGCGCCTATGACAAACCCTTGGCCCCACATGCCAAGACAAAACCGCACCTAGCCAAATCTAGTCATGCCATGTGCCTATGGCAAACCCTTGGCCCCATATGCCAAGAAACAACCGCACCTAGCCCAATATAGCCACTCCATACGCCCATGGCAAACCCTTGGCCCCATATGCCAAGCCAAAATCGCACATTTCCAAAGCCTGCCATGCCCAAGGCGAACCCTTGGACCCACATGCCAAGCCTAACCTAGCCGCGCCACCCAATTGGCCCCACCTACATGGCCACCAAAATGAAGAAATGCAACAATCAACGGTTGCCCTTCAATCCCAAGAGAAAATCCTAGCCATCCAAGGTTACCTGACGACACATGGTAACCTTTGACCCGAAAACCTAAGTTTGAACATGCCAACCTAGCGGCGCCACCACGTTGGCCCTCACTACGAAACGAAGGCGTGCAACGATCAACGGTTTCCCCTCCTCTAGGGCTAGCAAGTTTCCAGAGCTTGACTTTCCAAGCCACAACAACATGCTACATGTTTTCCAAAAACATTCGAGACATCAACATAAACTGGGGGATCCTATTTGGGTATTGGTTTGGAGGTTTACAGTGTGCGGAGTACACTACGCCCATCATAAGGAAATGTCATAAGGGTGAAGCGGTTAGTAAATACGGTAAGTTATGTGTGAAACGTTCATGGGACATAAATCACATGCGTTAAATTTTTTAAGGGACATCAATTCCATAACGTTAGCTTCTTTCATGCGTTAACCACTTTATGGAACATCAATTCCATGCATACGGTTACCACCTCATCCCATTTAGTTCCCCACTCCTTAATGAGACCAGGGTACATTTTTACTCCGACTTGTACAAATAGATTTTACCTATTTCCATTGAACAACAAGTTCATACGGGAGATACAACACTCATAAATACTTACTTTCTAGATCACCTTGTTAGCTCTCTCACTTTTCTGATAACATGTCATAGTAACCCAACTACTCTTCCAGAATCAACTATTCTTGTCTCACCACTTTCCTTGCTTTCCTCCCAAAAACCAACCCATTCTCCTCCACTTTGTGACCGAAGCAAGTCTGGAACGGCCATTTCTTGGTTTAGGCCATACTTGTACAAATTGATCTCTTGAATCTAAAGTACTCCCTTGCAGTACATTGTTTAGGGTTTAAATTGCTTCTCACCTGCACACCCGCAATTACCGAAATCAGCAGAATCCATTTTCACCTACAAATAGCAGGTTGTTAAAAAATATTCTCTGCAAGTCTCTAAATGACGAAATTGATCCTTCAGTCAGTCTATCAAACCACTTCAATGCTTCTCCAATTAAACTAGTTGGGAAGTATTTACATAATACGTCCTCGTATTGTGCCCATTGCATCAAGGAAAGGGTATATTACTTTAAGTATTGCACTGCACTTCGTGATCCGTTGAATATGCTTCCAAAGGCTGGTAATGAACATCTCGCAGGAATTCTCGCCTCTAATATTTCGCGTGTAAATAGGGATTTGTATGCCTCTTCTATTGCCTCAGCCAGCTGCACTCTCCCTCCTATTTGGGAACGGTTAATCATCCATCTCATATCTCGCAATTCATTTAGGACAGCTTGGTTAACTTCATTTCTACCTTCATCTCGCCTATTCCTTCTTCTTCTCCTATCTCTTCCATCATCCTCGTTCATTCTTTCTTCTTCGCATATGATTTTTTCCTCACATTCCCTTTCATCTTCATATCTTCTTTATTCTTCGTGCATCATCTCTTCCTCGTGTATCCTTTCTTCTTCACGAGCTCTTTCTTCCACTTGTCTTCTATTTTATTAAAATCATCTTCTTTGATCTTTCCATCTAGTCTCCTCCAGAGCTCTCACGAGCTCCTTTCTTCTGTTTTTTTCTATTTGGCGTCTTCTCCTTCGCTCTCTTCTTTCCTTATGCCTCATTTATTGTCTTTAGTCATTTTTGAGGATTTCTTCTCTATGATGTAAATTCCTCCTAGTTGGGGAACCTGTTCTCCCATTTGGTTCTCCACCTCGCGGGTTTTGAACCGCTCTTTCTTTATTAAGCTGACGATTCTGTTGAATCAAGGTGTCATTTTTTCTCACAAGTCTGGTCCTTTGCTCTGCTAGTTCTTTTTTCATTTCTCTTTCTAGACGGTGTCATGTTTTCTTTGTTAACACTCTTTTCTCTATTTCCTCCTACTGGTTCCTCCTCCATCACCGTGTCAGTATCAGTAGTATGTATCGATCCTTATCGATAACGGTTCTCGTTAAGGTTGTCGTCTCGCTGAAGATTTGCACCACGTCTTCCTCCCATAGTTGATGTTTCTCCCACCTCCATTATTCTTACACTCTTTTCCGCTAAACGTGTGATTCTTCTTGATGCTATTATGTGTTGTGCCCGATATGGAACTCTTGCCATCAACCAACTTCTGCCGAATTAACTTTCACTCACTGATTCGCTAGCAACATTTTATCAACTGGATCTAACTTTTGCTCGATCTGAGGATGAATATCTTGAATAAGAAATTTATGAAAATAACTTTCATATATACTTTTCTTTCTATAACCTTAACACAACCAGAATCTCTAAATTTCCAACTTCAAATTTTAAGACAAGAATGACTCGCTAAGTGATTTTTTAATGGGAAGACTTGATAATAATTTCAACTCCTTCACCTTATCTCAAGTGAGAGTAAAATCTCAATCTCAAGTGAGAGTAAACTCTCAACATGATATCCCTATTTATGGACGCCAAAATGTAACTACTAGTAATCCAGTAGTACACCCAAATAGTAACCTCCACAATACTAGACATGATTCAAACAACGAAATAGAAGCAATGATCTATTAATAAGATTTAGATAATGATTACAGAAGCGCTGATATTACGAGTGTTGAGACTCACAAGAACCCTAACTCGTTTCCTTACAATATAATCTCATCACTCACCAGATTCCAACCCCCTTTACAATGATCCAAGCTCTCTATTTATAGGGAAAAATTCATAATGGACTACATCTCATTTTATCTCGTCGAATATCACACATTTCACATGACTCTCCTTTTTACTTCTCTCAATCCATTTTCAATAAAGTTACTCCGCCTCTTTTGCCTTTTAGCTCCGTAATTGTTGGTACGGCTGTCTCATTTCTTGCAGAACAATTCATAATTCGTACCTCGAACTCGTGAAATATCTTCTGGTCCAAGTAATCAATGCTTCATCAATTGTCATCTTCGCAGATCTCGGATCTAAATTCGCTGATCCAATATTCGTTGAAATAGGTCTGACATGTGATTTGACTCGTCACTGACATTTTTCCTCGAAATTAGTAATAGTATCTTATCTCGTGATTTACTTCGTGATTTTGTTTAACCTCGTTTGACCACGCGGCGAGTATGTTTTCCGTACCTACATTGATTATGGAACCTCAGAAGTCATAACCTATCTCCCTTTCATCCTTCTGGGGTTCTTGCTACGCTTTAACATTATTAGATGTTCTTGGAAACACAACACATCCATATGGCAGCAAACCACCAAAAAAATCTTTCAATTCACCTTCTGAAATTATCTTTTTTCTACAAAGATAAAGACACTTCAATCATTTCTTGCAATCATCAGGATATCTAAACTTCTCCTTCCTCATGACTTTGTCAAAAAATTGCAGTGTCACTGACATTCACCTCCATATGAAGACATCATCTTATTGGAGACTTCTGCTTCAACCCTTTTTGTTAATTTCGATAATATCCTATTCTCATTGCTTTCAAGACAATCATCGTCTTCAATTGTATATCTTTCAGGAAAGAATATCATGTTGAATCCATGAATAAGGTTTCTATGAAGATTTCTTTGATCCTTGTTACTAAAAACTCCAAATTGGTGGTGCCGTAAGGTTGCAAGGACTTGTATTGCTTCATTTCTTGGAGGACTTCATTGTATTTTGATGTTTTTTGAACAGTCTTTATGGAAGAAAAACAATCTTCTTCTCTGGGACTATCTCTTCATCTTCATCTACTCTTAATCAAAACTTGAACTAAACCTTGAAAATTGATCACAGAAAAAACATAACCCTTATTGAGAGAGACAGGAAGACAGATATACAAAGAAATTGTAAGAAGAAAGTAGATTACTGTTAAAGGGGTTGTAGTATGAATCACTATATATATTATCTCCCCTCCTTTAAAAGGCTAAGTCATATGAGCTCCCATGTCGCACGGTGAGTGTGACACCCCTGTCAAATTAAATTAGATAAAAGCTTTCAACTAGAATAATTCTGGAGAGTACAAGTGGCGGGACTTTATTGGTCGGAGCATTAAAATTTGGATTACACTCCGTTTACACCCCGTATTTAACTGCCTGTTTGTAACACCATTAGCGAAAACATGGGTATACAACACTTATGTCAGTATTTACACCTAATTAATAACTTACACTTGATTTACACCAAAAACTTATCTGGACGTTAAGTAGGTAGACAACACTTTTGTGAAAACTAACGCTGTCTTCTCTGTCTTCTTACGGAAAGGGGAAAAAAATACTTTCGTGAAAACTAACCCTATCGCGTGACTCTTCGTCTCTGTGTTCTCTTCTCTTGAGATTTTCTTCTGCAACAGAAAACACTCATTCATCTCTGCCTCTGAATGAAAAACTAAAAGAGTTGCAGAAGAGAATTATTCATCACCTCTGAATCAACTCGATCAATCCATAATCAGTGCCCACACTAACCCAACCTTTCCAATGGATGATTCTGTTATAGATGGTCATGTTCAAGTTGGGGATCGAATGCATGAGCAATTCAGGAGGGAGTGATTCTTCATTAAATTGAGGAAGGGAATCTGAAAGGTTGATTGCGCAAAATCCAATTGGGGAGATGCTGCTATTTCTTCAAAGGTTTCTTTGGTTTCAAACCCTAAATCCAATTTTATTTCAAACCCTAATCTCAATTTGAAATCTGTTCTAATTAGGGTCTGATATTCGCATTGGGATAATAAGATCAGTTATTTTTAAATATGCATCTAAATCATTTGCAGCTGATAATGGTTGCCTCTATACTTTTCCTCGAATGTTTAGGTTAACAAAATCGAAGTTCAGTATGCCAGAATTGCAAAATAGCCCGACCTTTCATGGTTTCGCTATGGAATCATATGCAAGAATTCGCTAAAATTCCCGAAATGGTAATTCCATTACATATATGTTACTCTATAATGGATGAAGCTGATGTTGCTACAAGAAATATGAGTTGCAGCTGGAATTGGTATTGTGTGCAAGTGAGGTTTGTTTAAGGTTGTTGGCTGGGGAATTGTGGAATGGATGAGCTGAGAGTTAAAGCTGAAAGTGCAGGTTGAGTTAGATTGTCAGGTTCAAGAAGTTACGGACAGTGGGTGTGAATGAAGAATATTGTGCTGGTGGATGGTTGCAGGTGGAATAAGAATTGGAAGTTGCAATGGTTGAGAGACTGGTTGAAGGGAGACAGAAATGGAGTGTGGATTGAGAAGATTCAGGTGGGGTGGAATTCATATTGCAGATGGGAGGTTGTTTTGCAGGTGAACATCAGTTGTGTGTATGAAGCCAAAATTTTCATTAGATGTTTGTGTTTGCTAGAGAAGTGTTATTGCCAAATGTGCAGGTAAGTTGGATACGAATCTATTCGATATCAATCTTTCAAGAACTATTTTTGATTTAATATTCAAATGTTTGATTGTTTAGTTACCCAATCTATTTGATGCACAACAGATTTTTTTAGATTGTTAGGGTTGTAAAAACATATCTCTTTGTGTTTACCATGTGTTTTATTTTTCAGTCTGTTAGATTAAACAAAACAGAATAGAACAATTGTGATTATAATGGACTTTTATAATGCATAGCCATTAACCAACTTATAATTCTTCGCAAACACTAACAGTACTTCTTAATTATACAGGGTGACGTGAACGTTATTAATAATTATTTTATCGCTATAAAAGTATATCCATTAGTCCATTGTTGATTCAATTGATTATTTGTCGAAGAGTTTAGTTTTGAAGAGAATGTGAACAGGGAATAAGAAGATGTTGATTCCATTGATTGTGGCTGATTTAAGGGGTGTAGTCAAATTCGGTTAAGGTTAGGTAATGCAATTCGGTTAAGTTTAGTTTTAAAAGTAAAACCAATGCGAGATGGGAGCAGGTCTTCTACAGCCTCACTTAAAGTTCACTCATTCTTAAAGTCAAGTCAAAAGCTATCTGCATTTCGGATCTCAGAATTCAAGGTACAATCACCAAGATCCATTTTTGACTTGACTTTATTGGTAACCCGAGATGCCTGTTTCAATGCAACAATCTTCTTCTTAAGCATAGGTGTATTCAAGTTTCAGGTGAAAGAATCAAATGGGGATTGAAGATACCATATGCCTCTTCCCAGATTGCAGAGGCATATGGGAACCAACATCCGGTGTAATTTCCGGACAATCACTTCCAGGCGCCTGGAGCTGGGATAGGAGTGTGGCACCCGGAAGATTACTTACATTGGTCGGAGGCATATTTTATTGCTACAAGGGAAGAATTATTTATATTAATGGGGGTGGAGATATGGCATCTGAGCACACTTTCCTTTTGACAAAATATGAAATGTGAGGATTCGTAATTTCGTATATATCATGATATATTAGTTACAGATACGTGGTTAATCAAAGTGTATAGCGCGAATAAGACTCATAGGCTTACAAAGCTACTTTGGGACTGATAAATGGAAATCCTAGAAGTTAAAATCCATCTTAAAAGACAACAGATTTAAGGAAGACCGAAATGATAGGGTTCGGTTTATAGTTACTATGATGTCATGGGAGTAGCTACATAACTTTCGATATTTGGCAGACTAAGGTCTTTTTTTTTTTTTTTTTTTTTGCTACTTTAACCAGGGAATTGTCCATATACTATATTTTTTCCTGTAAATGCCTTCATGTATTCATGAACCCATTCTTCAGGGCCGGCCCTAAGATTTCGGTGCCCCGAAATGGAGGCAAAATTGTTGCCCCATGCCAATAATCTATGATGTCAATAAGCTTTTTTTTTTTTGTGAGTTTATGCTACTTTAACCAGGGAATTGTCCATATACTATATTTTTTCATGTAAATTCCTTCATGTATTCATGAACCCATTCTGCAGGGCCGGCCCTGAGATTTCGCTGCCCCAAAGCGGAGGCAAAATTGTTGCCCCATGCCAATAATCTATGATGTCAATAGGATCAACTTTAGCTTAGAAAACTTCTTTTTGCGAGGCATTTGTGACTGGAATGGCAAGCAATATCATGGCCATGCATACCTTTATCAGCAGCACTATCATTTTCATTGACATTCTCCAAAGGCCGCAACACTTTTTTTTTTTTTTTGCCTTCCATTCACAAGGTCTTTTTTTATATTTTTTTTTATCATAATTCACAAGGTCTTCTTTGAATCACAAGGTCTTCTTTGAATCACAAACACTCAAAAACAGTCATCTCTTCAGTATCCAACTCGTACACATTGACGCCTTTGTATTCTCAAATAGGACTTGGACGAACAGCAAGTGCAATCGCTTCCTTATAAATTAATCAAACACGATAGAACCAAAGTCAATTACTGAAAGTTCCAATGAATCATTCCATCTACAGCACATATATATATATATATATATATATATATATATATATATATTTCTGAAATATATATGGAATTCTTATATATTTAATATTAAATCATTAAAGTGACTCTTTATTTACAATATACCCCTAAATATCTTAAGAATATGTCCTTTTCTTCTTTTGTTATCACGATTTAATCCTTTATTTTGATTTTTAACACCAAACCACCCTAGACCAAAAAATAAATTGTGCTGCCCCTTGTTAGGTGCTGCCCCGAAATCAACCTTCGTTAACCTTCCCTCGGGGCCGGCCCTGCCATTCTGCGATTGATTAATGGCAACTGCGTATCAAGTATGGCAAGCTAAATTCAAATACATACATGCATATGCTAATTATTGGAAAATTCTTGAACCTTAGCGGATTTTATATCATACAATATTCCAATGCTTAGGGATCGACTATTAAGATAAATCTGACATAGTAGATGTTTTTTGTTTCGATAATTTTTTTCTGCTTTTTTTAGTGACGAAATCAATGCTATGAAGTTACTATAGAGAAGCTTGATGCTTCTCCAATGGTATATCGTTTGAGGATAAATAGATTTGCTGGAGTAATTTTGTTTGGAAAATGCAAATATATATAAGGTGCTACTGTTTCTTTACAAATAAAAAAATTCCAAGCAACGAGGCGAGGCGAAGCCGAGCCATACCAAATATATTACGATAGGACGGGGCGTGATACCAAATCAAATATGCATGATGAGAGAGGCGAAGCGAAGCCACATCATACCAAATAAAAAATACGGTTAAAAGAAAAAGATACATGATGCGTAGCACAGGTATAATAAAAAAACCGCATGGTGCAAAGCGGTTTTCGAGTCCGCCCTGTGCGTAGCACGGGCGAAAAATCTAGTATATATATAGAAAAAGTTTGGGTTTTTAGTAGTTGGAGTCAGAGATGGATTATGGAAGTTTGATTAAGAATATAGGCCTTAAATGAGTTTTCCTTTTGGCGTACTTTGTGGAAATCAACAGAGCATCTATTTTGCATGGGGCGCACCTGGAATAATTCTAAAGGCGCAATAAAATATGTCTTTACAGGCACCCGATAGTTAGGTTTTCACAAGTCTTTCTATCTGTTTGGAAATTTGGATACTCCGTTAGAAGTTACTTTTCGGCTTGGCAATGCAATTCTAGAATGAGCTTTAGGACCAAAAACGTTAACTTTTTGTTGAATTTAATCTCAGAAAAAGAAGAAGATACTTCCCGAAAAATAGACAAGAACAACACAGAGGTTGAGCTGGTCTTATATTTTCTTTTTCCTTCCTGGCTTCATATCTAAAAGTAAAACACAAATTTTCGACCTAAAGATGCTATCAAAGAGTAGTCTAAAATGTGTTCACAACATAATTAATTTATCAAAGGGTGCCTCAGAACATATTGATTCGACTGCCAGTCCGCCATTTTATACAAGAAATCTTGAAAATAGT
This sequence comes from Papaver bracteatum, assembly GCA_023529315.1. Classification (NCBI taxonomy): domain Eukaryota; kingdom Viridiplantae; phylum Streptophyta; class Magnoliopsida; order Ranunculales; family Papaveraceae; genus Papaver; species Papaver bracteatum. Next base: position 2,064,323 of record JAJJWX010003971.1, on the reverse strand, counting down.
GCTGTTTGTAGTCCTTTTGTTCAAGTGCTCTACAGGTAGATGGCATATTAAAAAAAGGACTCACGGCTGCCAAATTAGAAGCAAGTTGGTTTCAATGACTATTTGTGCACTAACTTGAGGGAGACTATTGGAGAATATCAAGGATATTTACAAGATATTGTTTATCTTTGTGATAATCCTGTTTACATATATCTTTTTATTACTGTTATCAAAATTTTCTTTCAAGGTTCTATGTTACCTAAGTTATCTTTCTCTATTACTTGATAGTTCTTACCCATATGTAAAGAATCCCTACTGGGAATGAAAGATAGACAACAATACAGTACAATTCTATCTTCTTCTTAGTTTCAATAGAAACCGATTTCACAATGAAGAAGCAGTTGATGCTAATGGGTTCTTCTTCTCCAGATTCATCCAACAAAAGAGTTGCTCGAAAGGATCTAACATAGGATATCTGGTTTGAGATTTTTCTTCATCTTTCTTTTAATGAAATCTTCATATTCAGGTGTGTTTCAAAGTTGGAGGAAATGCCTTAAAGTGTGACTGAAATGTCACAAAATTCCAAAAGTGTGACTGATCCCCAAAATCTTCCAAAAGTGTGACTGATTTTGTCTAATGGCTAAGATACCCTTTGACCCTTGATGTCCACATATTAATAGGGACATCCAAAAATACGTATCCATATTTTCCTCTAATCCAATACACCCCACAATACAGATTAGTATTCCACTAATTCAATACGCACCCATATATACGGATTAGTACTCCACACTCAGAAACTATTCAGAGAAAATTTCTGAGCTCAGAAATTTTGAAACTCCTCTCAAAAACTCGAAAATATTCTGAGAAAAGTTCGAAACACAGAAATTTCGAAACTCACTTATCAATCTTTCATATCTAATCGAAGGTAACGCCATCCTTTTATTCTATTCACAGAATGGAATTTTAGACCCTAGAAATGTTAAACCCTAGAAATTTAAATTCTAATCTTAGCTTTGATGATGAAAGCAGGAGAAGAATCAGTGTAAATACTTGAAGATTCGATTGAAATGTATAAACTCTAAGATGGTTCCTTGTTTGTCATTTATCTATAGTAAAATTACTAAATAGACAAATCAATCTCGATTTTGCAATTGTATGCGTTTTTTAGTTAAATCATGATGTCTTAAAGCTTGGGTATGTGTTCGATTTCTCTTTTATGACATGATTTCAGTTTGAGTTTTGTTAAATGTCATGTTTGAGTCATGAAACATACAATTTTGGGTTTATGTTTTCTGTTAGTTTTCGATTTTAATGGACGAAAAGGGTTTATATTTTTCATGCCAGTCTGGTGGAGAAGGAACTTATAGATTGATATACACTGAAATTGAAGTTTTTTTACCAATTAATTTGATGGGTTTTGTTTAAAATTGAGTCTAAACAGCTGACTTCATGGTGATATAACCTACAAGATTAAATGTCTTCTAAATCATCAAGAGCCTACTAGTTCTAGAGGCTTGAGATGATATTACTAATGCTAAAAAGTATATCTAGACGTATAAGTGTAGTATGCAAAAGCCTACAAATGATGACTGTAGATTGTTGTGTTCTGATATTTATTGGGACATATGTTCGCCAATTTGTTATTCTTTGTGATAGTATCCAAAAGCCTAAGTACTTTTTTAAAAAACAATTGTTATTTACGGTATATATAAATCTCAGTACGGGGTTCTCTCGATATGTGTTGGGTGGAAAAATATGGCTTGGACTCAGTAATCCTCCTTGTGGAGATTCACAACTAATCTGTTTCAACTAGTCTGTTTCCATTATTAAATCACCCTTCATAAACGATATCACTCTTCCAACTAGTCTGTTTCAGGACCTGTTCATTATACTTCGATATCGCTTGGTTTTTCTTAAATATGAACATCTATTGAAAAGTAACAAGGTCTTTCCAACTGTCCTCATATGCTTATATTTCCATGTGAAAGAAACCCAACTGTATCTAATCCTCTATAAGTAAGCATTCGTAAGTTAGTAACTAATCCAAAATTTGTAGGTACAATCAATGGGTTCTGGTAGACGTCCCAAGAAGGGGCACGATGATGGGAATCTGAGTGAGGATGATGGGAATCTGAAGGCCGTCGAAGGAAGACCTATGTATTTTGAGTCGAAATATGCAGGTCCTGCAGAGGACAGGTATATATGACGTACTAACAAGGCAGTTTTATTGCGCTCAGATAATTTTTTTCAATATTGCAGTTTTGAGAACTTATCTAATAATTATTAGTAACTTGTTCAACGTTTCTTTCAACTTTATACTGTGTTTCACAGTAGTTTGTCTACCCTTCAAAGTACCAGGGACGAACCAGCGTCACAAGCACATACTCCAGCTTAGGTTCACTATCAGACTTGTGGAGTGTGTTGTCAGAAGAAGAAATGGCCCAGTTCAAGACAACTGCAATAGGGCACTTAACATACATTCCACGAGATCAAAGATGGTCTAAGGCCTTTTTTTTTCTGATTAGTCGGCAGATCAAATTTGAACCTGGAGAATATTTGAATGATGAGATCCTTTTTAGAGTTAAGGATACAGAATTATGGTTTGGAAAAGCGGAATTTTCTCTGATATCCGGACTTAGATTCCGGGATTTGAGGGATGGACATTCCGATTTTGACTCTCCACTGAAGATGTCAAGGCTAAAGCATAAGTATTTTTCAGCTGATAACAGAATCACGGGAGGGCACTTGTATGACTTTCTTTTTTGCAATACAGTCTCAAAGGTTTTCGGAGAAACAAGTAATGTCATTAAAAAATAATCGCATAAAATGTTGCAGCGTCGCAGGATATGTGAAGGGAGTGAAACGGTTCAGTGTGAAGGTAATGATAGGTTGAAGGTGGCATTAGTCTATGTGGTAAACATGTTCTTGTTGGGGCACCAAGACATCCATGGGATAGAAGAAGATCTTTGGGACTTGGTGGACAACCTTTCAGAGTTCAACAAGTACCCATGGGCCGAAAGGGTGTACGAGGCCACTCTACAAAAAAGTAAAAATGCATTTAAATATTCTATCAAGACAAAAGTAATGTCACAAGTATTGGTGGTAATATGAATTGATTTCTGTTTCAAAATTCATATGTTTAGGCATTATGTTTTTTGCATATCCAGTAACTCCTGATTGTGTTTCTAATAGTTTTTGTTTGTATTTTAGGTTTGGATCCTTATGATGTTCCCGGGTGTGCTTGGCGATATGGGAAAAAAGATTAGTATTGAAGGGTGGCTCCCTCATATTCTAGACGTGTTGTGCACGGAAAAGGTTAAGCATCGTCAGCTATGTTGTTCGGTGGTTCGTTCGGACGTGACTGAATCAATGATGCAGTATCACAATGATCCAGAACTGTTAGTAATTCTGGGGGTAGCCAAGGGACCCCTCAGTTATCAACAGCTGGAGGATCTCGAGACCGAAATTAAGTTAGGAAAGCAATGGAAGGATGAATATGAGGTTGTTGAGGGAGATTTGGAGGCGAAGAGCGAAGAAAAAGGAGGACATGCTGAGAATCCTGTAGTATCTCAATTAGTTGATGTGGTGAATGACTTAAAGTGTAAAATGAAAGAGAGTAAAATTCGGGAAAATCTGCAAAATGAAATGATGGCGAAAATAATGGCGATGCTCAAAACGCAAGGGGAATTGCTCCTGTCGAGGAGACCTAATGTGGGTAAATTTGATTTGATTTCAGAAATTATTAATTTGTTATGAAAATTGACGAACCCGCATAGATCCAACTGTTTAAAAACCATTTACAAACTTCATGTTAACAGGGTCCTGCACAGGAATTGGAGGCAAATCCATGTAACACAGAACATGAACATGAACATTATGAGACTTTTGACGGCTATTGTAATCGATTCCCCGACCGAGATGATGATAAACATTTTATTAATGATTTTGGTGGTGAATCACCAGCTGATTTTTGTGAAGCTAATACTGGTGTAGAATCTGAATCTGTAGTTGGGAACAGCGAGGCAGAAATAATAAGCACAGATAGCCCAGAAGTTTCACTGGTAAGTATTTCTTGCATCCTTTTTGTGGGACAAATATAATCCTCTGGTCATTTGGGTATGGGAGTATGGTATGGCTTGTTAATCCTGGTGTATTTTTCTACAACCTGTTTGTCTCTAATTAAAGTTCCATTTCAATGTCTTCGGCCCTGTGTATATGTAGGACAATATGTTTAACGAAATCAAGAGTAATAAAAATAGTCAACGCGAGGCAGAAATAATAAGCACAGATAGCCAGAAGTTTCACTGGTAAGTATTTCTTGCATCCTTTTTGTGGGACAAATATAATCCTCTGGTCATTTGGGTATGGGAGTATGGTATGGCTTGTTAATCCTGGTGTATTTTTCTACAACCTGTTTGTCTCTAATTAAAATTCCATTTCAATGTCTCCGGCCCTGTATATATGTAGGCCAATGTTTTTAACGAAATCAAGAGTAATAAAAATAGTCAACGCGAGGCAGAAATAATAAGCACAAATAGCCAGAAGTTTCACTGGTAAGTATTTCTTGCATCCTTTTTGTGGGACAAATATAATCCTCTGGTCATTTGGGTATGGGAGTATGGTATGGCTTGTTAATCCTGGTGTATTTTTCTACAACCTGTTTGTCTCTAATTAAAATTCCATTTCAATGTCTCCGGCCCTGTATATATGTAGGCCAATGTTTTTAACGAAATCAAGAGTAATAAAAATAGTCAACGCGAGGCAGAAATAATAAGCACTGATAGCCCAGATGTTTCACTGGTAAGTATTTCTTGCATCCTTTTTGTGGGACAAATATAATCCTGTAGTCATTTGGGTATGGGAGTATGGTATGGCTTGTTAATCCCGGTGTATTTTTCTACAACTTTGTATGAATTTGTAGGCCATGATTTTGTACGACTTTGTATGAATTTGTGTATTGTTTGATCAGAACAAGAAACATCCAGAAAATTACTAGTTCTGTATGAATTTGGGTAGTGTATGACTTTGTGTGAATCGTTAATTTGTGCTTCTCTTGTTTTTGTAGACAAATCAGATTCAACAGAAATAACAAGATATAGGTGCAGTTTTAGTGGCATATGTGACTTTGTGAATAAATTTTTTGAGAAGGATGAAGAAATCAGAAAGGAAGAAAATAAAAAAAAAAAAAAAGAACAAGAAGAAAGTTTAGTGTGGTTCACTAAACTGCAGTTAGAGAAGCTTATGGAGAGCCCATTTTGGAATGTAGTAAATTTTTTCATTTTTGGAAGAAGAACTAATAAAGAAGATTAGTGGGGGATTAATGATGCCATAATGAAAATAGTGACAAGGTACAGCCCTGATACTGACGAAGAACATGCTTTTGTTTTTCGTGATTCAGAAAACAATCTTTTGATTGTAAAGAGCTCATCTGAAAAATTAGCTTGTTTTTTTGGATTGAAAATTGTGGACTTTGGAATCGATTCAAGTAGAAAATTACAAATGCCTTCTCAAATGGGGTCTGATTCATTGGTATATAGGATGCAAGCTTTGATACCAGGTAACAAAGATGATTCTCAAATGAAGAAATCGTTAATAGAGCAGTCCATTCTACATATAATGCGAGTCAAACCAGAAGAACAAACTGAAAAAGATGCAGAAGATTTGGCAAAATTATTTACTCTTTACTTGTGCGTAACGGTTTTCTTCACTCAACTAAATGGGTCCTTGAGTTATAAACAGTTTTGTGGATACTTTAAGATATTGCACAAAATGAATAGAACCTGCTGGCCAGATCTTATACACTCTTATCTCATGCAAAGCATAAGAGGTTACATCGATTCACCCGGGAATGTTTTTGGGTGTGGGATGTATTTGTTGGTAAGTTTCCTCAACCTTATGCAGTCCTTTATCTTACTTTAAATAAAGGAATCAAAATTCTAACCCAAACTGGTGCTTCTGCAGTATTGTTTTGCTGAACACTGTAATGTTATAAAACCAGACTACACTGGATTGCCAAGGATGGTGAAGTGGTCGATGGCCAATATTATTACTACAATTGAAGATGATGTGGGTGGAGCAATGAAACAGGTATGTGTAACGCTTATAACAGTTATACAATGTGCACCAGTTATTGTACGCGTGATTTGTTCGCAAAAATATTTTGCACTTGATTATTCACAAAAAAAAATTTATGTGCAGATGTTGCGGACATTGGTAACACCTTACCTAGCTGAATAAAAAAGAAACATAATGTGGCATGAGGGTTATTTTGAATTACTCAGTAAGTATTCAGAGCTAGTTAATTTCATTCAACAAAAATCAAAAGATTATCTGCAAAACATGAAGGACAAAGATAAGCAGAGTCAGACTTGTGTAATAAGTCCGTACAAATATTGGAAGCAATTTTTGACAAGAAAAGCAAACTAGCAAGTACTGATAAGCAGAAAGAAGCTGCTGCTAGTTCAGTATTTAAAGAACAACCTGATCTTCACACAGGAGAACAAAGTGGTATTTGCAACGCTGATATAAAAGAGAAAGAAGAAGAGAAAAAAGAAGAGACTGATGAATCTGAAAAAGAAACTGGTGGTGGTTTAGTACCAAAAAAAGTTGGTAATGTTTCTGATTTTGAATATGACTTCGAGGAGGCTGCCAATATTAGAATTAAGATGGTGATGGATGTACAAGACCATCCCGATTTCCCATCCAAAGAATATGCATTCACTCAGGGAGAAGAAAATAAAGAATGCGAAACTAATGTGATAAAAATTATTTATGAATCCAATTTGAAAATCCAGGAAGATGGATCTCAGAAGACACTTAACAAGAAGCCGGTTAACCACATACCTAAATGGGCTAAACGACGGTAACTGGAGGTGGATTTCGGTTTTGCTTTTGGACATGACTTCACTATTAGTTGTAACATAAATTTACAGTGGATAATATCTGCACACTAGATTTGCATTTTTTGAATTTTTGTCCAGTTTTTTTTCCCATTTAAAAAATCTAATTTACTATTTACTCTCTCAATTTGTACCTGTACCTCGACGAGATAAAGTCAAATTGACATAGTCCAAGCATAAGTCAAATTGACAAGACTCAAAATTTCTACAATATTGGTGTTGTACAAAAGCGTTGTGTATATTCCCAAATAACATGCACAGGAAGATGCGGGTGAATTAAGGCTTAGACACAAAGCTTTTGCACAAGAGGAAAATTGGGTCATCCTCAACCTTTCGTTGGTGGTTCGCATCAGCCGTTGGATTACAAACTCTAGTTAACCCACCTCTTTTTATAGAGTTTATTATATGAGGACCTAACGGTTATATATAAGTTTGAAAAATCAGCCATTAAGAGACTCAACCATAATGGTCCAAATCCAAAAAAAAAAAAAACATTGATTCTTATTTTTTGAGAGATCCAAAAAACTTTAACTTACAAAGCAATTGAAAGGATTGGGGTTTAGGTTCATCTAAGAAAATTGTCCATGACACTGAATTTTAAAACACAGTTAAAACAAAACATAGGAACGGATGAAAAGTACTGCTTGGAAAGCTAACTGCAGGTGAAAAGTACTTCTTGGAAAGCGAGGCCATCCGTAGTAAACCACCTGCTATCGCTACTGGTTTCACAATTTAGGACAAGTTTTAGCATAATGACCTGGCTCATGGCAGTGACTGCAGGGCCTTTTTTTCCGACCTTTGTCTGCTTTTTCACCAATAGAGAGATATCGCTTCCCTTTTGGACGACCCTTTTCTGGCGTTTCTCTGTATGGAGGCAACACTATGCGCCCATTATCTGGCACAACCCAGCGTTCTTGACTCAGTACTGGGTTTATCTTAGAAGCATACATATTTCTCCATCTAGATCTTGAATAGTAATCTCCACACACCGGAATAATATTAATCTTCGTGGTGATAACTACTGCAATGGCATGTGGACATCGCACATGCTCGAAGTTAAATACCTTGCAAGTGCAAGACTTCTGCTTCAGATTCACATAATGCTGATCAGTATTAACTACCTCATCCACTTGGAATTCATCATCACATATTTTCTTGACATCAAACGAATGCGCCAAATCCCACCGATCTCTAATTCTTTTTCTAGCAAAGTCACTCAAAGCATACCTACCTTTCTGAGCTAGTTCTCTATGTTCAGAGAACCAAAACATGATTTGTAACTGTATGCAATCAACCAAATGGGTGATAGGTAGCATTCTAGCCTTCAAAAGCGGGGCATTCCAACACTCACAGAGGTTTGTTGTCATGAAAAGATAACGGTCTTTTTTGTAATAAATCCTAGACCAATTCCTTTCTGAAACTTCCCGTACAAAGTCTAAAACATTTGGATATTTTTGGACTTCTGTCATAGCCTTCCTATAATCATCAACAGTGTATGCTAGCGCAGCGTTCATAAACGCCGTAGCAGTTATGGCATTGTGATGCTTCGTTCTGATATTCTCTGCATTATGAGAAAATAACAATCAATCAACCAAGCATTGAATATTCCATCAATGTAATATGCTCTTGAGACTAGCCAAAGTTTAGTGCTACATAAATATAAAGATATGCTCAAGGGTTAAGGGAGATGAGTTTCTAACAAATGAAACTCGACCGTAAAGTGTTGTTGCTAAATACCTTTAAGATGGTATGTGCAGTAAACATGACATGCCTTGGTAAACACTGCTGAAACCCCGTGTTCGATGCTTGGAGATCTGTCTGAACACACAACTAGATCCTCTCTTAATGAAAATTCTTTACCAAGCGCATCGAATAACTATTGCATGAACCATTCACAGGATTCCTTATTCTCAGAATCAACAATGGCAAACGCAATAGGGAACATTTGATTATTAACGTCAAACGCAACTGCCATCGCCGCCCCAGAGAGATGCGTACCATCCACAGCAAATGCGGGTCTACACCAAGTTTTTAATCCATGAAGACATGCACCCAGCGCAAAAAAATAGTACATAAAAGCATCATTTGCATCGGTATGAATCGCCGTTTTTGTTCCTTTGTTGTGTAGTTCAAGCATGTGGCTGTAACCCACCAAGTATTGGTATGAATCGTCGGGAGAACCCCTAACCGCTTTAGTTCCCCTCTTACAACCAGCGTATGCCTTCCTGTAAGTGATGGTGATACCATGATCTCTCCACATGTCTTGCATCAGTTGTCTGGGTGTATACACACAGTCACACTTGGAAAATTCCTTTTTGAAGAGTTTGGCCATTGCACGAGCCTTTGATTTTTTCCTGAGTGCGGGGTCCAAGTTGTCCTCTCTACAACAAGTGTGTGGATCTGAGACTTTAGTGATTTCCCACCAGGTAAGCTCTGACAGCTATTTTTCCCACACAGCCCACCTGCAATGCTTAGTGGGATCATTACATACGAAGCGAATAGAATGTAGCTTACTAATTGAAACCTTGGCCTAAAAAAAGTCCAGTATTTGGACCATCCCAATAGCCAGTCTCAGCTGATCCTTGGTTTTGAATCTTTGTTTCTCACACATCTCATACCACTGCAATTTCCTGTAGGTTTTGGGAGGTGGATAACTCCGCACAGGTTTTGGATTAGATGGAGCATCATGTAGGAGGGGTGACTCGATGTAAAATGGTGTGTCCCAAGTTGATTCAAGGCTTCTCCTAGCTTTGGAAAAATATTCAGTCTCTGAAATAGATAAACTCATAAACACAATAGAGATTAGTGAGACTAGATAATGTAGGAATACATACATATTTTAGTGTCATGTGTAAAAATATATACACAGATTGCTAGCTATTACCAAGTGGCGTAAGAAACATAACAAAGTTACGAGTGTTCTTTACAACGAAAATACAGTAAGATCCACAGGCTGGGATATAGAGATTTGGAAATGATAACAGTAAAACAATTAGAGGGAGAAGCAGATAAAATTATTACCACTGCCAGTATGACTTGGGCATTTCCGCCGTACAATGCTGGAGTTATCATTGACGGGGGAATTCACTCTGCTACCGCTGGCAGGAGCTAATGGGGTTGAAGGTATATTTTGAGTTGAACACACTTGAGTAACATTACTGGTAAAGGGAGTTTTGGGATTACGATCTACTGTTACTTGCTGAGATGCCTCTTTCTGAGATGCTATTATGAAAAAAGATGGAACTCCTGGCGCTTCCTCCACATAAGAGTTCAAGGTTTCTAGTTCGGTAATCAATAACCGTTGTCTACACCCTGTAAATTGAACCAGTACCAAACCATAGACTTCGAAATCAGGTCCCTGCTCAAAACCAGGTAGACCTGCTGCTTGCTTCTTTATAGCCTCTGGAGTAAACATTTCATGGAAAACCAGATATTGTAAATGAACCCCGGTATACAAATCATTACCGATTTTCCATACCCAATATCCATTGTAGTGCACATGGACTTTCATATCAGGCATCAAATAAAAACACCTGCAACTGAAACATATTCATTACAATCCTTACAATATCTGAATATACAGTAGAAAAGTGAAAATTGCACCGAAGGAACGCAAATTCAATGAATTGGTCTTGCTAATGGCACTAAAGACACAAGTTTGCGCACTGTTCTTTTTTCCATGTGCCACTCCAAATTATGAGACGACTAGTACCCCAATAAGGGCATCCACTGAATAAGTAGACATGGCTTCAATAACTACTTCAATAACAGAAAAAGGTGCAACAAAAAGGGTGTTGTATAACTACTTCAACAAAATTTCATTGTGAACTGAAGATAACCCAAATTCATTTTCTCACAACTGCAGAATCGTGCTTACACATTGAGACTGGCATTTTAGGAGACAGACTAACACGCTGATCCACAATGATATTAATGTATGTGTTCTGCTTAAATCATCTTAAAAAACCGCACTACCAAAATCAAACAGTAGCATTCACAAAATCAGAATCTGTATCCAACCCACTAAGAAACTTCCTATTAACCCCTATTTGAAACCTATTTCATGAAATCAAAATGATTTTTTTATCCAATTTTACATTATCATCATTTGTTAAAGCAAAATCAATATCGACAAAATACCACAATCAACTATATCATAACCTAACATGACTTATTTTCGATCTATATGGAGAACCCTAATTTCCAATCAGAACATATATTCGATCTACATGGAGTTCAAATCTAAAAAAAATAGAAATCCAATTTCCAGGGTTTACAAAATCAAACATTATTTTGATTTCTGAAAAACGGGATTTCCCATACCTGATAAGTAGATCTTATATATGAGATTCACTTTAGGAAAAAAGGAAGAATAATAATAAGAAAGATAGAAGTCCTGCAAAGGTGTTCTGTGGAAGAAAGAGTTAGCTCTTTGGGAGAGCTGAAGTCGAAGATATAGAAGTGAAACCCAGATTAAATTAATGTTACTATTAGCCTAATAATTCTTCTTAAATGCCGTATAAAAAAATGTATAATCATGTATTCTTGTACAATACCGTATAATCTTTTTGTTATTATGATTAATCTTTTTTGTTAATCATGATTAATCTTTTTGTTAATCATGAACAGTGTTCGATGTGTAGAAGAAAGAAACATGAAGTCTACACAAATCAGAATCATATTATGCCTAGTTAATGGATGTCCACGTATCCTTACTACACATCCACGTGGCGTCGGTAAAAAAATGGTGGGGTCCCAGTAAAAAATAAACTTATTTAACAATAAAAAGTAATAATAAAAAAAAATCGGATGTGCACATATGAAGCGTACGGACAGGACAAAATCTGGTATTTACAGAAAAGACCGGGGAATACTTGTCCGTTGACCGGTCATGGTCACACTTTTGGAAGGTTTTCAAATTTGGTCACACATTTTGAATTTCTTGACTTTTCAGTCATACTTTTAGGTAAAGTCCCGTCAAAGTTGTGGTTTTCAATACTCTCAAACCATTTTTTTTTAACAAGTGGTATAAACTTAGAAACTTATCATCCCCATGGTTATTAGTTAGTTATGCTGTTGTTATGAAAGACCAATCCAAAAATAAAAAATTGAGAATATTTTTCACAATTGCATACCCTGATTCACAAGTTAGATGTCCTCAAGATAGGTTTTTATTCCGCTTTATAAGTTCATTTGGGTTTCTTGTGTCCTCAAATAGGGAAGTCTTATTCCTCATAGGTTCATGATGTGGTTTAGTTCTATGCACGACAAGCATTTATAATCAGATTACATATTATGTTTGTAATACACTCACAAAGAAATGGGTTTCGCTTCCTCCACCACCACCGAGAGAAAATAATCAGGTTGTGACTGGTTTCATGTGTAATGAAATCTTTTCATCATCACTCGTTTCTTAGAGTTATAAAGTTATCCGCATACCAAAGTTTGCAGCTGCAGCAGCAAAAAATTTAAAGTTGAATTATTTTCTTCTGATCTGGGTGAATGGAATACCTATGATGTTTCATTCCTCATTATGCCACTTGGGATAACTCCCTTAATGACAATCTTCTTACTCATAATGGTGTTTTCTACTGGTTTCAAAAGAGAAACCGCAATATATTAGTTGTCCGTGACAATGAGTGTAGGTGGATCAATATGCCTAACCCTAACAAAGCAAAGGATGGTGATATCCACTGTTTCAGTGAATGTCTCGTGGAGTCTGAAGGATTGATCTGTTTTGCAAGGTTCAAGAAAACGGAGAGGAGTTTGAGTGTTTGGGTGCTTGATGGAAATTGGTATATATTGCACAGGGATATTCGACTCCATGATCGGTTAGAGGGACGATATGGGGTTGATTTTATTACAGAAATTGAGGTTGTAGGTACCAGTCCAGTTTACAAAAATGTGGTTATACTTAGTTCCGAGATGTACGTTTGGGGATACAGTACCAAGACCAGGGTGTATGAACAATTATGTCATCCAGATATTGGAATGCTTAAACAAACAAGCGCACAATACTTCTTCAACTTTATTGGATTCAACTACAATCTTGGTTGATCCTGTGTACTTGTGGGTATCATTTTAGGTCTGTTCATGTAATTGATTCTTGCGTATGATGTTCTGCATTTCCCTTATTTTGCTTGTTTCTTTATTTTCTTAGAGGGAAGTGATTTTATCTTCCCTTTTGTAGGATCATAATTGGGAAAATTGGGGATATGCCCCAAAATGGACTGCAATCTTGGGGATATGCCCCGGGATTCCATTTTTCGGGAATATGCCCCGACCGTCAACATTTCCATCCAAGGACGTTAATTAGTCAATTTTGGCACACATGTGGAATTACACATGCGAGATGAAAGACAGATATACCCTTCACCACTTGTGGGAATCGCACGCTCACAATACAACTAGATCTCATCCGGTGATGACACATCATATATCATCTAACGGCTGAGATTTCACATGTGTCCAGCCCAATTACTATTTTACCCTTTCTTTTTATATAATTACGTACATATCCACATGGTTTAGATTATCTCCACGTGTATTTTTATTTGGATGGACGTCAGATGTACATTTTCATTACGGTTGTAATACATCGGTCATCTTGATTTAAAAGAAATGGCGGCTAGCTCATGAAGGTAAGTACAATGATATAAATAGTGATCCTTAAAAGATTCTAGTTAATTAAATAACATGGTTCAGTACAAAAAAAGAACAGCACAATAACCAAGGTCTTCCTATTAACACAAGGTCTTCCTGCTGATCCATTGGACATGTACAACTTGTTTCTCCTTCAATGGAGTGATAGTTGCAAAGTTAAGCCCACATCTGCCAAGCATTGTCTCATTGTAGAACAAGAAAATCATGTGTTGTACCTGGGGTTGCAATGACATAAGCATCTCCTTATATTGCATCTCTGTTGGTGAGCATTAGACGTTTCACAGTACCATCTTTTTTAAGCTCAATCTTTTTAATCCTGGAATTGAGACAGACTTCACCGCCAAGTGACTCTATATGATCCACGACCGGATTGCAAAGTCTCTCGGTAGGATTACCATCTAAAAAGGCCATCTTGGAACCATGCTTTTCCTGTGTATTTAAATCATTTTCTGTATCAGTTTTAAGGCATTTTTCATGTCTTTAGTTTAGGATAGAAACCCCGACACAACCATGTATAACGAGAACTCATCATCAGAAAAGGTTATATCTCTAGTCTACTTCAGTGCAGCGTATAGACTTCTAAACAATTTTACATAAATACACAGATAACATTGATGTATCTCGGATAGATTCTATTAATCATAATATCATTCAATTCAATATAGTCAAACCTGAAGGAAACGATTCAAAGCTATCAAAATGCACTGCATCGAAAGCTCATCTGGGTTTATGAAGTTTAATGCCTTTTACATGGCAATGAACACCTCATCAGTCACTCGATCAGGTACACCCTGAAATAGACCGCAGCACAACCCAAAAAAGAGGATACTAAGTGAGTAAGGAAGACAATGGAATCATAGCAAAATAGGAAAACAACATGCTAATCTAGATTATGAAGGCTTCTACTTAATTCAGTTACACATAAATACATAATCAAGAGAGACATATCATTCAATTGTGGACCGAGTACCTAAGAAAAAACACAGCTTGCTTGTCTAAGTTCAAAGTTGGTTGGGAAGAATGATATAGTCACTTCATACAAAGATAATCATATCCTTTCTTTTGTTTAGCTTGTTAACTATTATAAAAGAGGATAGTATTGGTTCAAAAACAGCAAGGATGTTCTGGCAACCCCTCAACCAAAATAAACTCAAACAACAACGGCACAAACGCATCATTCGCAATCAACCCAATGTCAATCCAAGAAATATAGTCCAAACTAATCAATTCATCATCTAATGCATTCAAAACTCTACAAAACATATCAATAACTGCATCCCCCTTAACTAAATTCGGCACAAAATCAACAGAACACGAAGACCAAATCAACGGATACTCAAAATAAATTAAAGTAACAAACACTTGCGCAAACTTATTCTTATTAAAAACCGGCCCATCTAAAACACCACAAAATCAACCCTATGTACTGTTTAACAGTTCCTCATTAAACTAATAATCACCCTAATGTATCCATTTTTCCCAAATTAACCTAAATCAGAAGAAACCCCCATTTTATTGAACCCTAAATTCCCCTTTTTTTTATCAAAGTATCACAATTAACCACACAATACAACAAAAACGAAGATCAGTACATGTTTAATCTCATTTATTTATAATTTTTCCACAAAATTACCCAAACTCAGAAAAGATTTTTTTTTAAAGAACCCTAAATTCACTTTTTATCAAATTAACACAATTAACCACAAAATATAACGAAAATAAGGATAAATACATGTTGGGTTTCTATTACTTACTCTTTTTGAAGACACATGACGCTTCAATTTGTAGTTTTCCTTCTTCTTCTTCTCCCTTTAACTTCAATTGTTCTTCAACTATAGGGACCAAAAGGAAAAGCAAAAACAGGGACAGATTCTCGGTTTACCATCAAATACTCCAACTAATCGAACCAATCCTATATTCTCACATCACAAGCCTCTCAATCTCTCGACCGATTCTTCAACTGTGGTCTGTTTTTTTTTTTTTTTTGTTTCTAAGGGAAGATGAAGATAAGAGAAGAATAGAAACCTGTGAGACATAAAAAAACCCAAGATTTGGTTAGGTTGATCAAAAGCCGTTTGTAATTCTCGAGATTAAAACTCCATCTGATGCATACACGTGGGCACCGGAGGATGTATACACATATATAAGGTTAAATCTGTCATTTTAAATATAAGGTGAGATCTCATATACTGAGATATTGACTGGTCAATGTACGAGAAATTGACTTTTTAACCTACTTGGATGGAAAACGTTAGTGCGGGGCATATTCCCGAGAAATGGAATCCTGGGACATATCCCCAAGATTGCAGTCCATTTTGGGGCATATTCCCCATTTTCCCATCATAATTAGCATTCTTTCTAACTCAATGACGCAATAACCCTCTATCATTCAATTCGGTGCATGCTGTATCTTAGAAGGTACGGGTTTTCTCTTGACTTTCTTAGGCACATAATGTAAAGGCATGGAATCCAAACACCCATCATTGTTAGGTTTATATCTAGTTAACGTTCTTACAAAATTATAGTTAGAGTTGAAGTGAAAACCATCAGGAGATTAGATTTAATGAAGAGATAAATTAGATGTTCACACTTCACAATGTATTATCCTTCTATGCCATAGCTGTAGCGAATGTTAGTTATTGGGCCGACCGAGCGAAGCAAGGGAGGACCTTTATATGGCCATTTTTTTGTAAAATGTAAGTGATCAATTGACACAAAAAGATTGGAAATGGTTATGGCCGAAAAACCAAAAATGTCCCTCCCTTTTAGTCCAATTACTATAACTCATTGTGTATCCTATCTTTTCAGGGTATAATTGGAAAGCAAACTTTAATATAATATATATAAAAATCCGTTCTTTGGAATTTTGCAAATTTTATCTCGTTGGAAAACTAATAAAAAAACCTATCCAACGAGCACAAACAACAATATCAAATTTTGAGTTTTTACGAAAATTTTGGAGGTATTTATCATTTTAGGCACAATTTTAGAAAATTAAATGTATATATCCATTATGCAAACCATCACAAAGGATACATAATACTTTATGTAACTATATTTTGGTTTAAGCATCAACTAATTTTCCGTTGCAACTAATAAAATGATGTACTCCCTCCGTTTCAAGAAAAGTGATACTTTCATTTTAGGCACAATTCTCGAAAATTAAATGCATAGTCATTATACAAACCACCACAAATGATGCATA
This sequence comes from Papaver bracteatum, assembly GCA_023529315.1. Lineage (NCBI taxonomy): Eukaryota > Viridiplantae > Streptophyta > Magnoliopsida > Ranunculales > Papaveraceae > Papaver > Papaver bracteatum. Next base: position 2,047,574 of record JAJJWX010003971.1, on the reverse strand, counting down.
ACACATCATGCAACCATATTTTGATTTATGGATCGACTAATTTTCCGTTTCAGAAAAAGTGATACTTTCACATCCAGTTTCAGAAAAAATGATACTTTAACTCCGTTTCGGGAGATGTGATACTTTCGCTCTGTTTCGGAAAAATGATACTTTTGACAGAATTCACCACTTTTGTCTGTTCGCTGCACAGCCTGCAAGTAAGCCCGGTAAGCTTTTTGTTGTTCAATACTTATTTCCATCTTCTCAAGCACTCAACCCTAATAACTCAAAACCTATTGATCACACAGAACGCTTCTTGAATGTTGTTATATATAGAAAGAGGCTTTAAGGGCTTTTGAGAGTTCAACAAGGAATGGGGGTTATTTAAGAAGGAGTCCCTGATATAGTATAGATTTCTTTTTGTTTTGTTAAGCAATTTCTTAGTAAAGGGTTTCAAGACTTCAAAAAGAGTTTTATAACGATACGGAAGAGTTTTGTAAGGATACGGAAGAGGTTGAAATTCGAGTCATACAAAAAAATACCACCAACGTTCGTACCTACCCAGCTACGAAATTCAATGTCAACACGGGAGGTATGTACCAAAATGATGTTGGCAGCTATACAAGACTCGCCAGGAGATGTATCTTCTTGATGTACAAAGAGTAGCCGAACCACAATTTCTACATTTGGATCTGTTGCAGCTTTTGTTGCTCAACTCCGGTTCATCTTGGGAGTTGGACAGCAGAACATGCGCACACTTGAGTGTACAGATTGTAGTCATTTTTAAACAATGTCTGCCCATACTCAATGTCACTGCTTTTCCCCATTCTTAGTTCACTACAAGAAACTTATGGCATAAACCCCCACTAGTGCCGCAATAATTACCTATGTAGCAAGAAGTCTATTACTGTACCCACTCTCTATTACTGTAGCAAGAGATTAAACATTTTGCCACTCTTTTCATATTGTTGCTGCATTTTTATGGCAATAGCCACTACACCAAATCTAGGTTTTTATAACAATGAGTTTGCTAACTAATTTTATTTTAGTAACACAAATGATCCATCATAATTTCAGTGACCGTAATACGGAGTTAGAAAATTATCAAACAGTTACTATAATTAGGAATTAACTCAAAAACACTAAATAACTATTCCAAAGTGTGAGACTAACAGTTATATATATGTAACACTCTTCTAATAAATAACTAATGCAACTATATCTACCCAAAATTCCTAGTACACCAAAATCAACCCAACTTTTATAACTGTTTATCTTTTTTTTTTTTTTGAAACCGATTTTATAACTGTTTAACATTTTGATTAATAACACACTTTTACATACCTAACACATAGACTTATTTTTAAAAATTTGAAAAACCAAAATAAGATTTAAGTTTTTCTAAATCATTTATTCGGAACCAACTAACAGTTCTAGAACCCTAGAATAGCTTAATCCCGGAACCAAATCTAAGTTTCAATTTTTTTTTACAACCATGTATTGTGGTCCATGGTCGACACTCGACAAAACCAAAACAAATCGGGTGTTGGGTGCCTTTACAGGAACAGATGTTCAAAGGAAAACCCAGTGATAACTTCGATTTCAAAGGAAATCAGTTGAACCAAAACCTGAGCTCAAAAAAAAAAAAAAAAAAAAACACTTCAAGCTTCACTTTGGAAATCAATTAAAAGAACCAGACTCAATCTCGATCAACTTTGCCCTATGGTCTCGATTCACCTATTTATCTAATCCGTTTCACCATTGATTTTGTGTTATCTCTACGACCAGGTGCAATCTCCTTCTTCTTTTGATCGTAGCTCTGGTGTCATATTAAAACAATCTAACCTAAATTATGGTATGTATTTCAATCTCTTTTCTGTTTTCGTTTGAGATTTTGGGTTTTTAATTACTTCGAAATTGGTTTAGTGCATGTTGAAATATGATTAAATTAGGTCGTTTTATGACGGGGGTTTGATTCCATCTGTTGTTTTATGGTAGATTTTCTCAAGATCTTCTCTAAACTGCTGATGGTAAGTGAGTGACTGATGGTCGTGAGTGAGGGAGTGGCGTCGGTGGTTAGTATTTGGCATTAATCACTTTGAAATTTCAATTATGCTCCAAAGTTCAATTATTGGGTTCAATTGAGAGTTTCTGATTGTGATTTTTTGTAATCATCTCTATCGCCATTTCCAAGGTTCGTCTTTAAAATTTTGTATTTAAATTATTGGGTATTCATTAAATGTTACAGTAAATAGTTCTTGAGTATCTAATCTAATTCAATGAAGAAAACATAGGTTTTGATAAATTAGCAAAATTTTGGTGTGTATTTGTTTGCTAATTTAATGAAATTCTATAGAAATAACCCTTTTCTTGTGGATGGGTTTTTCGGAGAGAGTTAGGTGTAATAGGTCTGTACAAGAATTCAAAAACTTGGTTCTTGTTCTTGGCGATGTTATTTTGCGGTCATGTATCTGTCATGTTCTTGTCGATGTTATTTTGTGGCCATTTATCTGTCATCGGAACTTACTGTGGAATGCCAAACAATTTTTTGTCTTGTTATTTTCTTCATGGTTTTACATATTCAGTTTGGAAGAATTTTGTTGTGATGTGTTACTAGAAAAGCTTGGGTGGTTACTTCTTGAACCGAAAGAGGTCTGTGATATGGAAAAGAGCAACAATTGCAATCTGGAGCGCTATTTGCAGTCTTTTGGGCATAGGGCTCTGACCAAGTGCTCATCAAGCTCTGGTCAAGTTGAGGCTTCAGCTAGAAAAAACAGAAGGCAGGCAGGGCATGTCCATTAGAGCAAGTCTTATGGTGGAATCCATCCTATTCCAAGTGTGGAAAATTCATGGAATGTCAAGTCTAGTGGCTTCCAAGTTGGTGTTTTCCACAAAAAATCCAAGCAAGGTTCCACGGTTTGGTGGAACGTTGTGTGGAATCCATCAAAAACGCCAATAATAATGGCGTAAAATGCCAATTAGAATAGCGTAAAAAGACATAAACTCTATGTATGAGATGGTCCTTTAGCAGCAGTCAGTCAGAAGTGGCACATGCTTCTGTATGGTCCTGTTAGTGTAGGAAAGACAGCATTGATCAACGACTTGGCCCAATAGAGTGGAAATCAAGGTATATCTTTCAGAAAACTTTCTTGTATATCTTGCCTGCTATCATATAATCATCCTAGTTTCCAAGCTTTTGGAAATTAGTTGTGATTTTCAAAAGTGTACATCAACACTTCTTTGTCTTCTCTCTCTCTCTATCTCTCAGTTCTGAACAAATGGATGGAAAAATTCTGACCAGGAGTTATATATGCACTGAGCAGCCTGGTGAATTCCGATGGCAGCCGGTTCTCTTACTCAGGTTTGTGTAGTCTAGGTACATATATAGTAGTTTGTTGTGTGGATGATTGATTTGTATCCTTTATCGTACGTACATTTCCTTTCAGGCTCTTCTGAATGGACATCCGGTGGTGTTCGAGGACTTCGATAAAGCACCATCAGATATGCAAACAAAGCATTCTTTTACCTTTGCTGGAAGGGGAAAGTACTTTTGTAGCTTGTTCTGGGGAGGTAATATTTGCTAATAAAATGATTTAAAGAAACAATTTTAGTGTGATTCTTCATGCTTTTGGTGCAATTGACTGATATATTCCTGGATTTCAACTTCTAGCTTGTTAAGTTTTTTGAATTACTTCGGTGCATTAGGTTATCTTACTTTATTGAGTTATCAAATTGCACTAAAAGAAGACACAGAAGAACGATGCTACCATTTTTCTATGCTTAACCCAACTTGGTTTTTTGGAAAAAGTATAAGTTACAAGGGAAGAACTCATAATTTATGATGAACCGTGTTTTTCTAATTCATGGAACTGTACTTGTTAGTGTGTCTCAGTCGAGGAGCAATTGTCTAATGGGCAATCCTAAGGTAAATGTTGCGGAACTGCCATAGACATCCAAACCCCGATGAACTGGTTACATCAGCCCCTTGTCTTTTTTTTTTGACCTTTCAGTTGTCTGTTCATTTATAAAATGTCATTAGAGTAAAGTATGGTATTATGTTGTTATTTTAGTTTGACCTTACCTGCGGTAGTTTGGATGAAATTGGAGTCACCGAGCTGCCATTATGTGGACAACTTTTTTGTTGGAAACATCTAATTTGTGGGGTATGCAAATGATAGTTGCCTACTGAAGACGTGTTTTTAACTTAGATTTCCTCTACTAGCTGATTGGGTGGTAAAGTACTCTTTTGTTTCTGATGGATGATGATAAAATACTCATTTTTAATTACTTATCAGTGTATCTTCATTTTACGTTCTCATTAGTTGCTTTAGTAGCTACACACACACACACCATATTGGCTGCAGATGTTAGTGTTTGTCGTTTTCAGTTGCTGAACTCAAGTTATGAGTTTGATTGCTACTTTTCGGCTACTGGTTCTGGATGGGTTTGCTATATGGGGTAAGAGGTAAAAAAATGTTGGTGAAGTACGAGAAAGTTGGACAATGGAGTTCTTGTTGTATCTAGAGTACCAGAAGCCTCGTCCTCTTTCAACTTCATTTGGGGATACTAAGGAGAAGGGGATAAACCAGAAAAAATAAGTAAGTTCTTGCTGACTTTACCATAATTGTGATAGATGTTTAATTTGATTAATTGGCAAAAAAAAAATTGGTGTGTTTTTGTTTTCTATTTGTGGAATTTTGGAACATTCAAACGTCATGTTAACCTGAAAGTTATTCGACTGTTTGGAACATTATCTGGTCTTTGATATTGTCTAATGAGTTGTGATAACTTTGTTAAAACTTTGAGCCATGTTGGGAAAGTGTGTTACTGTTTCCTGTAACTTTGAAAATTGTGTGGGTGCGACCTATGTGGATCACTTACATGAGCACTACAACCCTCTGTTTCACATTCTAGTGATCAGCAGCATATTGTTTGACACATTTTGATTAACCAACGGCACTTCAAGCATGAGAGTTCATTAATCTTAGTGTTTTAGTGCTTGGAAGGCCTCTTTCCAGATTTAACATTCATTCTGAGTTGGTTTCCATGTGGTTACCAATGCTGTTTTAGGCAGAACAAGTCTTAAACCCCTGCCCTTGTAATATATCCTTCTGTTATTTTCCTTTGCTTCTATCAAATAACATCTCATAATGGGTCCGTCAAATTTTTGTCCTTGAATTTGTCCAATTCCTAATCTGCATAGCCATGACTTTCTAATGCAGTTTGAGTTGGATGCCTGAAGTTAGCGGAAGCGAAGGTTCACTGGTTGATCTATGTAGTGCATCTTCATAAATCTTAATGTCTCAAATGACCCCAAATTTAAAGGTTTTTCTAATTTTTATCTTACTAGTGGAGCAGTTCCAGGTTGAAATGAAAGGTGGCATAGAATCCATAATGGAAATGATCTTTTTTGTACTGTAGTACTTATTTTACTGGTGCATTAGTGACTGTAATTGATCAAGCTGCTGCAGTTTGCTAGCCATCCTTGATGTCTAAAGCTCTCCCAGATTTCTGCGAATCCTTCCCAGTAGATTAGTCTCTGTTTATCTTGCTGTCAAGATGTAACTGGATTTATATAAGACGTTCTTTTCGATGAATCCCATTTGGCTTGTTTGCTTAATGTTTATGGTGCCAAGAAGACGAGAATAGCAGCAATGTAATTTCTGATGAATCATACTGACAACTGCACCTTCTATTAGCTAGTTTTGAGTTTTGTTAGTTGAATCAACTGTAACCAAAATTGTAACCAGTTTTATACATTCAGAGTTCGGTAAATACATTTGCTTTTAAGTCTATTTTAAGTTTGGTTTTGTTTTTGTAAATCTCTTTAGTTTTTCATTAAATAAGTTTGCTTGATTGATAAAATTGGATTATAATATTTTAATGGAAATTTTGAAAGAGTTAGGACTTTATAATTATGTAAAAATATGTTTCATTGGCTTTAAGACAAGTGCATCTCAATTTGATAATGTCTTTAAGACACAAATTTATGTGTTATTATCCAACGAAATATCAGAAGCTTATAAGAAAATCGGATCCAAGTCTCAGAAACTGACGAGGAACCCGAAATCTGCTAATTTTGTGCACTTACTTCTATTTCTCCTGTATGTGTTGCATCTCAATCTGATAATGTCTTCAAGACACAAATTTGTGTGTTGTTATCCAACGAAATATCAGAAGCTTATAAGAAAATCGGATCCGAGTCTCATAAACTGATGAGGAACTCAAAATCTGCCGATTTTGTGCGCTTACTTATATTTCTTCGATCTTGTGTTAAATATGGATTTCCGATTATAAATTTGATCGACATTGTTATCAGAAACCTACTATTTCGTTTAGACAAGTGCATCTCAATATGATAATATCTTCAAGACAAAAGTTTGTGTTGTTATCCCACGAAATATCCGACACTGAGCTTCATATTTATGGATTTCGATGACTCATCATCCTACGTTTGAAGTCAGAACCTTCTCAGAGCTTCTTGGTTCATAGTTTATATGACGTTATACCACATTTGAAGTTCATGATCTGTATGACTAGTCTAAATTACTTCATGACCTCTGTGACTAGTCGAAATTCAAAGCGGAAGCTCAAAGAGAAAGGACAAAAACACAAAGAGAATAACAGTTCTTGATTTCATTTCTGATTCTTTTGATTCATTTATATATATTTTTCGTATTTATATATAGTCAGAAGGTCGATAACAATATCCAAATTTATTCCGATTTATAGATAGGGGTAGGATCCGTTGACATGGTTATAATGACATAATCTTGATATGTTGGCACATTTTTCTATAAAACATCTAAACGACGATTAATTTGAAGCTAAGATTTTGGTGGCATGTTCTTCATACAAAACTCTACATTCCTACCAAAAATGAGAGTATTTGGAAATACGAAACTTAGGATTTTGGTCTTACGAAGGTTCAAAAGAAACACACTTGTCTCAATCCGTATGAGAATCCAAAACCAATTTTCCACCGTTCAAAAAATATCCACAATCCGTATGAGAAATTGAGGATCAATCTGCACTGTCCAAATTTTTTTATACAAAAACCAATTTTTTTTCTCCTCTCACTTTCCTCTTTCTCTTCTTTGCATTCTCCTTCTCGATCTGTTCTCTCCTCTCTAACTCTGCCTTAATCAGTTGCAAAAAAAAAAAAAAAAACTCCGCCTTAACCAAAACCCTCCCTCATAACAAATCCTTGTTCATAACCCTAAAAATTCTTGAATCCTTATTAATCCGTGAATCAAAAACCAATCCGAAATCGAAAAAAAGCCTTTAATTCAAACATTCATAACCCTAAAAATTTGATATTGTCCCTGAAATAAATAAATAAATAAATAAAACCCTTTTGGATAATAATTGTTCTTTGATCTATTAGCCAACAATTGAGGTATAATCCCGAGCTTAATTTGTTTAATTTGTTGCTTTTTTTGATGATCTTGTTTGAGTTTGATCTAAAATGGTTTGTTCTTTAATCTTTCTCAGGCAAAAGAAGAATTAATGAACAAGAAGAAGACTATTGAAGCTTCAAAATGTATAGTTTCATGAACCCTAACGCTGTTTATCTTCTTTGTTGCAATAGATGTTCAATTTTTGTTCTTATTTGTTTTTTTCATCTCGATCTAAACTAATGGTTTTCAATTTGGGAATTTTCTTACTCTGTTAGTGAAGATGATCATTGGATTCCTAGATATAAGTAAATACAAGTCTAATATATCTATTCAAACTTATAGAATTGGTGTTTGTCTTTTAATAACCAATTTCATATGGTAATTTTTTACTATCTTCATTTTGCAGCAGTAAATTATAGCCTTTAGTTACACTTGATAACTATATTGCGACTAAATTTTTTCTTTTTGCAACATATATATTGAAGATGTGACAATATATAATGTTGCAATAGGTAGATTTTCTTGTAGTTGTTACACTTGGTTTACACTGTACTTCGGGACGTCCAAACCATTTTGTGTTTCCCATTTCTTATTCCATCTTTGCAATGACAAGATGGACATGGTAAAATGTAATTTGAGTACACTTTTCATACCGTGAATTGCTCTATGCTTATATTTTCTCGTCTTCAAATACTGGAGCAAGATTTACTCATCACATGAAATTGGTAAGTATAAACTGCCGTAAAATGACTATTCAGAACAATTAACAAGACCCATTTGATCTTATGCTTTTTTTTCACTAAAATCACTCACCAGTACATGATCGGAAACAAGGGTTAAACTAATTTGTTGCCCAAATTTCAAGGGTTCAGGATATATTATTTTGGTACAAGCATTTGATATCGGTCGTACAAGCCACCAAGAATGCTTTAACAACATGATCAATCTATAAAATGGCCAAAACTAGGAGAATTTATAATTTCAATCTAGGAAGTCGCATTAAATTTTGAATCCATTAAATATGAATTGATTTCTTTTTTTGGCATAATTATTGTGATATATCTAATGCATAACTTTGAAATATTGTTGAACTTACTTCTAAATGATCTCAGAACTCATCATTTTTTATTTTTTTTGATCAATACAACAAAACAAAATTATAGATAGGAGGAAAAAGCACAGAAGAAGCCATGGGGATCCTATTGGGATACAACACCAAAAAAAAGAAGAATAAAAGTAGCCCCACCAAACTGCACAATAGGGTGAGAATTGCAAACAAGCGTAAACTGATGGTTGATTAACTCAGTAAGAGACTCTACCTACACCGCAATTGGAGAGATATATAGATCTGTTGCCTGTTTACTACAAGGGCCCAGTTATAGTGTAGATTTTGGAATGTAATACCTCTGAAAGAAATATTCGAAAATGTCCAATATAGAAACAATGACTTAATCTACCTGATGAGAGTATCCTGCTCGTATTCAACTTCTTTAAAGATACAATAATTCCTTAGTTTCCATATTGCCCAAACAAATGCAAAAGGAATAAGTTTCCATAATATCAATTCATTTTCATTAAGCCCTTGAGTCCAATAACCTATGAACAAATTAGTTATATTTTTGTTGGAAACCCAATCCCGCGATAATTCACGCATGAAGAACATCCAAACTGCTAGAGATTTTCTCGGTCGAACTCGCAAGCGTTGTTATCTCAAGCTTGTTTTTCAATGTTAGTGATCAAAACTATAAGTCTTGATTTCTAGTCTACTTATAGTGATGTCTCAAACTAGGATAGATTGTGTAGTTAAGCATTATAATTCACGACGTTCATCAATTGAAGACGAATAACTACTAAGGCGATCTTGAGGAACTTCATCAACAAAAGGTATGTGGAGACTGAAACTCATCTATCACTTGGAAAGTATATTTCTACTCTATCTCCTATATTGAGACAAAGGTCGTTTATGGTTTTCGATTATACACATTTGAGATTTCGAGCTGAGATTAACTCGCTTATATATTTCTCGTAATATGTGTTGGTAAGCTTTCGCTTCAACCAAGTTCATCTTATATTCTTGACGAAAGTCAAAAGATGATCATGTGAAAATCACCGAGTAACATCTTACATTGTTTATGTAATACAATCATTTGATGTAGGCTTGGAACGTTTCGTTATTATTATTTCAATATATTGGAAATTGCTTTGATGCTAATAGAGTGTGAAAATGTCTATTGTCATCCTCTAAGAAAGTTTCAATGATTGAAATAGAGTTTAGAATACTTAACCATCATGGGTTTATAAACATAGTGTGCATTCTTACATGTATGTGATCCATGACCGGAACTAAAGTATGCATACCTATATGCGTACTTGTAGTTGTGAAATTCTGTGTACCAAGTACACATACTGGTACGCATACTTGCGTAAGGTATAGGTCCAGGAATTTCTGTTGGGTTTTTTAAGTGTACTTAAGTATGTGTACCCTTTCGCATACTGGCGAACCCAAACTCAGACCTGCTACTTAAGTATGCGTACCCGTTTGCATACTAGAGTGGTTGAAGTTCTATAATTCGTTTGTTCATGAACTAATACATTTATATATTAAGGAATGCATTATTTGAAAACCGTTCCTATAATGTTCATGAATTTATTCGAGTGAATCAAACCAATTTTTCTTCGATTGTGTTCTTGTATACTTTTATGAGAATATATCAATTGAATAACTCTCTAATTAGTTTTATTTGAGTCGTTTGAACTAGTTATGGTTAAGATGAATACGGTTGATATGAGAGTGTTCATATAGCTAACCTCGGTTAACTACGGTTGAGCCAACATGGTGTGCACGTTTAGGTACGGTTACATAAAACTAAATGAGGGTACATTTCATTTGTGTATAACAAGGTAAGTTCTATTTAACGATTGAAAGATATAAGCTTGAATCTAATCAGGTTTTCATCTTATGGTGAATATTGAATGCTTTCTTACAAAGGTAACTTATATTGCAAACCCTGATTTGAAAACTATATAAAGAAGAACTCTAGCAATTGGGAAACCTAATCCCCATACCTCCTGTGTGATACTGGTTGTATAAGTTATAGTCGATTCTCCTTTAACCTTAGATTTTTCACGAAACCTTGTAGGTTAACGACTTAAAGACTTCATTTGGATTGTGAAGCCAGACCCAACTATTTTCCCTGTAGTTGCGTGATCTGATCTTGATGTTTCTATCATATTTGAGTACTATCTTCTTTAAGATTGGCTCGAGATTTGATCTCCGATAGGCAAGATAAAAAGTAGTCACAAACATCTTCGTCTTATCGTTTGTGATTCAACAATATCTTGTTTCGCTACCATATGATTAAGGTTATTGTGAGGTGATTAATAATACTAGGTTGTTATTCGGGAATATAAGTACGGTTTATCAATTGGTTGATGTGCACATTGATTTATCAAAAGATGGAACAAAACTCGTAGGTATTTCTTGGGAGACAGATTTATCTATTCCAATAGAGTTTTATGTATGAGACAAATTTGTTTATCAAGTCTTCGACTCTGGGTGGTAGAAACTCTTAGTTGTGGGTGAGATCAGCTAATGGAATCAAGTGTGCAGTATCCTGCTAGGATCAGAGACGTTAGGAGCGCAACTGTACCTTGAATCAGTGTGAGATTGATTAGGGTTCAACTGCAGTCCAGTCCGAAGTTCATTGGTAGTAGTCTAGTGTCCGTAGTGGCTTAATAAAGTGTGGTGTTCAAATCTAGAATAGGTCCTGGGGTTTTTCTGCATTTGTGGTTTTCCTCTATAACAAAATTCTGGTGTTTGTGTTATTTCTTTTCCGTATTATATCTTGTTATATAATTGAAATATCACAGGTTGTGCGTTGAATCGATCAATTGGGAAATCCAACCTTTGGTTGTTGATTGAAATTGATTGATCCTTGAACATTGGTCTTTGGTACCGTTCAAGTTATTCCTCTTATATTCAATCAGGCTCGAAAATTCCTATTTGCTGATTGCAAATTGAATTAAGAGATAGAGATATAAAACTATTTGATATGTTTTTCTCTATATTGAATATGACTGTCTTGTTGATTCTCTTGAAAGTATATTGAAGTTTGACTATTTAGATCACCAAACGAATTATTGGGTGTTATTGTTGTACCCATGCATTTTCAATTGGTAGATGAAGTATTGACCAAACGAATTATTATAGTTTTCATACCTTTGCCAATCATTATGTAATAAGGGGGGGGGGGATTCATGTTAGATGAAGTATTGACTAAGGGGGAATGATACATATCACCATAGTATTGTTGTCAAAGTTATGATACAATTGGAATTTGATGTTGTATAATGATACTATGAAACTGTATAACAATAATTGAGAGCAACTGTTTTCTCATTGTTATTTCTACGGATCTTCATCAACAATGATGCAGAATTGAACACATTCGGAATCATTGGAATACTTGGAGGTGACGAAGATTTCGAGTAACATTGAAGAACCAAGGAGATCAAGCATTTGGATGAGAACCTACAAAGTTTATTTATTTTGTAATCCATATGTATTGATAGTTTTTTCACTAAAATTGACAAATGGGGAGATTATTAGAGCATTGCACGATCGAACTCGCAAGCGTTGCTATATCAAGCTTGTTTGTCAATGTTAGTTATCAAAACTATAAGTCTTGATTTCTAGTCTACTTATAGTGATGTCTCTAACTAGGATAAATTGTGTAGTTGATCATTAGACTTCAATGTGTTCATCAATAGAAGATGAAGAACTACTAAGGCGATCTTGTGGAACTTCATCAACAAAAGGTATGTGGAGACTGAAACTCACTTATCACTTGGAAAGTCTATTTCTACTCTATCTCCTATATTGAGACAAAGGTCGTTTATGGTTTTCGATTATACACATTTGAGATTTCGAGATGACATTAACTCGCTTACATATTTCTCAAAATAGGTGTCGGTAAGATTTCGCTTCAACCAAGTTCATGTTATATTCTTGACGAAAGTCAAAAGATGATCATGTAAAAATTGCCGAGTAACATCTTATAATTACAAGGTTTGTGTGATACGATCATTTAATGTACGCTTGGAATGTTTCGTTATGATTATTTCAATATATATTGAAAATTTCTTTGATGCTAATAGTGTGTGAAAACGTCTATTATCATCCTCTAAGAAAGTTTCAATGATTGAAATAAAGTTTAGAATACTTAACCATCATTGGATTATAAACATAGTGTGCATTCTTGCATTATGTGATCCATGACCGGAACTAAAGTATGCATACCCGTATGCATACTTGTAGTTGTGAAATTCCGTGTACCAAGTACGCATACCGGTACGCATACTTGCGTAAGGTATAGGTCCGGGAATTTCTGTTTGGTTTTGGAAGTATGCTTAAGTATGCGCACCCGTTCGCAAACTGGCGAACCCAAACTCAGACCGGCTACTTAAGTATGCGCACCCATTTGCATACTTTAGTGGTTAAAGTTCTAGAATTGGTTTGTTCATGAACTAATACATTTATATATTAAGGAATGCAATCTTTGCAAACCGTGGCTATAATGTTCATGAATTGATGTGAGTGAATCAAACCAATTTTGATTCGATTGTGTTCTTGTATACTTCTATGAGAATATTGCAATTGAACAACTCTTTAACTAGTTTCATTTGAGTCATTTGAACTAGTTATGGTTAAGATGAATATGGTTGATATGAGAGTGTTCATATAGCTAACATCGGTTAACTACGATTGAGCCAACATGGTGTACACGTTTAGGTACAGTTACATAAATATAAGTTAGGGTACATTTCATTTTTGTATAACAAGCTGAGTTTGATCTAACAGTTGAAAGATATTAGCTTGAATCTAATCAGGTTTTCATCTAAGGGTGAATATTGAATGCTTTGTTACGAAGGTAACTTAGACTGCAAACCCTGATTTGAAAACTATATAAATGTGAACTCTAGTAACTGGAAAACCTAATCCTCGTACCTCCTTTGTGATACTAGTTGTATATGCTAGAGTCTATTCTCCTTTAACCTTAGGTTTTTCACAAAACCCTGTAGGTTAACGACTTAAAGACTTCATTGGGATTAAGAATCCAGACCCAACTATTTTCCCTATAGTTGCGTGATATGATCTTGCTGTTTCTATCATATTTGAGTACTATTTTCTTTAAGATTGGATCGAGATTTATTCTCCGATAGGCAAGATAAAAAGTAGTCACAAACATCTTCGTCTCATCGTTTGAGATTCCACAATATCTTGTTTCGCTACCATACAATTAAGATTATTGTGAGGTGATTGACAATACTAGGATGTTCTTCGGGAATATAAGTCTGGTTTATCAATTGGTTCCTATGCACCTTGATTTATCAAAATACGGAATAAAACTCGTAGGTATTTCTGTGGGAGACAGATTTATCTATTCCAATAGACTTTTCTGTGTGAGATAGATTTGTTTATCAAGTCATGAATTTTGGGTCGTAACAACTCTTAGTTGTGGGTGAGATCATCTAAGAGAATCAAGTGCCTAGTATCCTGCTGGGATCAGAGACATAAGGAGCACAACTGTACCTTGAATCAGTGTGAGATTGATTAGGGTTCAACTACAGTCCGGTCTGAAGTTCATTGGCAGTAGGCTAGTGTCTGTAGCGGCTTAATATAGTGTGTTGTTCAAATATGGACTAGGTCCCGGGGTTTTTCTGCATTTGATATTTTCCTAGTTAACAAAATTCTGGTGTCTGTACTATTTATTTTCCATATAATTTTTTTTTTATATAATTGAAATATCACAGGTTGTGCGTTGAAACGATCAATTGGGAAATCTAACTTTTGGTTGTTGATTAAAATTGATTGATCCTTGAATATTGGTCTTTGTACAGTTCATGTTATTTCTCTTATATTCAATTTGGATCGTAAATTCATATTTGTTGATTGGGGATTGAACTAAGAGATAAAGATATAAAACTCTTTGATATACTTTTCTATAGATTGAGTCTGACTGTCTAGTTGATTCTCTTGAAATTATATTTGAGTTTATCTATACAGATTTCCAACTGAATTATTGGGTGTGGTTGTTGTACCCCCCACATTTTCACAAACCACATTAATAATAGGGCCTTGCATAATTAGATGATTAATGGTTTCAACTTCGTTTTTTCAGAAGATGCATCTATCAACCCAAGCCCTTCCTCTTTTCGCGAGATTATTGTCTTGAGTTAGAATGACACTATGATGAAACAACCATACGAAAAAAACCATTTTTGGAGGATCTTTAGGATTCCAAACTTTAGTGTAGGGGAAGATATTACATGAATTTTGTTGAAGCCCCTTGAAACAAGATTGGACCGAAAAATTTCCATTAGGATCCCACCTCCAAGATATGGTGGCTATTGTAGTGCTTAAACAAATGACATCTAGTAAGTGATAAAGGGAAGTTAGTTCATTAATTTGTTCATTTATTAACCTTCTTCTTCTAAGATCCAAATCCCATCCGTTTCTCGAGCCATTGCATATCGTAGCCATATCACTAACCCATCCATGTTATTTCCTATTATTTCCTAGAAATATTGAATATTTTAGGAAAACTATCCTTCAAAGCCTCATCTTCAGCCCATCTATCAAACCAAAACTTAGTCATTCTCCCATATCCCACTTTGTTGATAATACCCATTTTGAACTATTCTATCTATTACAGAATCCTCTCCACAAACTCATGCCATAAGGAATTGATGTTTGTTTTACATCCCATCCATTCTTGTCGCAGCCATACTTATAAAAAATAATTCTCCTCCATAAGGCCTCAGTTTCAGTGGAAAAGCGCCAAAGCCATTGAAAAAGAAGAGCATTATTCATGAGAATTAAGTCTTTGATGCCAAGCCCCTCCTTCTTATTTACTAAGACAGACTTTGCTCCAAGCTACTAGAGAAGTTCTTTTTCTCCCATCTTACACCCCATAAGAAGTTTTTCAAGAGCCTTTGGATTTTCTTCGTGACTGGGGGAGGTATAGAAAAATTAGTTCTAGAACTCATCATTTATTTTAGCTTTAGAGACCATTGTTTATGGTGTATGAATATGAACATCCTTCAAGAATAAGTATGTATGTATTCCACATCATTAATTCTTAATCCGCATCCATACTATATCATGAAAACTTAACGAATAACATGATATCATATATCAAATACATCTTTGTGTAACCGGTTGAAACATTATCTTAAAACATACTTCTCCCACTCAGATAATAACTATTGGTCAACACCAAGTTTCTCCGATCACAAAAAACCCATCCAAGCTCTGATACCAATTATAAGGATAAGGTACAATGCATATTACGATCCCTAATATTGGGACAACAATGAAGCTTCATAGCTAAAGGCGGGGCATGGACAAATGGTAAATACAGCATGCGATATTGTATCGATGCATATCCGAGTAATTGAGTTAGCCGAACTCAAAATAACTCAAGAACATGGAATAGGCCAAGAGCTAGCCTATGCATTAGTCTAAAGACTAACAAAAAATGGATTATGCATGCAAGAGAATGGCGCGGTCAGATGCATATATCACTTCTATTATCTATTATTTAACAAAATAAAGTTTGTGACGTGTAGAGCATATGGTGCATGGAGAAGCATTAACATAAGCCGAGAAGCGTTTTGGCCTGAGTTTGTTGTAGCTAAATGTCCAAGAAAGTACAACTCAAGGCCAATGAAGATGTGAAATGATGCAAAATTGCTCAAAAGTGACAGTTACAAGTCAGTTATTGGCTTTACATGTATTCCAGAGTTGAGAGAAAAGTTGGACTGGTTAAAAAGTAAGTTTATAACCATATTAGAGTATCCACAAATGCTTTGAAATAAGTGTGGCATCAACTAGAAAAAGTTAGAGAAGGCTGGTCAATTATGCACAACTATAGGTGGTTATGAAAACTACCTCTTGAATTCTTAGTTGTTCAAGGCTTGTACATTCGGTCATGCACGGTTTTTGTCATGCAACTATTTTATAAGTAGTGTGAAAGGCTAGGTCTTGAGAGAGTTAACCCCCAATGGTGAGGAAATTATAGTCTGGGTGTGGACGAGTTTTTTTTATCTTCCTTTGATACAATAAAATGAGAATGTTGCTTATATATTTGTGTTTATTATGTTGCTGATCTTGTAAGTTTGTTGATTGGTTTGATGCATGAGAAACCTCCAATGCGGTATGGGACACATTAAGAGATAAAGAAAAAAGAAGAAAGGCTTCCATCGCAAAATGACTTAAGAATGAAAACATCTGCATACTTTGACGCAAGTGATATAAAAATTGAGTACTTATGGGGCCAAGTTAATTCACCGAACCACGTGGTATTGCCAATCGTGACCAAATCGGGTGTGTGGCATAGTGCAAAACACTGATTAACATTTTCCTTTTCTGGGCCACATGTAGCTTAGTTAGCCTAGTCACGGGACCAAAGCCACAGACTCCACCCCACAAAGTGGTTTTCAGACCTTCTTTCATGCTTCTCATTTCGTTTCCAAAAAAAACAGCAGAGCCGAAACCCTAACATTTTCTTCAACGAAGAGATGAAGAAGCAACTTTTCCGCAGCAGGTGGATTCCAGAAGAGATTCACGTTGAAATCCTTAAAAGATTGCCAGTGAAATCGATCATGAAATGTAAGTCTGTTTGTAAATCTTGGTATTCTCTAATTTCTAAACCTAATTTTGGCAAGAAACACTTGGATTTTAACAAATCTAGATGTAGTGGTAGTCTCTTGTTGCTTGACAGAGAGGTAATATTCTCTATATGTTATGATTCAATAGCTTCATCAGCACTAAGTGAAATCCAAGATGATGAAGTTGTTAAATTTGAAGATTACCCTTTCAAAAATTTAAGGTTTAATTATGCAATTAGCTTTGTTGGGTCTTGTAATGGCCTTGTTTGCCTTGATTTTTTTGAAAATCCATTGTTGGGTAAGAGGAAGGAAGTTTTCTGTATTTGGAATCCAGCTACCAAAGAATTCAAGAAGATAGCTGCTCCGCAATTGCCAAATGGACTTCATCGCAATTTTATTAGAATGCGTGCTTTTGGTTATGATAGCCAAATTGATGACTATAAGGTGTTCCTTCTTGCACCAGAATGTGGAAGTGTCTATACATTAGGCTTAAATACATGGAAAAACATTCCAGGGGTCCTTTATTCTTGTCTTACTTACGAGATTGGTGGGGGGTGCTTGTTAACGGAAATCTTCATTGGTTGGTTAAAGAAAACCAGGGGATTATAGTTTCTTTGGATATCATTACTGAGAAATTCGAAGAAATGCAACTACCAATAGAAGTTATGGAGAATAAATGTTGTCGGGACTGTACTACAGCTGGAGTTATGGAAGGCTGCCTTTGTTTACTTGTTAAGTATTATGAGGTTGGTGTTGAAACATGGGTTATGCAGTTCGAGAGTCTTGGACAAAACTTTATGTTATCACCAATGAGATAGTAACTAAACTCTGTTTTTTGAAGATTATGTGGAGTTTTAGGAATGGTCAGATTCTCTTAATGGATTCTGGTAAGCTGATACTATATGATCCAAAACATGAAACTGCTATCAAAAGAAAGTCTGCTAGTTTAGGCCGCTCAGAAAATATAAGTTGGGCTAGTTCAGAGGACACAAGACCAGTGGAGAAGTATTTAGAAAGCTTAATTTCACTCAATTCTGGTACTTACGTCGGGAGAGGGCAATCGGAGGAATCAACTGAAATTTAAGTAAACAGGGGCTTACTATATCCTGCTTTTTCGTTCTTTTTTTAGAACCTATAACTATCTGTTACCTAGCATCTAATGACAGGTATGAAGAGTCTGTTATGTTACTTCTGTATCCTGTCTTAATTTCTGTATCCTGTCTTAAGCAATACATCCTTCTATTTGTTAAAATGTGCTCAACATTTTTTAAGCTGGCTTTCGTAATTAGTTGAGTTGTTAAACTGCGTGATTAAACTGATTTTCCCAAGTCTTTGCTTCTGCATTTGTGAAGCATTAACCGACAAATGTACTTACAGGGAATTTTGGGTCAGATTAGGAATGATAGCAGTAGAATCTCCTCAGTAGATTAAATTACACTTGTCGTTGTACTTGATTGTGATCTTGTCACAACTTCAAAACATGAGGAAGAAAACATAGATTGTCTGGAATAAGTACAAATAGTCCCTTTGAAGATGTTAAGTTATGTTTTCAGTGCACTCTTGTTAAATGAATAGTATTTTGAGTACTTCAGTACTGTTGAATCAATGTTATCAGATAGGGTTCTTACTCCGGTCTGTACGAACATGTTAGTGTGAATTGTAGTTGTCATGTTCAGCTGCTAAAAGATCTGGACAAGAAGTAGATGCATTGTCTTTAGAACTTGAACTCGTTGTGTCCTGCTGCTCGTCACTGGAGTTGCCATAATATAGTGATCTTTTAAAGTTCTTTGAATAAACTGCATCCATTTTCTTTTACCAAGTTACAGTAACCTCCTTCAGTTTTTTCTTGTACTCATCAGGATTTCTAAACTTCTCCTTTCTGATTTTCTCAAAGGATTTGTAGTCTTCATGATACAACTCGGTTTTGTTAAGGTTGAAACAGTATTCCGGTCAAGGATGGATCTTATAAACATTGCAGTACAGTAAAAAGGTTAAGCTACAAAAGATTTCCTGTAACTAACAAGAACTTCGAACTAAAGCACCATTAGAAGAACTTTTCTTGAAAAATCCTGATCCACACCCATAACTCGAGAACAAATCCAATTGCCATTAATCCTTTCTAGATGAGCCATCAATCCCCACTTGCGGTATTCGATTTCTTCCCCTGGAAAAGGAAAGTATACAGAATATATAGAACGATCTTCGCCCGTAAGCTTGCTTCTCATAGGAACCCTACCTGTAATTATCCCATACCACCACCCATCCTTGAAGAAAACATCAACTGGATCACCAATATTAAAATATGATGCTTTAAAATCAGGAGGCATGTGCCTAATTCCACTGCGAGGCACAACTTTTCTCAGCAAGCACTTCTCATTATCTTCTTCCCATAATTTGGTGTATTTAACTAAGAACTCGTCTTTTTCCGTTTGCTTTATGATTCTAGCTTCGAAATACAAAACCAAGAATCCTAATTCAGTACTGCTTACTTCTACTAAATCACCATGATGGAACCTCCCCATTGCTGTCAACTACTATAGCGAGAGAAAGAGAGAATAGCGAGTTAGAGACAGAGAATGAATAAATGGTAAGAACTGGGGAAACTGAACTTAGAAGAAGGGAATTTTGGAAACATGGCCACCGCAAGGAAATTGTTACTAGGCAGTAGGAATTTTTAAGGGGGGAGCCGGTTTGACCATTAAGTTACCTAACCTTGGACCTCCATTTCAAGACATTATCTCTTCATTTAGCATTATTCAGCTGCCTAAATAAAGAATGCTTGGAGGCTGCAGGTCTGGTGCCTGGCAAATCCCAGCCAAATGAATACAATTACATCACAAGTACACGTTTTTGCAAAGGGGTAGTTCATTTTTCACTAATAAGATAAACGTTTTTGCAATTGAACTTGAAAGAGGAATGTGAAGTCTGAGAGTATTAAGAGGAGAACTTAAAAACAAAAATAAAGCACAATTAAGTACAGGGTTAACCCTGCCTGAAACTGCAAAAATAAAAACAAATGGCAGGCTCCATCTCATCTGGAAATATTTCTGGAGGCGAAGGAAAATCATTTCCAGGCCATGAGGTTCAACCGTCTCTGCACTTCCTGGACAACACTATCCCTGTCAACCAACTCCTCCTGGTTGGCTTGCATGTCTTTAATTCTAACTTGGTTGGCACGTCTTTCTCGGTCACCAACAATCACCATCAATGGGATCCTAGACCCTTCGGCTAGTTTCTTATGTTTGTCGAATCTTTTATTGACAAGGAATTCTGCTTTTATTCCAGCACCCCATAGTTCACTCACTAATGCAGCAGCTTGCCTCAAATATTCTCCCAAAATACTAACCAAAACTTCTGTTTCTGTAGCGCGAATCGACTGGTTAGCATTTTTCCCCATTATGAAAAGAACTCTTTCTATTCCAAGGCTGACACCAACTGCTGGGACTTGGTTATTACCAAGCATTCCTATAAGATTGTCATAGCGCCCTCCAGCTGCGATTGAACCAACCTCAGTGTCAGTGCCTTTAAGAACAGCTTCAAATATAACCCCAGTATAATAGTCAAGACCTCTTGCGAGACTCAAGTCAAAAACCACTCTGTTTATGCATTTTGAATCTTCTAATAATTCGAAAAGAATCTCTAACTCCTTCAGTGCAAGACTAGATCTATTATTTTCTAGGAACTGGCTGTCCTTTTTCAACTCAGACAGCAACTCCATAGGAGATCCACGTTTCATTACAAGAGCGCCAATTTTATCTGCAACTTCAGCAGTTAAGCCCTTCTTTTCCACCATTTCATTTTTGACATCCTTAAACGGTTCCTCGTCTGACACATGCTTGTCAAGCTTATCGATGCTTGAGCATATGGTTCTGAACTTTTCTGGTGGAACTCCACAAATTTCCATCATTCCATCCAGCAACTTTCGGTGATTCAGTTTTATCTACAGTAAGGAAAAGAGTGATTAAGCGTGTATGGATTATACCAAAACCATTAACATAACAGTACTGACCAAATTTGCATAATCCACCATAATTGCAACGTGAGAATATAAGAAAACTAGAAGAAATACCTCATACTCCCCAATGTTTAATTCATCCAGCAGCTCGGTCAAAACTTTAACAACCTCAAAATCCGGTCCCATTGTGCAATATTGACCAGCAATATCGAAGTCACACTGGTAGAATTCACGGAATCGTCCCTTGGATGGGTTGTCCCTTCGATATACTTTTCCAATCTGGTACCTTCTAAATGGGGCGCCCTTCATTGCTACATATCTAGCAAACGGTACGGTCAGATCATACCGTAGAGAGCACAGCTCACCACCCTGTAAATATTTTCAACATCCTCAACTAATGCTTAAATGAAAGAAAAAACAAGTTCCCAAGTCCGGGCGTAGTGCATATTAGAAGAACTATACCACACTAACCGAGAGAGAAAAAAAAATTAACCCTCTCAAATAAAATAAAAGTCTTGGGAATTAGTAAAAACCAGAGCTTCAAGAAGAAAAGGAGTGGCCTATATGAAATCCAAAGAAGAAAATTAATGTCATTACCTGGTCAGCAAGGTCAAACACCAGCTTTGAGTCTTCACCATATTTTCCCATGAGAGTCTCTCTCAATTCAAAAACTGGAGTATCAAGGGCCATTGCGCCGTGCCTTTTGAACACCCCTTCTATGATTTTAAATACTCTTTCCCTAATGGCCATTTGCTCTTTTGAAAAATCTTGAGTCCCCTAATAAATCAAATAACCAAATCGAAGTATACCAGAGTTAGTCAAAGAATCAATTGAATATTAAAGACTAATAATCTAGAAGATATTGTTTCTTCTCACCTTGGGACACTTCAGAATGATCGACTCATTAGTTTCTACAAGCTCCCTCACTTTCTTCAAAAACGTATGAAGTTCTGCATCCTTTGGCTCAAAAAACAAAGAAAGACCACTAACCCATTCATTCAAGAGCGATGGATCGACACCAGTCTTTAACCTATCCTTAAGAAGCTTCTTTATTACAGCAGTTCTCTTATCGGGAACCACCTTGTTTTCCTTCACTTTGTTGGCTTCAACACTTGAAGATGCATCCGGAACCTGTTGACTTCTCTCTATTGACTCCATCTTTTCAAACACATTGTTTTCCTTCACTTCATTGGTTTCAACACTTGAAGATGCATCCGGAACCTGTTGACTTCTTTCTATCGACTCCATCCTTTCAATTGAAAGAATTGCCAATGCCGCCTCCCAAGAAAGAACATATCTAACAACGTCCAGTAACTTGCTTATATCATGAAACAGTCTAAGATAGTTCTGTTGATATGCAGCTAGAGTTTTCAACATAGACTCATCAATTCTAGGGCAGCCGCTTTGAAACATCTCCCCCACCTCAGAGCCAGCAACATCTGCCAATAATCCAGATCGATAGAAACTACTCTCACCTAGCTGCAGGAGCGACATAGCAAAAGAATAAAATGTCTTCACTAATAGCTTCTCACTCCCCGAAGTCAAAAATGTTTTCACCTCGGACGAACCATCCCTACTAATTTTCACACTATCATTCAGTGCAACGCGTGTTATGGAGTGTATCTGCTTAACACTTTCTCTAAAACTTCCATGAACCTCAGTTATCTCAGTTATCAACTTACAACCCTTAGTTTTACCTTTAGATCCCTTAAGTAAAACCTTGAAATCCCTAGCAACAGATACCACATCATCAATCAAAATCTCATCACCGGAGTCCAACGATCTAATTCCTAATACAGATGTATCAGCCTTCAAAGCCTCACAAGATAATGCTGCGACAGAATCCGCAACAGTCGATAAACAGGCCGAACAACAATCCAAAAGTGCACAAATTCCACCACCATACCCAGACTGCTCTAAAACATTCCGTTCCCCAGGAGTATATCCTGTGTTTTCTAGAGTCCTACCATTTAACCTAAAAAAAGAATCTAAAAACCCTAAAGCAGAAGAAAAATCCAACGCTTCAAAATCAAAACTATCTTGGTTTAGGGTTTTGCAAATTAAATCAGGCAGAAGAAAACGAATATCAGTCTGATTAGTGATTATGAATCTTTTGAGAAGTAAAACAAGACATGCCCGAGTTTCTACTAATGTAAGAAAATACTGAACAGGCTTTACATCATCACCTATGGAGTTTCTATTGAGTTTGATTTCTTCATCAGAAAAAGAATCTAGTTTCTTTAAATTCTTGGATACCGAAGAATCAATATCCACCTTACAGAGACTGTTAGCAATTGCATAAACAGATGATGAAGAAAGAGATGAACCCTTTCCTCCGATAATTACCTCTGAAAATAGAGATTCCCCGTCCATTGTTGATGGACTGCCTCAAATCGTTTTCTGTGTGGTGTGAATGTTGAGAATCCGACACTGAAACGATTTATATATTGATTGGATATGACCCGCCTAAATCCTTTTGAAGGAAGAACAACCCTAGAAGAAGAAGTCTGAAGACACAAAAGGAAACAAAGAGAAAAACCTAAAATGTGAACTCGGTTTCCTAAACGGAAATGATTTGTATCCCGCCGGGTTGAATCCTGCGGGTTATACACAATGAGAGAGCTAGGGGTGGGTTTGCAGAGGGGACCACCCCCTTTATGTCTTACCGTACACACCGCCGGATCCAACCCGCGATGAGTGTATCTAGTCATCCGTTTCCTAAATAGAAAATTTAACAGGGACGTAAAAGTTCTCTACGTTAACTCAGGTGTTTGGATGGCGAGAAATTACTTTTGAACTTATTTAATTTAATTAACTCGAAGAGTCGGCATAATTTTAGAATAATTTTTAAAGGTAAAAAGTAAAAGAAATGAAATTTTATGAGATTTATAGAAAAATACAAATAGCGCGTGTAGGTATATATCCAGAAGTAACTTTTTCACTTTTAAAAGTTAAAAAATAAGAAGTTAGTTTGAGAGTAAAATTTCAAAACAATATTTAGAAACAGAAAAGCCAACTTTTTGTGAAGCTAATTTTTTTGTTTCTGACTTCTGTTTTTGGGCTTCCAAACACGGTAAATAATAAAGTTTTTATGAAGTTCTTTTTCTTAGTAGTGTGTACAATGCTTCGAAAAAGGAAATAACAGTTAAAAAACCTAGCGTTTTTAGGGGCCATTCAAAAGGATTTAGGGGCCAACAATAAAACAAAATAGGATCACCCAAACGTAAAACGAAGCCACCCCTTTTCTCGCATAATTCGTAATGGAAAAATTGCCCTCACATATCGGTAGATAATTAAAGATATTTATCTACCGAATGCATTCGGTAGAAAAAAAAAATCAATTTTCGTCTGATTGTAGTCGCTGTAGTATTTAGAAGAAATATGTTTCATTTTTTTCATTTGTTGTCATTTTTGAGTTATAGAGAAGAAGAAGGGAAAAAAAGGGAAAAACCCATTTTTTTTAAATAATCAACAAAAATGGATGGATATGAAGAAGAAGGTGAGAATGATCGTGAAGAACATAATGTGGAAGGTTCACGACCGTTTAGAGAAGACGATTTGAGGTATATGTTGAATGATCCAAACTTTTGTGGAGAGGAAACCTTAGACGACGCTTTCATGGAAGAAAATGGAGAATCACCCGAGATCGAAGCTAATGACGCATCAAACATACAGGTATTGTGTTAAGAAACTGAATACCCACTTTGAATGCGTTTGTATGCGTTTGTAAACAAGAAAACTCGATTAATGCATGCATTTAACGCCATGAATTACCCAGAATCGTTAGATAATGTATCCACATATCTACCGAATATAACCTACTGAGTACCAAATATTTACATTCTATAGTTTAAAGAAAGTCTATTACTACCGAATATTTGAAAACCCCCAAATTGATTTTCCAAAATATCTACATTCGGTAATTATGTATAGCATATTTACTACCGAATGGCTCCAAAAACGAAATCCTTAAAACTATGAAACTCATTATTCATATCTTTTACATTCGGTAGTATTCTAAATTTATGTAACTACCGAATATATGATTGGCCCCAAAATAAAATTTTCGCGAACTTGTAAAAATTGTAATTCTTCTTCTGTGAAAATCAGAGGAATATTAATTGGTTTATCTCCCGATTGTTTATATTCGGAAGTATTACCAGAAATATATCTTCCGACTAGTAATTCTTTTGTACTCAGGAGAGTGTCTAAATCTTTCTATTAAAGTCGGTAGTTGGTGGAACAAAATATTCTTCCGATTATATTACAATGGGTTGTAAAACTTACTTCATGTTGTCCGATTGTTATAGTAAAACATGTTTCTTCATTTTGCAGGCCGTTGTAGCGGTTGTTGATGATTTCTATTTGAGGCCCGATACTTCCCTACACTATGCAAACGATTTGGTATACTCATTACTATTATTATTATTATTATTCAAATATGTATGTTAAATGCTTATACTTATGATATTTGTTTTGTTATATTCGCGTTTAGTCATTTGGAAGTAAGAAGGAGGCAAAGGAATGTCTTATGACCAAGCCAAAAGAGAACATGTGCGTTGTAGTTCAAAACAATCATGTGGGTGAAACTCGATTTGAAATGATTTGCGAGCGAGGAGGGGAGCGAAAGAGTCACGAGGGAAAGAATAGTAAGTACGCAAGGAAAACGCAGAGGAAATACTGAAGAAATACAAAGAAAATGAGACTCCCTTTCCAGATTGTCTTCTATAAGCCCGAAGGTAAGGAAGGTTTAGAGTGGAAAATGTTTAAAGTTGATAATGGTTGTCACAACCATGATGATCCGGATACTCTAGTTGGAAATGTAATGGTTGCCAAGCTAAAACCAGGAGAAATGGAGACAGTGAAGTCTATGAGGATCCAAAAAGGGAGTGCGATCTTAAGTAAAATAAAGTCGGACGATCCCAACAACTTGTCTTCTTTGTGTACAATTAAGTCGACCCTAGCTACGATCAAAAGGACGGAATGGGATAGTATAACGGTCATGCAACAATCAGAGCGGTTAGCGGAGTTACACGACTACACGTTGAGAAGGGAAGAAAAGGATGGTAAAGTGGTTCGTATTTTCTTGGCACATCCCGAAATTATCCAATTGGATCAATGCTTTCATCAAATTTTGTTGATGGATGCCACTTATAAGACAAACAAATATAACATGCCGTTGTTGAACATTTCTTTCCACACTTCGGACAAAAAAACGTTTACGATTGCATGGGGTTTAATGGATCATGAGAACAACATGAGTTTCATTTGGATGTTGGAGACCTTGAGGTCCATTTATAATGGTGAAAGGGTTATTGTAACTAATAACGATCAAGCCCTAATGCATGCAATATCGGTAGTGTTTCCGGAAGCCCGAAACTTGCAATGTACGTGGCACATTCAATGCAACCTCAAATCCAATTGGCATCATCATTTCCAAGCTAAAAAACCAAGGAAGGGTACCAAGAGGTCGAAGAAAGAGGATGAGCGCATTAGTAAATTAACCGTGGAAGAACGGGAGGAAGAGAAACGGTTATTTGATGAAAAAAGGAAGGAGGATGGAATGATTTGGAGAATTTTAATGAAAGCATGGGACAAGATTTTTTGGTCAATGACCGAGGAAATTTACGAAGCTAACTTGAAGAAATTTGAGGATGAATATGGCACGAACTACCCAAAACCCGTTGAGTATTGTAAAACACAATGGTTACCGCTTAAGGAGAGGTTTGTGTTTGCATGGACATATGAATATCGTAACTTCAAGAACGAGGAGACAAGCATTGCGGAGGGGTCTCATGGACGATTAAAAACTATACTACTTCGTAGTCAAAATGGAGTTGTGTCAATTCAAGAAGCAATCCATGAATACACCAACCATGATCTCGTAAAGATTAGGAAATATATGCTATTTAGTGTACACCAATTCCCAATGGAACATGATAAGGAAAGATTGCTTCTAAGGGGAATTGTTCATAAAGTTTCAAGATGGGCAATAAATCACATGATGAAACAATTGAAGTTTTATAAAGCTTACGATGACAAGAATACGGTTTGTGTTTGCAAGGATATGATAGGTATTGGACTCTCGGGTCGTCATAAGTTGGGTAGGTATGTTGAAGTGATTCACATGAATGATATTCATCCATTTTGGAAGCAATTAAATTTTACTCCAAGCACCCCGGTAGTTGATGGTCCGTCTTTTTTTGAGTCTAAATTGTTTGCACGAATAGGCCAGCGTTACGCTACATCAAATGTCACCAAAAAGGAAATATTGATGCACAATTTGGAGAAATCCCTTCACCCTTGTTTATGGGAGGTTAATGAACCTATTAAGAAAAAGGGGGCAGGTAGGCCCAACACCGAATTGTCGAGGACCATCCAAAGAAAATATTTGAAGGAGTATTTGTCTAATAAAAGAATAATGTGTAAGCACGAGCTTTCGGAAGCCGAATTTCAGGATGAGCCAAAACTTAAGAAAATATGTCTTCTAATAAAGGATATAAGTGGACCAACCGCACGACAAGTGAGACCAAAGGTCTCCGTCTCTACGGATCCTTCTCAAGTATGTCAAGACGAGGTAGTCGAAGAAGTTGTTGAGCTAATAGGCGCCTCACAACAAAGCCAACCATTGGAAATTGTGACTATAAAAGAGAAGAAAGGTACTCTTCGTTGCCCTAGGGATATTCATGGAAAACCAAATCGAACCACGTATACAATATGCGAAGAGTATTTGGAACTAGTCCCTCCACTCATTGTTCCATTTGTTTTGTCCACTAACGAGGTTGATGGGGATGGCAATTGTGGATTTCATGTCTCTACGGAACAAATGGGTTACTTTAGAGAGGAGGTTATCGAAGATGTCACCCAATGCCAATATTTAATAAATAAGATGGTGGTATAACTAATGAAGGACAAGGATTTCTATATGGAGATGATGAGGCAAGGAGATAGATACGACAAAGAAGGTGAGTTCTAATATTTAGTTACGCGTATAAAATGACGAAAGGGATTGAATACAATCGTATACAAGTATTGGATGACAATGCCTAAATGTGGATATCTCCTAGCGGACGTTTTGAATTGTGTGGTACATTTCTTTGTCCCTCCTAAGTATGGACTTAGTATGGCATTTGCACCCACAAGAACGGTTTGCGACGAGTCGGTTAAAGATAGAAGAATCGTTATGGCATTTGTGAATGAAATGCATTTTATCGGATTAAGGGTAAACAAAGATTTTCCGTCACTTCCGTTGAGTAAGTGGCACCATTACTTCCCAATGAACCATTGCAAGTATTGGGTGAAACAATATGATTCCAACATGGTTGATTGGGATCGTGTCGTGAAGAACAACTTTCCCGATATGGTACTCGAATTGATTGAAGATGATGATGATGATTAGTCTGTCCATTATGTTTAGAAGATGTATTTTGAACCGGTTTTTTTGTATACGTTTTTTTGAAAAATCCGTTGAAGATATGTGATATAATCGGTTGATAATGTTAGATATTTTTTTACCGTATGTAACATTCGGAAGTTATTATAATTTACCAAAATTCCGATTAGATGCATTTTTAACTCAGAACTTGAAGAAATTGGAACACTCCAATATTCGGTAGATTAAATAATATACTAACTTTCTATTACAACTCTGACATGGGAACTATGAAAATATTCTCAGAATCGGTATATTAAATAACATACTAACTACCGATAATAACATATTTCGGACAATAATTTAGGTAAATTGTGCCAAACTCTATACCGTGTCCGCGGCCTTCAAGAATTCATAACTTCCATCATACGTGAATTCTTCTCATTTTTCCTCTAAGTAGTGCCTTTTTGCGAGTGTCTCCTACATAAACCAAACAAACTATAATAGAATACAAAGTTCGTATAAACTATATGTAGGAGACACTCTCCCCCAAAAGACGATATGCTAAGTTCGTATAGCTTCTCGGGTGTTAACCTTCCCGGCTATACAAACTTAGAATATCTTTTATACAAACTCGCATAAACATTTTGCGAGTGCCTTTTTGGCTATACAATCTCCCCCAAAAGATTTTGGGTGTTAACCTTCCCGGCTATGACATCTTCACGTCTTGTTTCGTGGTACCATGTTTTGACAATGGCCAAATCTTTAACTGTAATTTCAGATTTTGACATGATTGTAATATGAAATATAGAGAGGTTTATAAATACTAGAGAATGCAATAGAGATGTGTGTAGTTTGGTGCATCAATGAGAAGAGTAAACCCTCCTTATATAGATTAAAGTTCCAACGGCTCTTTTTTTGAAATTATGGCCATTTAGGTGAGGTGAAAAACGAGTGAACAAGTACATCGTACACCGTGCCAACAATAATGAACAACAATCGATGGAAATGGTTACACATTTAACTACTGAATATTATAATCAGAGTTTTGTGATATTTACATACCATCGATTATATGCATTTTGAACTCAGAAACTATTATTTTACTGTACTAAATTATTCGGTGGACAAAATATTTTTTTGATAACCGACTGTGTGTGTATTTCGAGGCACGACTATTTTTTTGTAAATAAATATCCGTTGGAGTATAATCGGTATATTACTTAACATAATAATTTTCGATTCAAACCAAACTATGATAAAAATTTAAAATTTTGACATATTCAATAGTTTGCATTACATATTAACTACCGATTTCAGTTTAAATTTTGAATATCATAATGTTATGTAACGATTATACTTTGACAATTCCATTACAATGACTTGTGATTAGCGTTCTCGACGTCTTGGACGATCCCTAAACGGATCAAATCTATCCATCTCCTTAAGGATTATGAAATGAGCTTCGTAGCGGAAGTTCGATTTTTTCCATCTCCGTCATTCCTTGAGAGATCGTTCTATCACCTCATCATTGGTTTCACCCCTCAATCGATATTGATTCACAAGATAAGTTAAATGGAAAAAATTCTTCGACGTGTTCGTTTATTGAACCAACTCGGAAGAAAAGATCAGCGGAGTGACGGTTATTTGAGTTTCCGGTGTTGACGCAAAAAAAATCTTGAATTCTCAACAAATAACTCATACTCAGTACACCTTCTTGCCTACGTTCTTCTCCTCTCCTCAGATAGAATTGAACATAGCGCCTACATAAAGATAAATATTCTTCCATAGTGAACTCCGTACGATTAATGAATGGTTAGGACATTATGTTGAAGATGATTTCTTTGATGTTGGAGAGAATTAAAATGAATTTTTGTTGCATATAGGGGAAAAGGATACCCTCCTTACATAGATTTATAGTTCCAACGGCTTTTTTTGTTGTTGAAAATATGGTCATTTATGCAAGGTGTATAAAACGAGTGTACGCAGCATGTGACTCATCAGCACATTATATTTTCTATAATCGGGAGATGAATTTTAACAGTTAAATCCCGATTATTACAAGGTTAATAATCGGAAATGAAACAGGTCAACCAAACCTCCGAATATGAAGTGGCTCAAAATTCCAATCCTCCCAAAATCCTTAGGTTTTGGCATTTTGGAACGACCATGGCGTGGTTTGTTTTGAACTTGTTATATTCATAGGATAAGTAATTGAATAAACTACCGAATATACGATGGCCCAAAAATCAAAATTCCAGAAAAATGAAGAATTTTCTGTTTTTTAACTTGACTTAATCGGACGTAAATTAAAGAACCAAAACCTCCGAATGTATGCTGGCTAACCCTCTTTAATGGCCTTTGGAACCACCTAGATCCATGGCGTGGTTGGTTTTGAACTTGTCATATTTAGAGGATAGTCAGTTGAATAAACTACCGAATATACGATGACCCTAAAATCAGAATTTTGGAAAAATGGAGATTTTTCTGTTTTTAAACTTGACATAATCGGGCGTATATTAAAAAACAAAAACCTCCGAATGTATGTTGGATAACCCTCTTTAATGGCCTTTGGAACCTCCTAGAGCCATGGCGTGGTTGGTTTTGAACTTGTTATATTCAGAGGATAATTCATTGAATAAACTACCGAATATACGATGGCCCAAAAATCAAAATTCCATAAAAATGGAGAATTTTCTGTTTTTGAACTTGACATAAACAGACGTAAATTAAAGAACAAAAACCTCCAAATGTATGTTGGCTAACCCTCTTTAATGGCCTTTGGAACCACCTAGAGCTATGGCGTGGTTGGTTTTGAACTTGTTATATTCGGAGGATAAGTCATTGAATAACCTACCGAATATACGATGGCCCAAAAATCAGAATTCCAGAAAAATGGGGAATTTTCTGTTTTTTAACTTGACATAATCGGGCGTAAATTAAAGAAAAAAAACTTCCGAGTGTATGCTAGCTAACCCTTTTTAATGGCCTTTGGAACCACCTAGAGCCATGGCGTGGTTGGTTTTGAACTTGTCATATTCGGAGGATAGTCAGTTGAATAAACTACCGAATATATGATGACCCAAAAATCAGAATTTGGGAAAAATGGAGATTTTTCTGTTTTTGAACTTGACATAATCAGGCGTATATTAAAGAACAAAAACCTCCGAATGTATGTTGGCTAACCCTCTTTAATGGATTTTGGAACCACCTATATCCATGGCGTGGTTGGTTTTGAACTTGTTATATTCGGAGAATAAGTCATTAAATAACCTACCGAATATACGATGGCCCAAAAATCAGAATTCCAGAAAAATGGAGAATTTTCTGTTTTTGAACTTGACATAATCAGACGTAAATTAAAGAACAAAAACCTCTGAATGTATGTTGTCTAACCCTCTT
This sequence comes from Papaver bracteatum, assembly GCA_023529315.1. Taxonomy (NCBI): domain Eukaryota; kingdom Viridiplantae; phylum Streptophyta; class Magnoliopsida; order Ranunculales; family Papaveraceae; genus Papaver; species Papaver bracteatum. The sequence continues at coordinate 2,015,794 of JAJJWX010003971.1, read as the reverse complement.
TAATGGCCTTTGGAACCACTTAGAGCCATGGCGTGGTTGGTTTTGAACTTGTCATATTCGGAGGATACTTCATTGAATAAACTACCGAATATACGATGTCCCAAAAATCAAATTTCCATAAAACTAACCATTCATATTCTATCAAACAACCCATTCACAAACCATAACGTGATTTAAGAACTTAAAATCCGATCCAAACCTTAAAAATGACATAATCCAACACAAACTATAAATACTAAAAAACGGAAGTTTGCCATTCATTTAGTCTTTGATTTGACTTTACGACCGTGACTACCTCCAAGTCCTCCCCGACCACGAGTTTGAGGACCTACAGCTTCAACACCTTTCGTTGGAGAGTTCGTAGAAGATAGAGTTCTTTTACTTGTCTTTGATACTGCCATCTTATCCGTATGCTTCTTCATGGATTTCTCCACAAATTCTTCTGCATAATCTTCATTGTCGATATTGTCAACTAGGTCTCTAGCTTTTTGTATCTTCTCAACTGGCATGGGATCTCCCTTCCTAATGCACGCAGTTAATATTTTGGAAACACGCTTGAACCTATTCACCTATTTTTAAACATAATGACATAACATCAAACGATTATTACATAAGATTTATATCCATAACATCAAAAAAGTTATAAGAATACGCACCAGTCTATCATAATCAGTTGGTGTGTCTTTGATGATACAATTATAACTGGACCCCTCCGACGTAGTCTTGGATTTAACTTCATGGATAACCAAAGGATGTGATATGTTCCTAGATATACCAAATCATATAGCCTGGAGAATTTTCATCACCTCGGGTGCAAGGTATACCAGTGTTGATAATGAACCCAGTCCTCTTATCCCAGTTATCAGGAATAGTTGGTGGGCCTTTGTGAACTATCGTGAGATTGTCACCATTAGAATAACATAACTCCAGATCCAATTTGTAGTAATCCCCGAATTCCTCCATTGGTTGATGTTGTATATACCCGTGTTGTCGCATCACCCTAGAGGGGTTGTACATCACATATCATGTGGGGTGCCACAATGGTCCGAAACAAAGGGACAAGTACGATCGAACATTTATATGGCCACTAGCACGATCTTCCTTATATGGATCAAAGCATATGTCTGAGGCCTTCAATTGGTCCAAAATCTCCCTCATGCGAATCAACTGCTGCTCTTTTGTCCTAGAACGGTTGTGTTCGAAGATATACTTTGTTTCTCTATGAGTACCTTTGCGCCACTATGGGTTCTCTCCGGCCAACTTCAGTATAGGGAAGTGGTCATAGATCCTATATGGATAAGAAACCAAGTATTAGTAATGGATTATTAACAATCTTGAACTAAATTTACATTAATTGCACCCGAATACACATAATCGGAAGATGGTGACTTCCGAATACGCAACATTCGGAAGTACAAAATGTGTATGTACAACCGAATATGCATCATTTGGAGTTCAGTAAACTATTTTTTTTTTGGCCTATATAATTGGTAGTATTTAACAAACAATAATCCCCGATTATATATAATCGGAAGCAAAACTAAGTTACATGTTTCCGAATACACAACTTTTGGACTAACAAATGTCTATGTACTACCGAATATGCATCATTTGGAGATCAGTAAACTATAGTATTTTGACCTATATATTCGGAAGTAATTTCCCAATACTAAATTCCGATTCTAAACAATCGGAAGTATAACTAAGTAATTTTTATCCGAATACACTACATTCGGAAGTTAAAAAATATGTATATCCTACTGAATATGCATCATTTGGAGTTTAGAATATTCATCATATGTATTGTCTATCGAATAACTATATATTGACCTATAGAGTTAAAAAGAAACCTACAATAGAGCTACGTTACTGGTAACTTGGCTAGTTCCTCGCCTCGACGCCTTTCTCAACTCTTCCATCAAGAATGCTAGGCATGTCGTGCCCCAAGATTAGTCACCGACTTCATAGAGAGGATCCAAAAGTTATAGAAGGGCGTCTATCCGGTTTCCAGAAGTATTGGGGAAAATGACACATCCCAATACACAAAGGAGATACAAGTTCCGTTTTGTTCTTTTTCCAAGGTGCCTCGTGATGGTATTTTCAATGATGTTGTAGTAAGAAGATTCGTTCAAGACTTGTGAAAGCAGATTTTTAGACTTAATTTTAAAGCAAAAATATAACAAACTCAAAATTAAAAGTGTTCTGAGAATTATGGAGAGACTGGGGCTAGGATTCCGCTATTTACCAATTTAAAAGTGATACTAATTACAATCATGCAATTGCACACGTTCAATTTGATTCTCAAATATTGCAAAAGTAGATTTTTAGAAACAACAAATTTTAATCCAAAGCATGGGATATCAAAAACCCTTGGCCAAGCATATTCTATCAATAGAAAACACAACTGTTTAACAAAAATCATGAAATCTATTTTCAATCTAGGCAAATAATCATAATTAAAAATTACAAAAATTAAATAATTAAGAATTAAACTCAAATTTCTACACTCTGTTCTCGCCCCTAACTCTCCGTCCCCCTCACTGATATCCCATCATCCTTTATATATACCACAGCAACAACAAATCTTCGACAATAACTCCCTCAAATCCCCTCTACTCCCACGGGAATAATTTTCCTTTTATTTCAATTCTCATGCGTCTGTTGTGGATGATTCTCTCGAAACACGTTAGTTTCACGGTTCAAACACGCTGTCTTCTTGTCTTTGATTACTTCAAACCTGTGATTATTAAACGCCAATCTTTAGTAAACACAAAAACACACGTGATTTCCCGAGATCTTTCCTTCTCTGTTTTATACTTCCACGCAACTTTGTTGGGCTGTCAAGAATATTATCAATCAATATGAATCCTAGGAGAATATATTCTTTTACAGTTCATTCCTCCTTCTAAACATAACACAGAGAAGAAGAATATCCGAGGATAGAATACTTCCCTGATTTATCGAGATTATATGAAAGCTCCTTCCTTTCCTATTTGAAAACCCATTACCAGTCCTGTTTTACGTTAATAGGCCTAAACAAATCCTAGCCCATGAAGAAATCCGCTCAAAACTCAATCAAACTCTGCCCAGAAATCTCGCTGCTGAATATTTCGTTTTCCCGCCAATTTTGTAGTCTTGAACGTGAAGAAGGGTGCCCATTATCAAGTTAGCCGGGGTTCCCTTAGCAGTTGGAAGTAAATAGTGAGGAGGGTGTCCCGTATCAGTTGAGGTGCACCTTAGTAATTGAGGTGCCCCTTATCCGAAAAGGGGGTCCGTTTAGCAAATCTTCTCCGGGGTACAAAAAGCACTTTTTGAGCAACTTTTTCCACACAAGTGTATTTCTCCAAAAACACCTACTCAAACATAAAAACACCAAAATAAGTACAAAAATCAAGCACTAACAATAGAGACATTAAGGACAATTCTGATACAAAAATGTGTCTATCAAATACCCCCAAACTTATTATTTGCTAGTCCTCGAGCAAATCTAATCTAGAAGAATAAGCCGAGTGTTGTCTCGGAGGGTTTACCAGAGGTGTACCCACAAAACCTTTACTTATAATCGGTCACAAGTATCCAAAGAGCTGTGAGGACATACATATTCTCAACCTATCTCCAAGTAACTAGAATGCCAAAGAAAAGGTGTCAGCTCTAAAGCTGACTAAAGAAAAGGGGAGACACATCCGCAACACTGTTAGATAAAGAGATATCCGTTACACAGCTAGATAAACATTGTAAGATGCGTTCGCTGATTTACAGCTGGATCAGATTAGGAGAGAGATAAAAATGAGAGGGACATCTGCTACACATCTGGACTAATTACGTGTGATGAGTTAAACCAGTGCTAGAAAGATCTTGTGCCCGATTGAAAGCGGACTAACAAAGCAACCAAATATATCTTTCTTCGACTCTTTCATAGAGCACAGTAGAAACAACGTCTTCTTCAGTCTTCAACTGTTGATGATAAATTCTTGAACCTCGTAGAACCTTGACAATTAACTCTTCTCTTCGATTTCTTGCTTGATTACATGGCCATGAGAGAGGGATTTTAAAAACTTGGATATTCGTAACTCGTGATGTCTTGGTATCATGAATTCCAACAACTTATATAATTTGCTCTTATAACTTCTTCTAACCCTTGATTTTGAATTCTGATTTTCTATTGTTGCTTCTAAACCTTAAACGTATTCCACTTTCTTCATAAATTTTGATGTCGCTCCGATTATTGATAATGATAAGATTCTACTGAAAGAGTGTCGTAATCCAGTAACTAAGACTACATTGTGAGTTTGCTTTGTATTTCTGGCATTTCATGACCTACTTGCCTTTCCATCATGGATGGTTAGGTCCATCATGGTTACCATCTAAAAGGAACAAGTTCTCTCCTGAATTTCAAGGATCTCAATGTCTTTTTCTCTAATGTCTCAAAAGGTTGTTATCCCTAGCATTCCAATTTCTATATTTTCGGTGAGAAACAGTATGTAAACTTAGCTAACCTGATACTATATGACGCTAGAAGTTTCTCCCTTACCCCCCAAACTTAAATCTAACATTGTCCTCAATGTTCTAAAGATAAAATTAAAAACATAAACAAGGAAAAACTGTTACTACTTGAGGGAAAAGAAATAAGGAAGGATATTACTGTATGCATGAGCGTGGGTGACTTCCATAAAATGCTAAATTTAAAGTCTTTAGCTAGACATTGATGGTATTTATCAATGATGTTGTAGTAGTAAAAGGTTCGTGAGACTTGTGAAAGCAAAGAATTTTATATTTAATAAAACTAAGATAAGATAAAAATATATACACAAAATTGTCACGTGATGAAGAGATACTAGGATGCAGGATTTCAGTACTTTTCATATTCTTGTGGTTCAGTCATTAACTCTTTACAATATAGCTCAAACAAAAGAAGTTGTGACACTAATTCTTTGCCAAAAATATATTTCATAAAACATTATCTATAAGTCGTAAGCATGACGCATCAAAAGTAATTAAAACCAAGCATGCAACATCAGACAAAATAACAAATAATTAATATAAATCATAAAATAATTAAATCTATGCAAAAAGTCATGTAAAGAATTAATTCATTTACCACAATCATGAAAAGTTGCTTCCTCCATTGTCCCAGTGATGGGTTCTAGCTCCACATTATGAAAACACACTCAAAGGAATTTTTCAATGCTCAAATAGGTGTTTACAAGGATGAAATATAGAGAAAATGGTTAAAACCGGGTGTTTGCAACGTTTATAATCGTTGCAAAACACTGTTACAGAGAACGATAAGAGGTTACTATGGCTGTAACTGTAGCTCTGCGACGCACTTCTTGTGTCATTGTATCTGTTGGCATGAACGACTGTCCCGAAGAGTCTTATGTTCTTCGTGTTCTTCCAGCAGCAGCAGGAAGTTTTTCTCTGCGACTTGAATTTCTCGAATTTCTGATGTTCTATACCTCCCCAAAACTCTCCATCCTCTTCTCATACCCTCAACACCCTTTATATACTCTGCAGTATCAGAAATACTCGTGAATAACTTCGAATAATCTTCATTAATTCTCCTCTGCCATTCTCGGAAATAATTTCCATTCTCGGCTGCATCACGCGTATGTTGTAGATTATCACGTGTCTTCTAGTGTTGATATACTCTAAACACGGCGAGCAAACATCCTAGCAGTAGTCAAACTCCCTAAATACACATGCATACCTTCCAAATAAAGAAAATCATACCGGAAATGAAATATCCTCCCTGCTGTACGAGATATGACAAGATATTATTTCTTTCACGTCACCAAATACGTTACCATCCCTGTTTTGATTCAACAGGTCATTAACAAACCAAATCTGTGAGAAAATCTCGAGAGAATCTCTCTAGAATCAATACAGCACTCGTGAAGAAACCAAACTGCTTGAATCCGAGTTTCCCGCCAAATCCAAATTTGAAAGAGAGAAGATGGGTTTCCCCCTAACAAAACCGGGGGTGCGAATAGCATATGCCTTGAGGGGTGCCTGGGGGTGACCTTATCCAAAATGAGGGTGCCTTTATCACTTTTCTCCGGGGGTCCAAAAAGCACTTTTAGAGCAACTTTTTCCACACAAATGTATTTCTCCAAAAACACCTAAACAAACATAAAAACACCAAAATTAGTACAAAAATCGAGACTAACAATAGAGACACTGAGGACAATTCAGACGCAAAAATGTGCCTATCAAATACCCCCAAACTTATTATTTGCTAGTCCCAAGCAAATCTAATCTAGAAAATAAAATGAAATGACTACACTTAGCAAGTGCAACAAGACGTTAAACCGCTAGGTGGACCTAGTGGCGGAGTGTCGTCTCTGCGGGGTTTACCAGAGGTGTACCCACAAAACCTGTACTTCTAATTGGTCACAAGTATCCAAAGAGCTACGATGACATAAATTTTCTCAACATATCGCCAAGTGACTAGAATGCCAGAGAAATTAAAGGTGCCAGCTCTAAAGCTGACTGAGGAAAAGGGGACACACATCCGTAACACTGCTAGATAAAGAGATATCCGCTACACAGCTAGATAAACATTGTAAGATGCGTCCGCTAATTTACAGCTGGATAAGATTAGGAGAGAGAAAAAGATGAGAGGGACATCTGCTACACAACTGGACTAATTACGTGTGATGAGTTAAACCAGTGCTATAAAGATCTTGTGCCAGATTGAAAGCGGACTAACAAAGCAACCAAATGTATCTTTCTTCGACTATCTCATAGTGCTCAGTAGAAACAACGTCTTCTTCGGCTTCAACTATTGACGATAAACTCTTGAACCTCGTAGAACCTTGAAAACTAACTCTTCTCTTCGATTCCTCACTTGAAACTTATAGATTTTTATTTCCCTATGGCCTTATTGAACAATTTTTTTTTTTTTTTTTTTCATTTTTTCATTTTTGTTTTGTAGAGTAATAACAAGACAAAAATTTACATGGCCATCACAAAAGGAATTTAACACTTGGATTTTCACAACTTGTAATGTCTTAGTATCATGAACTTCAACAACTTATATCGTTTGATTTTTCTTGCTCTTATAACTTCCTGTAACCCTTGATTTTGAATTATGATTTTCTATTGTTGCTTCTAAACCTCAAACTTCTTCAAATTTCTTCATAGATTTTGATGTTGATGATGATAAGTTTCTACTGAGAGAGAATCCTAATCCAGTAACTAAGACTACATTGTGAGGTTGCTTTGTCTTTCTGGCATTTCCTGACCTTCTTGCCTTTCCATCATGGATGGGTAGGTCCATCACGGTTACCCTCTAAAAGGAACAAGTTCTCTCCTGAATTTCAAGGATCTCAATGTCTTTTTCTCTAATGTCTCAATAGGTTGTTATCCCTAGCATTCCAATTTCAATCTTTTCAGTGAGAAACAGTATGTAAACTTAGCTAACCGGATACCATGTGACGCTAGAAGTTTCATAAGTGCAACTAAAAAGTTTCTCCCATACCCCCAAACTTAAGTTTAACATTGTCCTCAATTTTCTAAAGATGAAATTAAAAACATGAACAGGGAGAAACCGTGACCACTAGAAGGAAATGAGGAAAAATATTACCGTCTTGCAAGAGGAAGGGGTACCTCCCAAGGAGTGCTAAGTTTTAAGTCTTCAGCCAGACATCAAATACCTCAAAAAGGATATTCACCTTCCAAAGTCATACACCAATAGCCGAAATAGTTGTGGGTCCATAAGACCAAATAGAGTTAACAACAATATGAGACAACTGCACTGGTTCAGAAAAATGAATAAAAGGAGCACATCCTCATCTAAGGTTTCTGTCAAGACAACTGGGTTTATCTGGGGAAAATAACGAAGCTTCATCTGTGTCTTGATAAAGAGATTCATCTGAAATACTGGCCTCTAATACCTGGGTCACCTCCTGGAAAGAATCAGGAGGATCGGGTTGCGGAGTCTGAATAGACTCAAGTAATTTCTCAGATGCACAAGGCTCGAGTCCCAAGTTAGGGACTTCAATTAGGGACACGTGAAGATCACAAGAACCATCACTCCCCCCAAACTTAGGGTTTTCACTATTCATAGACAAACCTTTAACGATTGCTTGAATATCTGGATCTTCAGAGTCTCTAAAGTACTCAAGCGCTTCTTCTAGTTATCTACCCCCAAACTTAAGGTCATCATTATTCTCAGAAAGTCCTAACACTATTGCTTGGATTTCTGGGTCCGTAGAGTCTTTAAAATACTCAAGGTCTTCTTCTACAGATTGATCACACGTCTGGTCTAAGAGAATGGTTTCCTCAAATTTATCTAAAGAGTCTCCTAGTAAAGTATCATGCCAGTCATCCTGAACTTAATCCTGAACTAAAGTGATAATCATATTCACTTCATCTAAATCATCATTCTCAGAAAGTTGCCTAGTAACATTAAACACATTTAGTTCAGTGGTCATATTACCAAAGGATATGTTCATAAGCCCGGTCCTACAATTGATGACAGCGTTAGCTGTGGCTAAGAATGGGCGACCTAAAATCACCGGGATTTGAGCACTTGGGTCCTGAACAGGCTGTGTGTCTAGAACAACAAAATCCACTGGACAAATAAACTTATCAACCTCAATCAGAACATCCTCTATGACACCACGAGGTACTTTAACAGACCTATCAGCTAATTGAAGTGTCATTTTAGTCGGTTTCAACCTACCAAGACCTAGTCATGTAAACATGATATGGAAGTAAGTTAACACTAGCTCCTAAGTCAAGTAATGCCTTATCGACCATGTGCTTACCAATTGCACAAGATATGGTGGGGCATCCAGGGTCCTTATACTTAGGGGGTGTTTGGTTCAGAAGAATGGAACTTACTTGAAGGCTTTCTTTTGGACATTAAGCTTACGCTTTCGTGTACAAAGATCTTTAAGGAACTTGGCATAAGAAGGCATCTTTCTAATTTCTTCTAACAATGGAATGTTGATGTTCACCTGCTTAAATATCTCCATTATCTCGTTGAAAGTCGACTCCTTTTTTGTTGGGGCTAACAACTTTGGATATGGGGCTCTAGGCACAAAGATAGTCCTATCAGGAATTTCTTGGGACTCCTTAGATATTATTTCAATTTCCTCAGCTATGGGCTCCTCCTCTTGGGAATTAGAAGGTGGAACTACAGTATGTACACTAGGCATGGCTACCTTATTGTCTACCATTTTACCACTCCTAAGGGTATTAATAGAATTCACATGATTGTATGATTTCTCTCCTTTGGGGTTGGGATCAGTATGACTAGAGAACCTTCCATATTCTCTTTCACTTATATACTTATCTATCTGGGCTACTTGAAGTTCTAATTTAGCAAGAGACTGGGAATTATTCTTAAAATTCTGCTTGGTTTCCTCTTGAAAATTAACCTGGATCTTTATTAACATTTCCTGGCTTTGTGATAGCATATCCTGGATCTTTTTTAATATACTAAGAGATTCCTCTAAGCTATTCATTCTATTCTCAGAAGGGTTCTGGAACTGGGCTTGACCTGAAGAGTTCTTAGCATAATCAAAACCTGGCTGAGAATTACTAGACTCATCTTGATTCTGGCCCTTAAACCAAGAAAAATTAGGATGGTTTCTCCAGCCAGAATTGTAGGTCTCTGAGTATGGGTTAAACTTCTGACGGTTCTCAAACCTAGTATTGTTATATACATCTTGGGCTTGCTCTTCACTAACATGGCCTTCATTAGGTTCAACAAAGGACCTATTTTTAGACTGACCCATTTCCAAAGCTTCTAACCTTCTGGAAAAAGCAGCAAACTTAGCATCTGACCCAAAGCTTGTATCTACCACATTGGTGCTACTTCTATTGACTAAGAGTCTTTTAGGGGGTTCAACACAAGATTCCCACTGTTGGGATTTTTCAACTACATCTTCTAAGAACGAAAGTGCATCATCAGCACTTTTACTCGTGAATAAACCAGCGCACATAGACTCGACCATGGATTTGGTCGAATAGTCCAAACCTTCATACAAAATTTCAACAAGTTTCATTTTTTCGAACCCATGGTGAGGACATTGCGACAAAAGATCATTAAATCTCTCTAAAAACCTGTAAAGGGATTCTCCTTCTTGTTGCATACTGGCACTAATTTTCTGCCTAAAAGATGCGGTTCTATGCTTAGGGAACCACTTTAAGTAGAAAGAAGCAGTAAGTTGGTCCCATGTTTCTATAGACCCAGATGGTAGATTATTCAGCGAAGACTTGGATTTATCTCTTAAGGAAAAGGGGAACATCCTAAGTTTCAATACTTCATCAGTAAGGTCCTTAATATTAATTGTTCCACAAATTTCTTCAAAGTCCCTAATGTGAAAGTAAGGGTTTTCATCATCTTTTCCTAAGAATATAGGGATCATCTGAAGAATACCAGGATTCAAATCATAAGTAGCCGTAGAGGCTGGAAATTTAATGCACGGTGCTCGGTTGGTCCTAGTTGGGTACATGTAGTATTTCAAAGTAGCCATTGCTGGCACAACTGAAGTACTTTCCTCACGAAGAGACAGATTCTCAAAACTAAAGTTTCCGAAAATGGGGCTCTCAAAAGAAGAGTCTTCGAGCTCCCCGCCTTCACAAGAAGAACTACTAGGTTTTTCACTAATCAAACGACCTAGAGTGTTTCTTTTCCAATCCCGTTCTCTAATGACCTCGGGCATACACTAGAAAAACAAAATAAAAAGAAAAAGAAAAATCCTAAAAGGAAGGGAGGTTCTAAGCAAACATAAACAAGGCTGACTCCACCAAAGCAAACCTAGAGATTTCTAGCAAACAAAAAGCATGATGGCTCCACTTAGATTGTTTTCTAGACCAACTTATAATCCTTCGAAAGGGAATTCGTTACAATCTGAGAAAACCCCTCTGAATCAATCTGCGTTTAAGTAAGTTGAATAGAGGCGAGGGAAGTTGATGGAGCTTTGATACCCAAGGCCTCACCGCATTACAGGGCGGTACAGTCATGCATTCAACTCACATAAACTTTCATGAACTTAGAAGAATGCTCAAAAGAGTAACCAATATTTTTCAAACGAGTATCCTATTAAGCTCGTTACCCTATAGGTCTTGTTCTATTCCAAATTTTAAGGCTTATGTTTGCGTTAAGTTTCGTTTTCCTTAGGAGGGAAAGAAGAGAACAGTGATGAAATCTGAAACCTTATCTTATATGGCCAATCCTTTCCCTTTACTAGGAATTTAAAACATCCGTTTTCAGTTCCTCAACATATATTCACACGAAGGAAGACAATAACTCGCTGGCAGGGGATTCGCGAGTGTTTCGACAAACTTACCTCCCGTACCAGACGGGGGATGAACCGCTGAAGTCGACTCGGGCCACGACTCCTATGTCGTGTACGAACCCGAGGGGCCGAGGTGATATCGTAATCACCGTCTTTCTCTACAAACAATTTAATATTTAAACTACCTTTCCATAGGGTTTTAAAAAAAATGTCCAAGTCCAAAGTCCAAAAAAAAGTAAAGTAAAGTGCTAAAAAAAAGAAAATTACAAGAATAAAAAAATTCTAATACAATCTAAAGAAATAAACTCTAGTTTTTTTTCCACTCTTTTTATAATAATAAAAAAAAAAAACTTCTTCTTTCGCTCCTTTCCCTTTGTCTTTAACTCCAAACTTTAAGTATTCACCAAAAGCTTTGGCAAATTTTTCTTTCGCTCCAAATTCCAAAATCTGTAGTAAAAAGATAAAAACAAAAACTAAAGAAGAACAAATAAAGTAAAAACAAATAAAAACCTAAAAAAAAACAGAATAAAAATCTAAAAATTCTAGCCTAAAGACAAGCTCCATGTCAACGGCGCCAAAAATTGATGGTATTTATCAATGATGTTGTAGTAGTAAAAGGTTTGTGAGACTTGTGAAAGCAAAGAATTTTAGATTTAATAAAACTAAGATAAGATAAAAATATATATACAAAATTGTCACGTGATGAAGAGATACTAGGACGCAGGATTTCACTACTTTTCATATTCTTGTGGTTCAGTCATTAACTCTTTACAATATAGCTCAAACAAAAGAAGTTGTGACACTAATTCTTTGCCAAAAATAGATTTCATAAAACATTATCTGTAAGTCGTAAGCATGATGCATCAAAAGTAATTAAAACCAAGCATGCGACATCAGACAAAATAACAAATAATTAATAGAAATCATAAAATAATTAAATCTATGCAAAAAGTCATGTAAAGAATTAATTCATTTACCACAATCATGAAAAGTTGCTTCCTCCATTGTCCCAGTGATGGGTTCTAGCTCCGCATTATGAAAACACACTAAAAGGAATTTTTCAATGCTCAAATAGGTGTTTACAAGGATGAAATATAGAGAAAATGGTTAAAACCGGGTGTTTGCAACGTTTATAATCGTTGCAAAACACTGTTACAGAGAACGATAAGAGGTTACTATGGCGTAGCTCTGCGACGTACTTCTTGTGTCGCTGTATCTGTTGGCATGAACGACTGTTCCGTAGAGTCTTATGTTCTTCGTGTTCTTCCAGCAGCAGGAAGTTTTTCTCTGCGACTTGAATTTCTCGAATTTCTGATGTTCTATACCTCCCCAAAATTCTCCATCCTCTTCTCATACCCTCAACACCCTTTATATACTCTGCAGTATCATAAATACTCGTGAATAACTTCGAATAATCTTCATTAATTCTCCTCTGCCATTCTCGGAAATAATTTCCATTCTCGGCTGCATCACGCGTATGTTGTAGATTATCACGTGTCTTCTAGTGTTGATATACTATAAACACGGCGATCAAACATCCCAGCAGTAGTCAAACTCCCTAAATACACATGCATACCTTCCAAATAAAGAAAATCATACCGGAAATGAAATATCCTCCCTGCTGTACGAGATATGACAAGATATTATTTCTTTCACGTCACCAAATACGTTACCATCCCTGTTTTGATTCAACAGGTCATTAACAAACCAAATCTGTGAGAAAATCTCGAGAGAATCTCTCTAGAATCAATACAGCACTCGTGAAGAAACCAAACTGCTTGAATCCGAGTTTCCCGCCAAATCCAAATTTGAAAGAGAGAAGATGGGTGTCCCCCTAACCAAACCGGGGGTGCGAATAGCAGATGCCTTGAGGGGTGCCTGGGGGTGCCCTTATCCAAAATGAGGGTGCCTTTATCACTTTTCTCCGGGGGTCCAAAAAGCACTTTTAGAGCAACTTTTTCCACACAAATGTATTTCTCCAAAAACACCTAAACAAACATAAAAACACCAAAATTAGTACAAAAATCGAGACTAACAATAGAGACACTGAGGACAATTCAGACACAAAAATGTGTCTATCAGACATCAGATACCTCAAAAAGGATTGTCACCTTCCAAAGTCATATACCAATAGCCGAAATAGATGTGGGTCCTCATAACCAAATAGAGCAGACACAAAAGAAACGCTACCATCTTGGATTAGAAAAATAAGTAGACAGAACACAGCTTGATCTAGGGCTTTTATCAAGGAAAGATTTATCTGGGGTGTCTCTTTGGGCTCTATATAAGTGTATAGGGAAATAGGTTCAACCGAATGATATGTCTCTAAGATCTGGGTTTGTTCATGGACAATATCTGTAGGATCGGGTAGCAGAGTTTGAAGAAACTCAAGTAGTATCTTAGATGCACAAAGCTCGATTCCCAAGTTAGGGACTTCAATTAGGGATACATGACGATCACTGGAATCATCATTACCCCCAAGCTTAAATAGGGTGAACAATATCCTCAAATGGACCAAGATCTATGGGATGGATTATATGGTCCATAAAGTCAGCACAATAACTAGCTTCCTTGGGAGATTGGTCATCTAAACGAACAACATCATCATAAAAAGGATTATCAAAGAAAATCTCTAGCATAGGCTCATCAACTAATGTGTTCGTCATGGTTACCTCCTCTGAATCACTGAAAGGTTCATCAAATAATGGATTATCAAACATAGTGCAGGCTAAAGGATCAGGAAATAGAGTGCTAATCATGTTCACCACGTCTAAATCATCTATCTCAGAAGACTTAATGACATTAAAGACATTTAGCTCAGTAGTCATGTTACCAATAGATATGTTCATAAGTCTGGTTCTACAATTGATGACAGCATTAGAATACCCAAGGCCTCACCGCGTTACTAGGCGGCGCAGTCACGCATTCAACTCACATAAACCATCATGAACTTCGAAGTATGCTTAAAGAGTAACCAATATTTTTCGAATGACTTTCATAGTAAGCTCGTTACCCTATCGGTCTCGTTCTATTCCAAATTTTAATCTTAGGTTCGTGTTTGGTATCGTTTTCCTAAGGCTGGCAAGAAGGGAACGGTGATGAAATACAAACCCTTATCTTGTATGCCCAGTCCTTTCCCTTTACTAGGAATTTAAAATAGTTGTATTCAAGTCCTCAACATATATGCACACAAAGGAATACAGTAACTCGCTGATAGGGGATTCGCGAGTGTTTCGACAAACTTACCTCTCGTTCCAGACGGGGGATGAACCGTTGAAGTCGACTCGGGCCACGACTCCTATGTCATGTACGAACCCGAGGGGCCGAGGTGATATCATAATCACCATCCTTCTCTGTAAACAATTTAATATTTAATACTACCCTTCCGTAGGGTTTAAAAAATAAAAGAATGTCCAAGTCCAAAATCCAAAAAGTAAAATGCAGAAAAAAAAAAGAAAATTACAAAAATATAGAAATCCTAATACAATCTAAAAATATGAACTCTCTTCTTTTTTTTTCTCTCTTTTTATAAAAAATATCTTCTTCTTTCGCTCATTTCGCTTTTCCTTTTACTCCAAGTCTTTAAGTATTCACCAAAAGCTTTGGTACAATTTTCTTTCGCTCCAAATTCTGTAAGGAAAAGACAAAAATAGAAAAACGTAAAGAAGAACAAATAAAATAAAAACAAATAAAAACCTAAAAAGGAAAAAAATCTAAAAACTCTAGCCTAAAGACAAGTCCGTGTCGACGGCGCCAAAAATTGATGGTATTTTCAATGATGTTGTAGTAAGAAGATTCGTTCAAGACTTGTGAAAGCATATTTTTAGACTTAATTTTAAAGCAAAAATATAACAAACTCAAAATTAAAAGTGTTGTGAGAATTATGGAGAGACTGGGGCTAGGATTCCGCTATTTACCAATTCCAAAGTGATACTAATTACAATCATGCAATTTCACACGTTCAATTTGATTCTCAAATATAGCAAAAGTAGATTTTTAGAAACAACAAATGTTAATCCAAAGCATGGGATATCAAAAACCCTTGTCCAAGCATATTCCATCAATAGAAAACACAATTTTTTAACAAAAATTATGAAATCTATTTTCAATCTAGGAAAATAATCATAATTAAAAATTGCAAAAATTAAATAATTAAGAATTACCACTTTTTCATTGGCAAGATAGCTTCCTCCGTCGCCCCAAGGATTCAGTTTAGCCCATCAACGTGTAAACTTTCTCAAAGTATTGATTCATGCTCAAAAAAATTGTTTACAAAGATGAAATGGAGAGAAAATGATGAAAACCGGGTTTTTGTAACTATTATAATTGTTGCAAAACTGAGTTACAAAGAACGATACAAAAACAGTGTCACTGTCACTGTAACTATACGACCCTTCTTACTCTGTCGTTTACACTGTTGAAGAACGACGGTTTCTCTTGGTCTAATGTTCTTCGTGTTCTTCTCTATTGGCAGCAGCAGCAACTCTCTGAAACTCGAATTTGTACACTCTGTTCTCGCCCCTAACTCTCCGTCCCCCTCACTGATATACCATCATCCTTTATATATACCACAGAAGCAACAAATCTTCGACAATAACTCACTCAAATCCCCTCTACTCCCACGAGAATAATTTTCCTTTTATTTAAATTTTCATGCGTCTGTTGTGGATGATTCTCTTGAATCACGTTAGTTTCACGGTTCAAACACGCTGTCTTCTTGTCTTTGATTACTTCAAACCTGTGATTATTACACGCCAATCTTTAGTAAACACAAAAACACACGTGATTTCCCGAGATCTTTCCTTCTCTGTTTTATACTTCCACGCAACTTTGTTGGGCTGTCAAGAATATTATCAATCAATATGAATCCTATGAGAATATATTCTTTTACAGTTCATGCCTCCTTCCAAACATAACACAGAGAAGAAGAATATCCGAGGATAGAATACTTCCCTGATTTATCGAGATTACATGAAATCTCCTTCCTTTCCTGTTTAAAAACCCATTACCAGTCCTTTTTTACGTTAACAGGCCTAAAAAAATCCTATCCCATGAACAAATCCTCTCAAAACTCAATCAAACTCTGCCCAGAAATCTCGCTGCTGAATATTTCTTTTTCCCGCCAATTTTGTAGTCTTGAACGTGAAGAAGGGTGCCCCTTATCAAGTCAGCCGGGGTGCCCTTAGCAGTTGGTTATAAATAGTGAGGAGTGTGTCCCTTATCAGTTGAGGTGCCCCTTAGTAATTGAGGTTCCCCTTATCCGAAAAGGGGGTCCGTTTAGCAATTCTCCTCCGGGTGTCCAAAAAGCGTTTTTTGAGCAACTTTTTCCACAAGTGTATTTCTCCAAAAACACCTACTCAAACATAAAAACACCAAAATAAGTACAAAAATCAAGCACTAACAATAGAGACATTGAGGACAATTCAGACACAAAAATGTGTCTATCACCTCGGAACATATTCATCAAAACGGTAATGTTAATCTGTCTTGTTATGTAACTTGCATGCCTCCTAAACTCTTATGTTGTTGTCTCTTCATCCCAACCTAAGCACTTTTTAGTTAGAGCATAAATTTGTGCCCAACTTAACTACTTTGTGTAGTTCAACTTCACAGTTGTGCCTTGGTCAGGGAGGTTAAGAATTTGCACAACATCATTCGGGATAATCGTCATCTCCCCAAACGGTATATGGAAGGTATCGGTCTCAGGATACATTCTCTCCACGAACACCGATATAGCCACACGCGCGATCATGTTCCAACAATGAATTCTAGGCAGCATTAGCTAACCCCAAGTTGGCTACAATTTTATTGAACCTTTCACATTCACCGAATAAAGGCCAGAAAAGCATTTTTGTTGGTGCGGCGGTGGGTTTGTGAAAAGGCAAGGGTACCCCAAATATACCTCAAGCTATAACTTTTCCTTCTTATAAGTCCTTTCCCCGAAAGTTATTGTCTATAGACTGAGTCGAGACAACACAAAAAATCGGTTCACACTTTGTGTGATCGTCTATGGATACTAGATCGAGACAATGCAACAACAAAGTGTGTTTACTTGATACAAAGGTTCGGACTTAACCAAACTCAATAGGATTCACGTATCAAGTAAATAGGAATTAACGTTTGTGCAATTTACTTTAATTATAATAAAAAAATTATAATGCGGAAATATAAAGTAAATGACACATCAAGATTTTGTTAACGAGGAAACTCCAAATGCATAAAAACCCCGAGACCTAGTCCAGAATTGAATACTCTCAGAATTAAGCCGCTATACAAAATAAGACAACTTAGTATAGTTGAGACCAAGCAACTAAACCTATAGTTCAGTTAGTTCCCTCAGTATTCCGACGCCTCCAACCTGGAAACAAGTAACGTACTTGGACCAATTCCTTTAGTTCGTTTTACAAATAGTAAAGGAACAACAAATCTGTTTGGTATCAATTCTCTTCAACCAAGTGATATGAGTTGTGCAAAGGTTCCATTATTTATCTTAACATAAACTCCTTTGCCAGGTTCCAAGATCTATCTTACGTTAAATCACCCAAAGGCTAAGATTAAGCTAACAAAACTATTCAACCAAGTGATATGTGTTGATGCCGATCTTCCTCAATTAATCAATCCAATCTACCACAAGAATAAACCGATTATTAATTGGATCCTCTTTTTCCCAAACAAGTATTGTGCACACCAAAGATTATAAAAACACCAAGTAAAAAATCTACAATATCTTCTATGTCTTCAAATCTTCTTAGATCTTCAATGAACACCTACACACAATCACTTGAATCTCTTGTGATTAATCACACAAAGAACGGAGTCTGTTAACAATGGATTATCACAAGATCGTCTTTAGATCTATCAACAGTCTAAAGATCTCTGTCGAAACCTTAAACTAGTTTGAGTGAATCTTATATCATAAGAGAAGATTCTCATGCATAAACAAATTAGGTGAAATCAAGATTCAACCTCCGTTAGTCAAACAAATCAATAAGAAAACTAAAGATAAACCGCAATATCTAGTTTCTCACCAATGGGTCACGCTAGAGCTTCTCAATCCCAAAGAAGACTTTAAACTGAGTGGTCGTAAGAGATTTCACCTAATTAGATTACTCTCCTCTCCGATAGACGCCTCACAAGTAACAAAGACAAAAGAGTAAGTCTATGTCACGCAGGATTAGTTTGCTAGAAATGCAAACTCAAAGTATTTATAGACAAGGAAGTTTGGACACCAAGGAATTTCCAAAATCGAAAATATTCTCAAGATATTTTCATTACTCCACCAGATTCGGTTTTCATAATTCCTGTGAATGCACTATCCAAAAGTAGTGATGGAAATCTCCTTGGAAAATCTTTAATTAGCAAATGCACATTACTAATTCCTATTTTCCATATATAATTAAAAACCCTTAATTAAAAAGATTCTTAACTTATTTAAATTCGATCTTGGGAATTACTTCCTTCTTAGCCTTTAAGGAATATCTTTGAACAAAATATAATAAGCATTAATGCACCGAGTTCAAAGATTGTCGACATCTTACTCTTGCAAGTATTCACCATGCTTGCTCACTTGAAACCGATTTACCACACTTTCAAACAAGTTTAGAATTGGTTCATCTGACTTTCAAGAACTATGTGATTGATCAAGTTCCACTCAATCACAACTCATGGTTTCTATGTGAGTATTGTGTATAGTTACACTAGTTTACCAAGGATACGGATGACTAGGTACTAGGATCGGTTCCCCACATATATTTGGTATCTAACTTGTATGCACTGCACATGTCCATCGGATCGGTTTCCCCTTCCCAAAACTTTGTTGCACATGTTCACAGGATCGGTTCCCCCTTTCCAAAAACTTTGTTTCATATGTTCATAGGATCGGACGGTTCCCCTTTCATCCATAAACCTTGTTGTACCTCATATAAGGATCGGTTCCCCTTGTGATGCACTGCACCTCTTACTGGAATCGGTTCCCCTCTTCCCAGTAATAAGTTCATACATACACAACCCGATCATAACCAGGTGATTACTTAAGATTGGTTTCACCAATAAAAGTCATACCAATACGAAAGTCAGCGCTTATGTGAACAATTTTACTAAGAACACAAACAAGTTGTGAGCGGTTATACACATCACACATATTGGTCGTTCATAAGATATGCAATGAAGAACAGTCCTAATAACGCTTGGCGTTTTACCTTTCGGTTCACAAAACGTATCCTGAACTTACTTCCTTAGAACACATGTAAACATTGTTCCCTAGGATGAAATCCTCACCTCATACCCATAAATAATCACAATAGCATTCATACGATTATGTCGATGTCTTATATACAAAGTTTAATGGTTAAGAAAGAAACTTTATATTGTATTCCTTAATACTATGTCTATCTAGAGTGTTCATGATTCGAATTTTTATGTTTTCAATATGCACGACTTGAAAGATATGTTAGGGAATGAAACAGTTCAAGTCAAATATCACTAACCTCAAGTGGAAGGATTATGTTGTCGTTGTAACTCCGTTCTTCTTCTTCACTTCTTCAAGTATTCGCAATACTTGTAACGTCTCATCCTATTACTTTCAAGCTAACATATACGAAGTTGACTCTAGTACATTTAAATCAAGCGACTCTTAAATGAGTTTTGCTTCACTAAAATATGACAACCAAACTTGACATACCAACGCTTGGTGGGTTCAACCGAGAAATGCTCTAACAATATCCCCCTTTGTCAATTTTAGTGACAAAACTCTTACAATCATATGGATAAACAAATTACAATAATTCATTACACATACGCTTGATTCCGAATCAACAACACATAACCTGCATTCATTCAATCCTCAAAAATACAGTAGATGCATTATAATAACAAAGATTATACTCCCACTAAAGTTGAGCTAGGTAGATATTCAATCCGCACATCTTTGTTATCCCATTCATATGATATGTTACTCCCCCTTAGTCTATGTTTTTCCTTATTTGTTAGATAAACGTTCAAGCACCATCGTCCTCTTCCCTAGTGACACCAATCAACCATAGATTGATTCCAGCATCACTTGTTTACTCCATATATTTCTCCCCATTTTTGTCACAAAAATGACAAAGCAAAGAACAAATAATGGACAACACGAAAAGGATCTTACAAATCTGAAGAATAGACTTGCAACCTGTTGAGTCAAGCACGAGGGTTTTACAAACCATTTTTGATAACCAATATCAAAAACGAAACTACAAGTAATTACGGTTTGATATGTTATCATGGAAATAATTTCCCGAAGCAATTTAATTTTCCCTACTAGTTTAGCAAACCAAAAATCAACTAAGAAACTTAGTTCCTTTGCTAAACCGATTGTATAAATACAACCGCTTCATTCGATAAGACCAAAACAAAGATAAACTTCATTTTTCTCATCAGGTTCTAATTATCCATATAACTTAGACCTTTAGATTTCAAACAAGCCAAATACTAGGATAGTTAACTAGCATTTCCTTGTTTAGGCTTTCAGTTAGACTTGAATAACCGAAACCTCCACTTTGATAAGTCTAACTAAGATCAGAATTAACTTAGCTTAGCTTATCCGGATTCGAATTGGACTAAATAACTCGTCCCGTCAATATATTCATTCGTTAAGCCATAAATAATTCATACAAACCAATAAATCAACTTGCATAATTATTCACCTCAACAGGATACAAAGGGTTCACAACATATTATGAGATCGAATATCAAGACATAAAACCAAAATCAAACATCCCATAAACATACATAGCATATAAAATAAATCAATTAAGTACCGGCTATGTAAATCAAAACTATCACAAGAAAAATTATAAATCAAATAACTTTATTCATAATAGTTTTATTCAATAGACTCATACAATCCATGAAAGCGATCAAAAATTGATGTCTATTTTTCTAGATTAAGTATTACAACATATAATCTTAAACTCGAGTGGTGCTCTTATTGTTCACCGATGTTTCTTCAGTGTTCAAACTGTTAAAGCATGTCTCAAGAGACTTGTCTGCAACCACTTCCTGTTTTTCTAGCTCTTCAACAAGAACCTTAAGTTCGGAAAGAGCTTCTTTTGTTCTTTCGATTCATTCTTTTAACCAATCCTGATGTCGGACCGTCATAACTAGATCAGTTTCCAATTTTTCAAAACTTTGGATGTATTGATTCATACTGTTTGAACGAATCCACTTGAGTTTGGTTGGATCATGTTTGTTGTAGGCCAATAGACATGACTCGTCTTGTGATCCAATAAAACTATCAGAATCATAATCAGACATGATTTTTGATCTGCTTCTTTTCTTCTTATCGGTGTTGATTCCTTGACAATCTTTAACTCTTTGAGCCTCCTCCTTATTAGTCTTTGAGACACTGCGAGTTATTGGAGTCATGCTTGGTTATATAAGATGATTGATTAGGGTATCAATAAACTGGAAGAACTAATTTCCCTTTATATGGACCCAACACTCGGACCAGAATACATCAGTGGAATCCGAAAATATTAAAGAATATATTTCACTTCCTTTTGTCCGAAGTTCATGTTTTTATTCAAAACTTCCAAATAAAAATCATGATAAACATGAACAATTTTAGGATATACAACCATCCAACAGGTTTCAACTTTTCTGCTAATAAAATACACAAATTACATGTGCTCCATATTTATTGTGCAATTCTCATCCACAAAAACGAGCTCAGATGGGGATGAGAATGCACAACCTTGATACAACTAGGTTGTATCTGAATAAACTTTTTCAAGCTTATATTTATTATCAGAAACATAATTCATGTTTCTTTTAGGGAATTTCTACCCAATATATTTTCTCCCAAGATGATGATCTTTTATAGCTCTAGATATGATCATGTGGAGAAATTGTACCGATGTGAGAATTATCAGAGATTGATAGGTCTACCTTAATTATTTAAATGAGATTTTCATACGATTTTCTCATTCTAAGGACTTCCTTATGATTCACACCAGTGTGATTATCTAAAACAATTATTGGGAACTCCTCATTGTTTCTTTTGGCAGAGATTCTCTCTTTCCCTTCCTTATGGAATCGTTCTTCATCAAAACAAGCAATGTTTCGACATGGATGAGGAGGAATCTTCTTCCAGAAGATATTGTCAACTCTTTCCTCTGATCTTGATTTGATATCATAGGGTTGTGGCAAAATATATCTTTCCACTGAGGAATGATCTTTCAGTTTTTTAAGACAAGAAACTTCCTTCAAGATTTTTACAACTGTATGTTGAAGAAGTATAAGTTTCCTATCAAGTGACTGAAAAGTG
This sequence comes from Papaver bracteatum, assembly GCA_023529315.1. NCBI lineage: Eukaryota > Viridiplantae > Streptophyta > Magnoliopsida > Ranunculales > Papaveraceae > Papaver > Papaver bracteatum. The sequence continues at coordinate 1,993,237 of JAJJWX010003971.1, read as the reverse complement.
TATTCCTTAAAATAATTATTATGGAACCGGTTCAAACTTTCCTTTGGACAAGATGTCATTTGATCATCAGTAGATATAGAAGCTTGTTTCTCATCCTCTTCTGAATTGATGTAGTTCATTAAACTACCATCATCTTGATCTGTTTCGGATGTGACTAATACAACAACATCATTTTTCAGAGTCATTGGACCTATCTCTTTATCAAGAGAATTAAAAATAGCTTCTAATTTGACATTGAGATTCATATTATCTTCAGTCAGACTATTCAGTTGACTGTCTTTATCTCTGATCTCTTGTTTAAGAAGATTTGACTCTGTCTTTAAAATCAGCAATTTAGAAGACAGAGTTTTTATAGGCTTTAGGAGTTTCACCAACTCTTTATCAGCATCTTTTTTTTCATCAGAAAAAGACATATATGTTTTCGAAACTCCAGGATCATGAGTCAACGAGGTAGTAACATCTTCAACCTTTAAGTAGTCAAACTCTTGCTCAACATTAACTGAATCATACATGGATAAAATTATTATAAGATGGATCGCACCAAACACATATTGTTAGATATTTTCGTGTTTGCCTGCTCTGATACCAATTGAAAAGGCGAGGGTACCCCAAATATACCACAAGCTATAACTTTACCTTCCTATAAGTCCTTTCCCCGAAAGTGATTGTCTATATATTGCGTCGAGATAATACAACAAATCGGTTCACACTTTGTGTGATCGTCTATGGATACTAGATAGAGACAATACAACAACAAAGTGTGTTTACTTGATACAAAGGTTCGGACTTAACCAAACTCAATAGGATTCACGTATCAAGTAAATAGGAATTAACATTTGTGCAATTTACTTTAATTATAATAAAACAATTATAATGCAGAAATATAAATTAAATGACACATCAAGATTTTGTTAACGAGGAAACCGAAAATGAAGAAAAACCCCGGGACCTAGTCCAGAATTGAATACTCTCAGAATTAAGCCGCTATACAAAATAAGACAACTTCGTATAGTTGAGACCAAGCAACAAAACCTATAGTTCACCTAGTTCCCTCAGTATTCCTACGCCTCCAACCTATAAACAAGTCACGTACTTGGACCAATTCCTTTGGTTCGTATTCCAAACAGTAAAGGATCAACAAATATGTTTGGTATCAACTCTCTTCAACCAAGTGATGTGAGTTGTGCAAAGGTTCCCTTGTTTATCTTAACATAAACTCCTTTGCCAGGTTCCAAGATCTATCTTATGTTAAATCACCCAAAGGAAATCACTAAGATTAAGCCAACAACACTCTTCAACCAAGTGATATGTGTTGATGCCTATATTCCTCAACTAATCAATCCAATCTACCACAAGAATAAACCGATTACTAATTGGATCCTCTTTTTCCCAAACAAGTATTATGAGCACCAAAAATTATAAAAACACCAAGTAAGAAATCTTCAATATCTTCTATGTCTTCAAATCTTCTTAGATCTTCAATAAACACCTACACAAAATCACTTGAATCTCTTGTTATTAATCACACAAAGAACAGAGTCTGTTAACAATAAATTATCACAAGATCGTCTTTAGATCTATCAACAGTCTAAAGATCTCTGTCGAACCCTTAAACTAGTTTGAGTGAATCTTATATCATAAGAGAATATTCTCAAGCATAAACAAACTAGGTGCAATCAAGATTCAACCTCCGTTAGTCAATCAAATTAATAAGAAAACTAAATATAAACCGCAATATCTAGTTTCTCACCAACGGGTCACGCTAGAGCTTCTCAATCCCAAAGAAGACTTTAAACTGAGTGGTCGTAAGAGATTCCACCTAATTAGATTACTCTCCTCTCTGATAGGCGCCTCACCAGTAACAAAGACAAAAGATTAAATGCAAACTCAAAGTATTTATAGACAAGGAAGTTTGGACACCAAGGAATTTCCAAAATCGAAAATATTCTCAATATATTTTCATTACTCCACCAAATTAGGTTTTCATAATTCCTGTGAATGCACTGTCCAAAAGTAATGATCGAAATCTCCTTAGAAAATCTTTAAGCAGCAAATGCACATTACTAATTCTTATTTTTCATATATAATTAAAGACCCATAATTAAAAAGATTCTTAACTTATTTAAATTCGATCTTGGGATTTACTTTCTTCTTAGCCTTTAAGGAATATCTTTGAACAAAATATAATAAGCATTAATGCACTGTATTCAAAGAGTGTCGACATATTACTCTTGCAAGTCTTCACCATGCTTGCTCACTTAAAACCGATTTACCACACTTCCAAACAAGTTTAGAATTGGTTCATCTGACTTTTAAGAACTATGTGATCGATCAAGTTCTACTCAATCACAACTCATGGGTTTCCATGTGAGTACTGTGTATAGTTGCACTAGCTTACCAAAGATACGGCTGACTAGGTACTAGGATCGGTTCCCCATATATATTTGGTATCTAACTTGTATGGTTCCCCCTTCCCGAAACTTTTCTGCACCTGTTCATAGGATCGGTTCCCCCTTTCCAAAAACTTTGCTGCACATGTTTATTGAATCAGTTCCCCTTTATTCCATATACCTTGATGCACCTCATACAAGGATCGGTTCCCATTGTGATGCACTTCACATCTTACTAGGATCGGTTCCACTCTTCCCAGTAATAAGTTCAAAAAAACACAACCCGATCATACCCCAGGTGATTACTTAAGATTGGTTTCACTAATAAAAGTCATACCAATACAAAGTCAGGCCTTATGTGAACATTTTTACCAAGAACACAAACAAGTTGTGAGCGGTTATACACATCACACATATTGGTCGTTAATAAGATATGCAATGAAGAACAGTCCCAATAATGCCTGGATATTTCGCTTTCGGTTCACAACACGTATCATGAACTTACTTCCTTAGAACACATGTAAAAATTGTTCCCTAGGATGAAATCCTCACCTCATACCCATATATAATCACAATAGAATTCATACGATTATGTCGATGTCTTATATACAAAGTTTAATAGTTAAGCAAGAAACTTCATATTGTATTCCTTAATACTATGTCTATCTAGAGTGTTCATGCTTCTCAGTTTTATGTTTTCAATATGCATGACTTGAAAGATACATTAGGGAATGAAACAGTTCAAGTCAAATATCACTAACCTCAAGTGGAAGGATTATGTTGTCGTTGTAGCTCTGTTCTTCTTCAAGTCTTCGCAATACTTATAATGTCTCATCCTAATACTTTCAAGATAACATATACGAAGTTGGCTCTAGTACATTTAAATCAAGCGACTCTTAAATGAGTTTTGCTTCACTAAAATATGACAACCAAACTTGACATACAAACTTTTGGTGGGTTCAACCGAGCAATGCTCTAACATTTTTAAGTAGACGAACCGCATCTTGATGATACTATTAAACACATGAAAAATGTTTAAAGTATATACAAAAACACTTAATACAACTTTTACGATAGAACACATAGACAATACATTAATAAAAAATATACGATTATTATTACCTCGGTTTCGTATATTTCTTTGGCCCATGTGTCTTTGTATCCAAAAAAAAAAATTCTTCCATTCGCCGGTAGACCAAGGATTGTTCCTGATATAATATTCTTCACCTTCAAGTGCTGAGGAAAAAGATGTGATGCTTTCTTAGCAATATCCTTATTTCAACCTTCTTCTCCTTTGTTGGCTTTTTGGGTACCACTTGGCTGTCCTTCTTCTTGTACTCTTGGCACTGGATCAATTGGTTCAATTTTATGGTGTGGGATGTAACTTGTGGAGCAGTTGGTTTCACACCTTGTTCATTGCCTTGTGGAGCAGTTGGTTGTACACCTTGTTGAGTGGATTCACTAGTGGAAAATGGATTTTTAACCACTTTCTGGTCTTCACGAATACGACTGTTGCCGTGCAGCTATAACTATAGGTACGGTGAGCCACAGTCATTTTACTAAAACTTTTTTTTATAACACAGTAGTTTCTTTAGGGGGTATATTTGTAAAAATACACAGCTTTAACTGGAGATGAAAAACGTCTGTGAGAGAAAACAACTCATATAATTATCTCTCCTCTCATATCTTTATCTCTATCTCTATCTCTATCTCGGTCATCCTCCTGCGGCCCCCTTCCTTACTTCTTCCTTTAATTCTCTCTCACAACTCTATGTTTCAGTCGATTTTCTTTCTCAATCATAACAATAAGTCGCTTATGAATCATGAGGTTTTTCTTCCTCTTCTTCTTCAAAGAGATCCATCACAAATGAAACTCTCATACGTATCCGGTGTGAAGAAATCTGGGGTTCTATGAAAGATTTTTATGTTTCGTGAGGTTAGTTCTCTATAATGGATAGAATTTATCAATGGGTTTTATTTAGTTTCTGTTTTTGGTTCTTGGATTTGGGTTTTTGAATGTTCTTTTGAGACTGAGATTGTTTTGGAGTTTTTCAAAACCCTAGAATAGAGAAATGTTTCTAACGAAATTGATATAGCTTTTGTATTTTGATTGATTGTGCTAGAATGTAGAAATATTTTTTTTTTATGAAATTGATAGTGATTATGGATTTCTAAAAGTTAATTTACATCTTTCGAGTGAAATTGATATGATTTTGGATTTATGAGATAGATTTTTTTTTGGTTTTTCCCTCAAGCCCTAGAAATTGGAAGTTTTTTTTCGATTTCTGGTAGTATGTATATGTATGAAACTTTAAAGTTTAAGGCTAATGTGAATGTTTTATAATGGTGCAGGGGGTATGTTGGAATATATAGTTATGGACTCAGGGAATTTTTATGAAATCCGGAGTTTCTGAGAGAATTGGTCGATTTGGGATTGAGCATATATCCAATTGATTTTTATTTGCTTTATTTTCAGTAGTTTTATCATTTACAGGTATTTTGTGTACAAACTTATAGTTGTGTCATGTTGTGTGCTATTTCATTCATGTGTATGGGTAGTTGGATACTTGAAAGTTGCTCAGCTAGTATATGAATCTATGAATGTTTATGTTGTATTGGTGAAAAATTCATAGTATGAAAGATTTTCTCTGGTTCATAAGAGTTGGACCTCATAATATGGCATAAGAATCATTCTATTCTGATGATATTTTTTATTTAATCAATTTAGTTTTTACTGCTTTTTTCTTCCCTGTTTTGATTTATTATCAAGAATCTTCTTTTGAATTGAGATTAATTTACTATTACTTGTACTCTTTTGTGTTTTTGATTTAACAAATTTCAGTAGGCTAGTTTTGGTGTTAGGGGTTGTATTTTACATTCTTTGCTGGTATTAACACTAGTGTTACACCTGTTTTTGGAGGCAATAAATTTATTTAGTATTCCATTAGAGTTCCCGCCTCTCGGAGAATCTTACTCACTGATGTTCTTTGCTTTTATTTTTCTTTTGGTTATTAATCAGTTCAACATAAATGCATTTCTCAAGATATTTTTGGTTATGAATGTTATCTGTCAAGCAAAATCTGAGATGGGAAAAACTATTGTCTCTGGCCTCTTGACACTGCAGCAAATTGAGCATGTGGCTGGATAAGTAGTTCTAATTTTGTGTTCACACGCCAGAGTTGGCTTACAAGGTTTTCATTCATACTAAACTTTATTTGATCATTTTTTGTTGATGCTTATATCTAAACCTCATACTAAAGTTTAATTAGAAGTTTACTTGGAGCTAGATAGTGCACATGATATTAAGCATTAACCAAAACTAAATCCATTCCCATATTATCATCAGATATGAATGTACTAAAATAATTTACTAAGATGAAGCATTGCAATATTCTAGGCTGCACTTCTAGTCAGACTGCCAAAAATGGCCACAACAAAATCTAGCTAAGTACAACAAAGTAGGACATATCAGGTCCCTTGCTTGAATTTTATTGGAGCAGGTTTTGATAGGTAAAGTTCAGATCTCTGGTTTTCTGTAGGGTATCTTTCTGAACAAGATGAGAAAAAATCATTTCTCCTTTTTATGATAAAAGTAATCCCAATTATCAATTTATGACTGGTAAAATGTTTCTGGATCAGGATGGACAAAATATAGCAGCATATTTATACTCAAAAAAACAAAATGATCCGACCCAAAAACAAAATAATGTAATGCTGTTATTGATTTTAGGTTATTTTTTTCCCGAAAAAGAAAAAGTGTGCAAAAAAGATGATTTACATGTGCAGTACAGTCTACCATTTGAATGTTTTTTCATTTTACTTTGTATGTGTTGTGATTGTACTGAGGTCGAATCACCCATGCATCACAACACTTACCCCGCCTGATACTAAAGTTGTTGTGTGAAATGGTATTTTTAGCATCAAGACCCACAAGGAATTATTAAAAAAATAGTTCTGCATGTTGAGTGCAACTTCCCATCAATTAGCACTCATTATGGAATATCTCGGGAACAAAGGTATATGTTCTCTTTTTTCTTAGATTTCATTTAATTACTTTCGGGCTTGTTACATCTATGTGTATGCATGAAGGTGCAACTGCCTAGTGAATGAGCTAATTATTTGGTTAATATACAAGCATACTACTGTAATTTATTTTAAAATAATTGTGTGGTTAAGTTTTAACAACAGAATACGATCTGCCTTATTTTACTGCTGAAAATTAAATAATTAATAAAAGCAAAGGCATACCTGAAGTTGCATATTATTTTTTTTATATTTCATAGGTTGACTCGCTATATAGGTTTCAAGGAAGGGATTTAAAGGATTCTTGTCACAATGGATTTGGTTAATACATGAATAGACATTGAACGCGTTACCATTGTGATCAATTATGATATGCCTGATTGTGCTGATACTTACTTACAGGGTTTGTTTCTGAGCTCTTATTTCTTCTTCATGCCTTAAGTTTTTACTTAATGTGGGTCTTTGTTTCTACAACATTGTAGTACTGTATGACTTCAGTTCAACTTAGTAGTATCGTTTTCTTTTTGTAGGTTTGGCAGAGTAGGTTGATTTGGTATGGAAGGGCTTGCAATTTAATTGGTAACTGCATGTGTAGGTTCAAGAGAGGTTCGAAGTAAGCAGAATTACGCTAATATTAAAGAACATGTAGTTTATCAGTCTTATAAATATTCAACTCTCCGCATGTCTTCCTTATCGTGTTCGTTAACTAAAAAAATGAGACTCTAGGGATTCTTTATTGTACAAGAATGCAGGTTGACAACTTCGCATTGAAACTAGGCCAACCAATTAAAATCTTTCAGCACCCCAATTAATTTTCAAAATGCATTTTTAGTTTAAATATGTATCTGTTGGAAAATGGTTTACCAGATTTGCATTGTCTAAATTTAAGCAAGGTCTACTTACAAATGGACTGTTGGTTCCTAGCCCGCATACCATTAGAATTTTTGTATTATTTAATCTACCTACAATATATCCTATCATATCCTTAAACTTCCTTGTTGTTTCAGTGTTGGAGTTGAACAATATCTGAACTCTGAATGGAGAGTAGTTGCAATGAGGAAAAATGATGTTGTATAATCGTGAACATGTTTGAATAACTACGAATATTCAAAGATAAGTTTTCATCTATCTTTGTTCAACCCTTTACATAATATCTATATGAAAACCTATGCATTTGAGCTCAGCAAGAACCCAGGTAGATTTAACATAAAATTATATATGTGTGTGTTTTCGGTAATCTCCATTATAACTCCAGATTAGCATTAGCAGCTAACTGTTTTACATCACCTATGAGTTTTTATTTTTCTCTATGAACTAATATATCTCATAAACATGTATCTATAAACATAAGCATTTCAACTATGAAATTGTGTATGTTGTTCACAAATATTAAGCTGAAAATGTGAAGGTTCTAAAATTTTGCTTCAACTGAAATGAGTTGTTGGTACAATAGTCAAAGATTTTGAGCATCTTGGCTGGTCAACTAAATCAATTTTTTTATTTATTTATGAAATATCATCAAGTATAAAAACTATTGTGTCTAAAGTCAACCATTAGCATGTAGAGGCTAGCGTCTACAAGGAGGAAGATTCTCAATGATGAACTAATGGTAGAACCATGATCCTTAGTTGAGACAATTCATTATCTGAAGCTTGCAATATGAATATTGGTTAAGGTTTTCCAACTTAGTGTTAGAAGTTTTTCAGAGTTGGAACTTGCAGTATTTTTGTTAGTTAAAATTGTAAACTGAATACATTTTTCAATATAAATTGAGTTTTAAAACATTATTAATTTAATTTTGTTAAATTCAGTCTTGAAGTCATTATTAATTTAATTGTGATTCAGATTTTAGTTTTTAATTTAGTTCATTCAACTTTGGATTCAACTAAATCAATTTTTTTATTTATTTATGAAATATCATCAATAAAAACTATTGTGTCTATCAGTACTTATCTATCAACTGTTGAAGAGAATGGTTTTTTTAAAGAATTCAACATTTGCCAGACACAGTAGTTTTGGGAAAAACCACTTCTAGATTACAAGTGATGGACACAGTCGTTTTTAGCGATATAAGTTCTTGTCCTGATAGTGGTTTTATTTCTATTTTCCACTAGTGCTTGTTGAGAACTTGGTTGCACACCTTGTTCACTTCCATGTGGACTAGTTGGTTCTACACCTTCTTGAGTGGCTTGTTGAGAAGTTGGTTGCACACCTTGTTCACTGCCTTGTGGACCAGTTGGTTCCACACCTTGATGAGTGGCTTGTTGAGCACTTGGTTTCACACCTTGTTGACTGCATTGTGGTTCTGTAATTTGTTGAGGACTTGAATTAGCATTGGCACTCTTTTATCTCCTAGCACTAGCTTTCACTTTCTTGCTCTCTGCTCGACGAGGCCCTAAGTCGCCTGTTTTTGGGGCTTTCTTAGCTCGACTTTGTCTAAACAACAAAAAAAGGATCAATATTTACAAACTACACAATCGAAAGACAAAGTACACAAATAGAACCTGAATGTACACATTCGGAAGTCAGAAGACACATCTTGTTCCCGAATATAAAACAACCGGAAAAAAATTAAATATATTTGAAACCAAATATTCATCAATTGGAGTTCAGAAACTCTAAGTTTTTCATCCTATACAATCGGAGGTATAAAACATTTTATACACTTCCGAATATATGTTGGACCCGAAATGGGATTTTTCCTTAATCACAATTTTAAGAATTTCTCATCATATATATATATATATATATTCGGTAGTAAGTATACTACCGATTAATGTGTCTCTACTTAAATATATTCGAAAGCAAACAAATTCATTAAACGACCGATTATTTCCATTTTGTACACATGAACATATGGCCATACATATTCGGCACACCACCAACAATTTTAACTCCCGAATACTCTCGATGTTCTTGAGAAATGAAGAACACGGCTACATTCGGAAGTTAAATAATATGATTAACTCCTGAATCTGGGTAAATTACAGAAAACCCTAGAAAAAAAAATCTCGATTCGTTGAATTAAATCGAAAAAAAACCCAAAAATGGATAGAGTCTTACCTAATTGGTGTCATTTGAAGTTTCCGGAGTGTTTGACTATCAGAATTTGATAAGTGCATAATTCATATGATTTTAGTATCCATTCCATACTTGTTTTAGCTATTATTCTTGCATATTTTCGTATTATTACTCTTGTTTTCTCTTATGTGCCTCTATTAGATGAATCATCCAAAAAGGAGTTACAAAGTTCTAAAAAGAGCTATGAATAGAAGTATTCCAAGTATCCAAGCGCCCAAGTCCAAGAGAAGTGGAAGAAGTGCGACGAAAAGGAGCAAAACGCTAAAAATCAAGAGACGGGCCAAAGACCGAGATTAACTCATTCAAATTAAGTATTTGTCATCACCTTATTGAAGATAATTAAAATATAAAAATAATGCAAAAATAATGAGGTCATTCCGAGTTCGGATGAAGAAGTTGTGGCCAAAACAGTTTTTATGAAATACCGAAGACAGTAAAGTTCGCGGACGGGTTTCATACTTTAATTCCGAAAATATTTGCTGGAATTTGAAGTTCGCGGAATGGGTTTGCGTACTTAGCAAGTGGAACACGTTTATGCACACCTTGGAAAGCCTAAGGGCACGTTTGTTTTCGCTAGTTCGTGTTTTCGGGTCGGGTTCTTGAACCGAACTAAATACTTGGAGACCAAGCAATGTAAACCTATAAAAAGGTATTAGGTTATGTAAAATCATCAATCGTCTCATATCACAAGTTCTACATCAAAACCTAGGGTTTATCCCTTTAGGGGAAAACTACCATTATTCATCTTCTTTGTAATATGGGTAGCTAAATCCTTTATTGATTAAGGATGAATTCAATGTTTCTAAGCGTGAAGCTTTATTAATAATACAAGTCTATTTGAGGTTTTAATCATCATCGTTTTTTATCATTATAACTAGGGTTTATGATTGATTCTTAGATTGGTTTGGGTGCGCAACCAGATTAGTCTATTTATCATTCTATTGCTAGTAGAGAGTTGAACGATCCGTAATTGTCGTGCATCTCCTACACACGTAGAAAACATGAGACCTTGCAGAGGGATTTTGTAAAGAAATCATGTGTGGAAACAACACCAGTAAATGAACCGAGCGTACTGAGTTTAACTACTGGAATCAAACCTAAATTCACAAAACCTAAAGCATTCGATCGAGTTACAGCTTGTAAGCGTACCTCAAGGCGGCTCAGTTGGATAAATTCCGGTGACTAACCGTACTTGTTACCCGGTGATACAAGGAGTTTTGGGGATAGCTAAGCGTACCTGCTATTCTACGGTTGGTGATGAATGGTTCTAACGGAAGATAGATAAGTATTCTAATCCAGTAATCGCTTGGTAACGGCGAAGGATTCCTTAATCATCTCTTTTCTTTATTATTGTTTTTTTATTCATCTTATAAACCAAAACCCCCCTTTGTTATTTACTTTATCTTGTTATTTCAAATAACCTATCAATTACACATCTCTCTGTGGGAACGATCTCTTACTACCGCTATATTACCAGTTAATTAGTGGGAAATATATTTATTAATTTGTTGAGCCTAGACAACCCATCAAATTTTGGCGCCGCTGCATGGGAGCAATTGCTAATTGATATGTTATTTGTTTAGCTTGTTTGTTTTTTTTTTAGATTTTTGTTTAGGTTTTTCTTTCTTGTGAGTCATCATGTTTCCTTACGGAAATAACATGTAGGGAGCACAAGATCAATCATATAATAGTGGTAATCAATATGGTTTTCAATCTTATTCATATGACAACTACCAACAATCCTATGGGTATAATCAAAACCCATCCTTTAGTTATGATCAATATCCCACAGGATCTTATTGATATTTTCATACATATCAACAACCTTATGACGGGTATGTAAGTGAGCAAACCGCAAGGATGGGAGGATAGTTATGCTTTTAATCAAAATTTCTCAAGTGTTGTAGAACAAATGTGTACCATGATAGAAGATATTCGCATATAAATGGAAAAATACTACCATGGGTTAGAGCAACATCAACAAAGCATTGATCAATCACTCCAAGAATTTCAAGGGGCATTAACAACTTAAGAAGAGACATGGATCAGATTAAGGAAGAAATGGAGAAAGATGAGAAAACTTTGGAAAGTCCAAGTAATAATGGTAAAGTTATCCCAGCTCCGAATCATTATAACGATCACTCGCCTATTCAAAAGGAGGAGAATGGATATGACATAACCGTTGTTATAAATTGTGTAACATACTCAAATAATGATTTTAAGATGTGCACCAATGAACTAGACTTCCTAGGAGATGATTCTGATTCTGATGATGAGGTTGTTGAAGAGATGATGATTGAGAATGAAACCAAATTGATTGAAGTCGTGGAAGACCCAATTGAGCCAGATAATAATAGTTCGATAGAAGACCATGATATACTTGAGGTAAATAAATCACTGTTAATTAAGAAAGACGAGGATCCAGTACAAGTTTTGTCTAATCCTTTGCATAGTTCTATATCTATTGATCATTTTCCTCCAATCGAAGTAGATTCTAAAAGAGTTATTAACGTACCCAACTTTTAAGAAAATACCTCACCTAGGATTGGAGTTGTGTGCTTCCAAAGTTTTAACGGATTATTTTACTTCTAAGTATCCACCACTTGATGTGTTTGATTCGAGTATTATGCAGGTTCACCAAGCTGAGGAACCTTTTGAAGTTCCCGAATTCTATGTTCTCTATCCACTTTTGAGTGTAGAAAGGACTAAGTGTGGGGGAAACTTCAATAAAGTGATAGCTTCAATATTTATGTTTTGTGCTAATGTTTTTCTGAAGCTGTTATTTGAATTGCATATTGTTACTTGAAAGGATTACAAAATTTTCAGATTATTGGTGTACGGACGATAACAATAATGTCGGGCTTACGACGTTAAACCAAGCGATGCGTGGGAGGCAACCCATCAGTTTTGTATCTCTATTCCTTTTGTTTTTAGTTTTCTTAGTTTTGCGTATCATATCTTGCATTCCCATCTTAGATTTTACAAAGTCCTATATCTATAATGAAAGCTTTGACGAAATATTCTCGTCTGAAAAATTATGACTGCGCAGTTGTTACGAAAATAGCTCTCGAGACTTTATACGGAGTCCGATTTGAGTGGTTCACCCCAAATTTTAAAGATAACAGACATACATTTCTTTTACAAAAATAAAATCTGAATTCGGAGTCTGTTAAGTTGGAGCGATTGTCCTGGACATTTGAGTTTCGGTATTTTTCCAGAACTTTTTCAGATTGCATGTCAGTCAGTCCGGAGGCCATCAAAGTCAGACCGTTTGTCGAAATACTGTGGGCTTTTGACATGTTATAGAAACGACATAGGTGAAAAACTTTCGTTTAGGATGTTTTTCCTAGTTCCCTACCCATTTGTACATTTTTCGAGTTGTTCAGGGATGTTATGTCAGAAATCAGAATTTTCGGTTTTGAACATTGAGGACAATGTTGAGATTAGGTGTGGGGGAGTAGTTAAGCATGTTTGCCTTGCATATAAAAAATAAAATAAAAATAATAATACTCTTTGATTTCTTGCATTCTTGAGACTTCATATTTTGGAGTTAATTATGAGCTATTTAGGATGACACTCTAAACCTTTTTAGGTTGAAACAGTTCTTACAGCTATAGATTGAGTTCCATTTTATCATTCTACAATCCTTAAATTTATAAGTTCATAATTGAATGTGAAACTCAGCTATGGTAGTCGTTTGAAAGATTCATCCTCGCAATTAATCATTACTGAATCACTTTCTTTTTATTTTTGCAGTTTTATATTTCTCTAAAGTGATTTGGTGGGATCCTGATACTGCCATGGATGTTGTAGCAAGGTAATCATTTGTTGAGTATAAAAAAGCCCCATAGACAATTGTCTTACACTCATAAAGAGTGAGCCGGAAAAAAATAATAATAATATATATATAAGGCTCCTCTTCATTTATTGACACTAATAAATGATAGGTCAGGAATTACGGACTAATCATGTAGTCGATGAAAACAAAAACCATATCATCATTATATAGCAAGTCAAAAAGACTATCGATGAGGTTCTTGACACTTGGGTGGCAGTATGCGTGAAACGTTTTCCCTATCTCCGTCGCCTAAACAAGCATGGAACGCAGGATCCAAGGCAACTATCACATACTTGTTGAAAAGGAAACATGCGCTTAGAGTATGTAATCATGTGGTCAAGTTAAATGGGTGCTTCTCTTAACTATTGTGCTATAAATACATATCCTTTAACGACATTCAAGCAAGTATTGTGAGTAACATCTTTCACTTAAGTCAACATTTGCACACTTCACTTTTCTATTTCCAATTTCTTATCTATTCATGTGATTTCAGTATGTGAGTGTTGTGGCAAACGTTGCAACAAGTACGATGACTATCTTAGTAGAGTTTAGCAATCAGGTTGAATGTCATACATAAGTAGTTGCTTGTGTGTGCGGATTGGAATGTATGTGGGATGTTTGCAGATAAAGAACTTGTGCAAGCTAATTTTGGCTTATTACTTTGTGTCTATCCTTAGCGGTTCTTCCAAGGCAAGAATTGGAGTAGGTTTTGTGGGTATACCTCTTGTAAGCCCTAAAATACCTAAGACAGTAAAGTTTGCGGACGAGTTTCATACTTTAATTCCGAAATTATTTGCTGGAATTTGAAGTTCACGGAATGGGTTCGCATACTTAGGAAGTTGAAAACGTTTATGCACACCTTAGAAAGCCTAAGGGCACGTTTGGTTTCGCTAGTTCGTGTTTTCGGTTTAGGTTCTTGAACCGAACTAAATACTTGGAGACCAAGCAATGTAAACCTATAAAAAAGTATTATGTTATGTAAAATCATCAATCGTCTCATATCACAAGTTCTACATCAAAACCTATGGTTTACCCCTTTAGGGGGAAACCACCATTATTCATCTTCTTTGTAATATGAGTAGCTAAATCCTTTGTTGATTAAGGATGAATTCAATGTTCTAAGCGTGAAGCTTTATTAATAATACAAGTATATTTGAGGTTTTAATCATCATCGTTTGTTTTCATTATAACTAGGATTTATGATTGATTCTTAGATTGGTTTGGGTGCGCAACCAGATTAGTCTATTTATCATTCTATTGCTAGTAGAGAGTTGAACGATCCGTAATTGTCGTGCATCTCCTACACAAGTAGAAAACATGAGACCTTGCAGAGGGATTCTGTAAAGAAATCGTGTGTGGAGACAACACCAGTAAGTGAACCGAGTGCACTGAGTTTAACTGCTGGAATCAAACCTAAATTCACAAAACCTAAAGCATTCGATCGAGTTACACCTTGTAAGCGTACCTCAAGGCGGCTCAGTTGAATATAATCTGGTAACTAAGCGTACATGTTACCCGGTTATACAAGAAGTTTTGGGATAGCTAAGCGTACCTACTATTCTACGGTTGGTGATGAATGGTTCTAACGGAAGATAGATAAGTATTCTAATCCAGTAATCGCTTGGTAACGGCGAAGGATTCCTTAATCATCTCTTTTCTTTATTATTATCTTTTTATTCATCTTATAAACCAAAAACCCCTTTTGTTATTTACTTTATCTTGTTATTTCAAATAACTTATCAATTACACAGCTCTCTGTGGGAACCATCTCTTACTACCGCTATATGACCAGTTAATTAGTGGGAAATATATTTATTAATTTGTTGAGCCTACGACAGCCCATCAGTACCCCTTAACTAATGCCTTTGGCTGGGTATAAAATGTTGGCCCCTAAAAACGGCAGGTTAAAAAAGGGTAAAAAAGGATTGAAAAAGGAAATATTTAAGAGTTAATAGTAGTGTCTGGTGTTTCGAAAGTGCTTACAGAAAAAGTTTTTAAGGTTGGAAGCAAAGGATTTTGGCTTCGTAAGAATCATCCAAACACCCTCTAGTGATGCATAAGGATAACCCTAAAATGAGTTTGCAATTGCTACGGGGCACCTGTGTGTGAGGGAGCATTGCAATTAGTGGGTGTTACTTGTCACAAATCAAGGTGCTATCAACAACAGAGTTTTGTCAATTTATGAGGTGAAGTTACAACAGGGTTGCCACTAGCCAATTGCCAATCTCAAAACCCACGGTTCCCAGATCGAACCTCGCTGAAAGCCCAAAATTCGTATTTTCCGCTTCTTGTTATTTTAAACAGGCTACAGCTGATCATGTCGAGTAAGGCTGCACAAGAACCGGTAAGTGTTTTCAAGGACTCATAGATATGGAAATTTTGGTTCCTAGAACATTCTGCCATGGTTTGTTTCATCCTTAATTAAACTGCAATATAAGTATTAGAAGTTGTGGAAGTAGACAAATGTAGCATAAGAGTCATCGGGATTGCAACAGAACCCATGAATACACTTTTGGTTTGAATAAGCTTAGTGAACCCAGTGAAAAAATAGATCTTGAACATCTATGCCTCTGTATAAACAAGAATTTTTTTGATGAGGGCGTTTTTTGATGGGGACATGAAAGACAAATAAGGTGTTGACACATGTATTTTGTACTAATTGTTTTCAACAAATTTTGTTTCCAAAAATATAAAAAAAAATGTATTTTTAGAGAAAATCTTGCTTGTCTTAATTGTTCATATTTTATGTTCGTTATTTTTGGAAACAAGATTTGTGAAAACAAATAATATGAATGACACATGTTAACATCTTATTTTTCCCCTATGCCCCCATCAAAAAACGCCCCATCAAAAAATTTCTATGTAGAAACAAGGAGAGCTGTGGGATATTGATGTGGCTTCTCTCTACATACGTCATTGAAGAAACACTTCTGATCGATGGAGGAGACTAATTCAACCGGACATACACACGACCTGATGACCAGGAAAACGCCTCTCTATTTCTTCTGCAGTCACATAGCCTTGAGTCCTAAGACTAACGGGACATTTGTAACCCTAAAAATGTTTTCATCATATGTATTTCATTGAGAACCGATGGAACAAATAAACGCTGTTGACATGTATTTTGTACTAATTGTTTTCAACAAATTTTGTTTCCAAAAATATAAAAAAAAATGTATTTTTAGAGAAAATCTTGCTTGTCTTAATTGTTCATATTTTATGTTCGTTATTTTTGGAAACAAGATTTGTGAAAACAAATAATATGAATGACACATGTTAACATCTTATTTTTCCCCTATGCCCCCATCAAAAAATTTTTATGTAGAAACAAGGAGAGCTGTGGGATATTGATGTGGCTTCTCTCTACATACGTCATTGAAGAAACACTTCTGATCGATGGAGGAGACTAATTCAACCGGACATACACACGACCTGATGACCAGGAAAACGCCTCTCTATTTCTTCTGCAGTCACATAGCCTTGAGTCTTAAGACTAACGGGACATTTGTAACCCTAAAAAATGTTTTCATCATATGTATTTCATTGAGAACCGATGGAACAAATAAAATTTATTAGCAATACAAAGATAACAACAAGAAGTCCATCCATCTTGAATCAATCATGAAAACTAAACTCATTATTTGCATTTCGGAAGATCACAAAGGGTCTAAAAAGGAAATAACTGCTGGGTTACTTGTTGGCAAATCGTTAAAATGTTCCCGTTTAAGATACGAAGTCTTCTTATATTCCTCCAGTACTTCTCTTGTGTTTCCTTCGCCCGTCTTGGTTGCAAAAACTTTTAAAGAAAGAAAGTTTTCTACGTAGCTAGAAATGCAATACTCATAATAATTACCATAACATTCATCTGGAATTTTAGCTTCCTTTAATTTATTTGAATGCACATTGTAGATAGCGTGACCATCTTGCTTGTTGTGCAACCTCCAATAGAGAATCACTTGGTTAGAAAAAATCACAACAGCGGCACTAGCAGGAAGAACAGGATTCTCTAGCTCTCTTGGAAGAACGAACTTGATAGTTTTCTTAACCCAAACGTGTTTAACTGTGTCTTTCAACATAAAAAGTATAACCTTACCGCTACAAGGATCAAATTTCTCCATAGTTGAATAACAGAAACATCCTTTATACTCTAGTGGAGAAAACCCACCATTATTAAAAACGGTTTCAAATTCATCATCACCAGGAAGTTTAATCATTTGAAACTTCTCACCCTGAAAATCGAATGATACCAAAGTGAAACGTTTATATTTCTCTTCTTCTGCTCCATCTTTTACCGTCTCGTAAAAGACAGCTCCATTACAAAAAATTGGTGGTATCCTTCTTGTACTATTAGAAGGAAAACAATTTGTTGGACGCTGTTTCGGCCATGGGTTATTAATCTTTCTCCATGGTTTAGTACTACCAAGTGTAAGTATGTAATATTCATATTCATCCTCGTATTCCAAGATACACATCACCTTATATTCATTGCTTAAGAGGTCGTATCCAATTCGAAAGCCGCAGATATTTTCGCCCACCCTACTCTTCAAACGGAAGACAATGATCAACTTCTCGATCCTGCTAGGGTTACAAATTTCAAGTGAGAAACAAACCCATTCACCATTATAAGATTCTCGACGCACGCCATAGTTCCAATAACAAGTTAAACCATTACAATACCCAACCATATACTCGAGACCCCTACAACTATTGATATTTTGGTAAGCAATGAGCTTGGTATTTTGAGAATTACCATGTTCTTCGTTCTCTACATAGTAGAGTCTCTTCTTCTTGTAACAATCTTGGAGAGTAAATATGAGAATTGGCTTCTTTTGAGATTCAACCATATGAAACTTGTTGAATTGTTCTTGATGATTGTTGACGAAGTAAAACCATAACTTAGATACACAACTGAATCTGATTAAAGATTTAACAGGCAGTTTGTAGAATATTTTTAGAAGTATGTCCTGAGGAATATCATTGGAAGCTCCATTGAATATATCCATCAGTATGTGAGGAAGTTAAGGAAAGAAAAAAAAAATAGAGACAAAAACAGGGATTTTCGATAAGCATTACTTATGCTAATCGGATAAACACCGTCAGAACAAAGAAGGGACCGAAAACTAGAAAAGAACTTTTTGCCATGATTAACTCCTATTCATTTGATTGATATAGTTTTTAGTTTGATTTGTGGAGATTATTTGGTTAAATTTATCAATACAAAAGTTAAATTGACTTAGTTTATTTTAATTGCGAATTTGCATTATATAACTTTATTGTATTTTATTTGCATTACTGTGTGCACGTCTCAAATCCTCGATTACATGAAAGATTCCAGTAGAAAGAATGTGCTTCAAAAAAAAAAAAAAAAAAATGAAAGATTCCGGTAGAAGAGCATAGGTGAACATTAAGTAAGGCGAGTCTTTGTTGCCCCCTAGCTAGTTTTTAACTAAATCTACATTTATTGTTTGAACTTCAAAGTTTAAATAAATTCACGAGGCTGGGGTATGTCCCGGTTAATTAGGTTATACCAAAAATAACATGGGGTCATTAGAGCAGGGACTCATCTGTTTTGATTGTTTGCCACAATGGTTAATGGACAAATTTAACTAAAGTATCTACTTTTAATACATAAACAAATATTTTTAACTAATGGGACCCGTTTCTATATTAAGAAATATTTTTATCATTTTTTTTTCATGTTACTTGGACCTGTTTGTATATTAAAAAATATTTTTATAATGTTATATGGGACCCATTTATTAAAAAAATCTTATAAAATATATAAAAAACTAATTTTAACATGGACTATGGCGAGCCCAATGGCTTTATATTGTAGGAATTAACATGGAAAGTAGAGTTAACTTGCCCCTTGTGATACAATCTCAGCCTCCCATCCGTTTCAGCTCCCTTGACTAGGTTACCCTTGAGGCTCGCTGGTAAGCTAGCACGACAACCTATTCAATTAATGTAGTAGTACGTTGTTGGAGCTTAGCATGTTAGGCTTCCAACTAGTTAATGTAATAATCTTTATCTAATAATAATTTTTTTTAACTAACTTTCATTATTATTTTTGTTTTTGTTTTGTGGGTCGACTCAATGTGAGACGCGATGTACAAAACATTTTATTTGAGGGTTTGCTCATGTGTTTTAGTGGTTTGCTAGTCCTATTGTAGGTGTATAATCATCAAACCTACCTGTTTGATGTGCCCATTGGAGTTGCTCTTAGGAAGTAAAACTCAAATCCCTTTAGCCAATTATTTTTGGAAATGACTAAATTAGCCCAAAGTGATAATTAGCACTAATTTAAGCTTTGATTAGGTTAGTTAATTTAGTTAGATTAATTAGTTGATTAATTTTTATATATGACGTTGGGGAAATTAAGAGAGAAAGAGAGTGAAGTAGTAGAAAAAGTTTTGGGGGAAAGTTAGGGTTTTAAGAATTTGGTGAGATGAGTGATCCTAATCCTAATTTTGAAGTGGCGGAATCTTCTGCAACTCCTATGGATAAATCTCGGTATGATAATCTACAAATCAAGATGAAATGGATTATATGCATGATCTTCACTTTTATTTTCCTCAAACTCAAGATGCACATGTAAATGATGAATCTTTTGAGCCAAATGAAATATTAGATGATCCAGAAGAAGAGTTGGGAGCTGAAAATAATCAAGTACACGCCTTACATGGGGAAGACTATAATTCATGTTTGAATCGTCAAACGATGGATGGCGTTTTTTTTTTTTTTTTTTTTTACTTTTTGTTGCCTACTGTCGTCACAATCGGCTTTGGTCTAACCCTGACGACCACTATGGTCGGTACTATGGACGATTTTTTATCTTATTTCAGTAGGCATGTTTTTAAGACTAGAAAATTCCGGCCGGTTTGGCTCTTCTTGAAGTCATCGTGGTCGATATTATACACCTTGCCGATTAAATATGTATCACTGCACATAGAACTGTGTTGTGAAATATGATTTGGTCGCCAATGCTTGTATCTGTCGACTTTGCCGATTATTCTTTCTTCGTCAATGTTTGTATCTGTCGATTTTGCCGATTTTTTTTTTTTACCATGCATTACATCTAACTTGTGATGTTTTTGAGATTGTATTGGCGTTAAAATATCATCCTGAAGCCCACGGTGTTAGGGGGCCTGATAATTCCTCCTATTATGCTAATTATTTGGTATGTTAACCAATCTTGACATGTTTTTTTTTATCTTTGAATAAATAATTTGCACAACGATTTTAAGTTTTTTTTTTAATTGCGTAACGTTGGAATGGTCTTCTAAAAAAGAAGCAGTGAATTGGATTATTGAGAAAGTAAAAGAAAAGATGTGCATTCTAAAAACACACAACAACCTATGCGGTTTGAAATGATTTGCGAGCGTGCTGGATGGCCGGTACCTCACAAGACAAAGGGTTATGCGTATCCGAAGAAGACGAATAGGGCGTACAACGTTTAAATTTTATCAAAGATACCTCTCAACCTTAAACTTTTAAAATCACTAATTTCATCAATATCACTTGTCAGGCGATCTGTAAAAAGAATGTCCATACCGCTAACAAATGCTATTACCGATACACCACTTCCAAGACAAACAACAATTCATGCCCACAAGTTAATATGTTCCTTCAAGTTCATACATCCTCACCGATAAAAAAAAAGTTCATACAACCTCTATTTTTGAAGAGTCTACCTTAGGAGTAATGTTCCTTTTAAATATCAAAATTTCATTTACAACCAAAGGACTATCATCAGGTAAGAAATTGATCGGAAGCCTAGCAACAAGATGATCTCCAACTCCTTTTTGAATGACTACACCTAACCCAACTCGAACATTATCATCATGGATAGCAATATAATTGCGTAAGCGCTTCAAAAAATCTATAATGTCATCACCCAGCTCTCCTAAGGTGGTAAAGGTAAGTTCCCCAAAACCATAACCTGGAGACGTGCATTTCTCTAAATACTTATCATTATTGCGAGTAACAACATTTTTAATGGCCAGGCCCGAGGTAAAGGTACATATATGGAATAATCATAGTTCACGGATGTAAAAACACATCCCATAAGATTATTTGCAATATATGAGACCAATAAAGATTAATACTGCAAAATCATCTTCCAAATAAACTTTAGAATTTAAATAAATAAATCTAAAAACATTACAAGATGAAAATCGTTGGCAATATCTATATGTAAATACAATATAGGCTATTTCAAACCCTAGTTATCCTTCTTAAAACACAAGAATAAATTCTCATAAGAAGTTTCCTAGACAAAATAAAAACCAACAAGCTAAAGACAAAAAGACTCCTAAACCATCAAAACCGACCATGAACAAAAATCAATGAGCTTTTACGGAACCCTCACGAGTCTTGAGACCTTTGAGATTGTGATTGACAACATCCACTGCTTCTTCAGAGAAGATATCCTCATTGAGAAGATCTTTAACATGTGTCTTCATGAGAACAAGTTCAAAGTTAACCTTTTTCAACTCAAATCTTAACACATCGATACCCTTCATAGTATCAACGAGATGTATTTTTGCTTCCTCAAAGTATTTAAGAAAATCGTGAACCACTTCGGCCGAAACCATCTCATCATTCTCAACATCTTGATGAGTATAAGCATAGTATCATGAGATATCAGAATAATCATCAGGATTTTGATACTTGATATCATCAACTTCTACTAGGGTTCTTATTTTCTTCCCTTTGGACCCGAAACCAATACCTTAGTCAAGAAAACCTTTCGCAAAATCGCGAGAAGGAGATGACATTCTTGACACAAAATAATAACCTAGAGTATGTTTTTCAAAAGGGATAAGATAGCACCATCCGCCTCGAATAGGGGTATCCCTAATATGTATCGAAGAATTGCACTAAATTTCCTAGATCGAATATGTTGATTGATCCCCAAAATTGGAATTTTCATCAGGAAATCCCAGGATTGTTTGGATTGGTTGCATTTCCATAACACAGAATCACGCTCTGTCATAGAATAATTGGTGGGTATGTTCCTTTTTACAACATCAAAGTAAATAATTTCCAGGAAGTTCATTGAATGGGTGGTAGTAGTGATAGTAGGAGAAACAACCCCACACAATGAGTTAAAGGATTCCAAAGATTGCTGAAGAGAATGGCCACTACCATCGATGCATGTGCGCCACAGAATAGTAGACTGCAAATCTAGGGTATCTAAACAAGATACAAGAAAAAAATAGTGTTTAGCATCTTGCATAATGTAAACCCCCATGCCACCCCGCTTGAAAGGGAAGGTAGAAAGTCTCTGCCGAATAAGTCCATAAGCAGGCCCATCTCCTGTAATAATATGCTTAGCAATTAAAACAAACGAGCATCAAATAAGTCTTGAGCATCTTGTATAAATTCAGGTATAGTAGTTCTCTATGAGAAGTAAAGAAGCGACACACTCGAACAATTCCTAAACAAGAGAAGTTCACATTGCGGGTCTTCTAGCTTCTTTACAATATCAATAAGAGACATAGTCTTGTGCACTCTACCAAAAACCAAATATTTATTGAATTGATCATCAAGACTAACCGGACTACCCAATAGTTTCACCCCCTTAGATGGCCTGATGATATTAGAAAGGAAAATACATTTAGGATCCGGAGTGGGCCAGAACAACTTTGTTGTAGATATATTCAAATGCAACCCTATTTCAACCCCATCATCTTGAATAATATTCAAATCCTTCCAACCATAAGAGTATCACCCATCAATGTACCATCATCCAGGTACCAGGCTTGCAATTCGAGCTCACATTATATGGAAAATTTCTTAACAAAGGTGTGAAGGGTAAGATCAAACAACAATGACCTTAAAGGGTCACCTTGTTGTACTCCTTTTTGTACTCATGATAGAATAGTGAAGAAGATGCTCTGAATCATGCTCCAAAACGGTGATTGCATCCAAACCAAGGAAACTTCTACATAGCGGCATGGAGGACGCGTGTAAGGAGTAGTCAAATCACACAAACAGTCAAGTATAAAAGGTGAAAAAGTCCTTTAATGAGAATAAGAAGAGGTGTGATACAGCTGTGGACGAAACTACATCGTGTCAGAAGCTCAGATGAAAGATGATTAGCGATACAATTATAAGAAGATGTAACATGATGCTTCCTGAGAAAAGAAGTACGATGAATAAGAAATACGATATAATTCGAAAGGAAATATTTGACGATATATTCCGTAGAAGAATAATGAAAGACATGTCCGAGCGATGATAAGATGTACGATAGCGTCACCATCTCAGCCACACCAAATCATGTTTTTACGAATTTAGTTTTGGTTGTTTTATAAATACCCGTCCATGTAGAAGGAAATGGACATGTAATCTTAGTTGGTCTTTCTACAGAGAATTCTAGAGAGATATTTAGGGAAAGAAAGCATGAGAAGTCTAAGTGATATTTGTAATTCATTCAAGGGTAAGACCTTTAATAAAAAATATATAGTTTTTTCTCCGTGTATGTAGGTATACAAGGTCGAACCACGTTATATACTTGTGTTCATCTTTACTTTCATGTTCTTTACATCTTGTTTATCTTTGAATCTTGAATGTTAGTAGCTTTATAGTCGTTATATCTACTTGGGTGTAGTCATCAGAAAAGATGCAACTATAGTCTCCTAAATACGCATTGATCACTTTTCCAACATGTATTGCAACGCATTTGGAGACAAGCCTTCTCCATATTGTTTCCACTGCAGTGGGACGTAGACCACCACTCGTCTTAAGAAATGGAGTAAAGGGTTCACTCACCGTAAATTTACCCAAGACAAGAGGACATGAACCTGAAAGCCATATGTTAACCACATCAATGATAGGTGCAATTAGCCCCTCCGAAATATCCACTGCAGAGCCACTTAGAGCCTATAAAAAGTGTATTTCCCTGAACGCGTCTCTAACACAAGAAGTTCCTTTAGGGAAACTTCTAAGTCTACCCAAAAAAAGATCTGTTGAAGCCACCAAAGATTCATGCATAACTGGGGAAGACGAAATCTGTAGAAGGGCCGTAATGGGATGCTTACTCTGCAATTATAACAGGGTGCATTAATTCATTGGTAGGCGCAAATACAGTGGATGTGAGAGTACGAATCACAACAACATACATCCCATCTCCCATCTTAAGTATGCATAGTCGTAGGTTGATTGCTTCCTGGATCACCAGTTGGGTCCTCTTTCTCCTGTCTAAAAGCTCTTGTCTCAACTTATGCTCTTCTAAAACTTTCTGAACTAACAACATACACCCATTAGTTTTGTCTCACTGGTTCAAGGCCAAATTGATGGACTTAACTTGTATCTTTCTTCTGGTACTAGCCTTATATTCTTGGATGCTTTGTGGAGTGTATGTGTGGAGAATATAAATAGGGAAAAGTAAGAGTTGAATACATAAGGAATGTTCTCTAGGAAGAGAAACCACCTTTTGAAGCACTGCCTTGAAAGTGCGAGAACAATGTAGTCTACATATGGAAGGAATACTGGAAACTGTAGGAATTTGTACCTGAAACACAATATTCAAAAGTTCAAGACTCAAAGTGGGTAAGGCTGTTTCACTGAGATTGTCTGTGATAGCACCGGCGAGAACACTAAAATTAACAGGTGCTTCTATTCCTAGCATTGTGACTGGAGCAGACACTACCTCTCCATGATGTAGCTTACACCTTTCCTCTCAGTCTTTAATGTGCATACACTGAGACCATAACCAGCTCTTCAGTTGCAGCAGAATATATTCCCAGGCCTTATATACATCTCTGTGGTTGCGCTGCACAACTCTCACGGCACATGACTCTTCCTTCTTCACCCTTGTTGGTTCTTCAAATGGTTGAACAGACAAACCTTCAACAATCCCCTCCCACCAACACCATTCCTGCACCCATCCAATCCATGATAAGGGCATTGGTAAAGATCATCACAACCTCCGGAAACTGAGTTTCCTAGGCTAACAGATATTTGTAGTCTACTTTGTTGGAAAATTGGGTTGCAATAAAAGATGAAATAACACAGGAAATTGTTGTTG
Organism: Papaver bracteatum; assembly: GCA_023529315.1. Classification (NCBI taxonomy): domain Eukaryota; kingdom Viridiplantae; phylum Streptophyta; class Magnoliopsida; order Ranunculales; family Papaveraceae; genus Papaver; species Papaver bracteatum. Next base: position 1,967,868 of record JAJJWX010003971.1, on the reverse strand, counting down.
TACTCAAAAGCTTTCAAGGCTCATACGATTTCTTTTAGACAATTATTTCTACCCTCCCAATAAATTGGTGATTACAACAGGTATGTGAAATAATGCCTTCAGGATACAATGAAATTAAGCCCTACAACAGAAATTGAATTCAAGGTTTGTACCCCTTGATTCAATCAAGAACACATGTAAACAAATTTCTGAAGATGCTTTAGAAGAAGAGAAAGCAGAAAAGGTTTTTCTGATATGATTTTGAAACGAGTTTGGGAGATGCTACTTATAGGGGTTTTCGCATTTGTTGGGAATATGCATCTTTTCACCAACAGGTTTCATGAAACGACGAGTCTCTTCATCAACAGACATCAAAGGCATCTGTTGGATTCTTGAAGATTCTAGAAATGTTTTTAACTGTCGAAGACATCAAAGGCCCCCCAGGACCCCCTTAGCACAGTTGAAAATATTCCAACATACCTAAGTTTTTTACTTAACTTTGTTTAGCCCGGGGCTTAATATATAAAGGTAAATCCTATTTGACATGTTAAATTGTTTACAAAATTGCTATTTATATTCAAAAGTTCCAATAATAAAAAATATTAAAACCTAGGGAATTTTCGCAAAAATTCGATGCGCCCGTTTGTCGATTCAAACACAAGCTTCGAATTCTCTATCATCTGTTGTTTTATTAAAAAATAAACATATAGTGAGATTGTAAAATAGCTTGAGACTTTTAGGGTGTTTATTTTTCATTTAAGTCAAATGTCTCGTCTGAATTTGACTCATTATTTGAATCTAATTGTAAATATTAGGTTCTAAAAATTGTTGAATCCAATTAGAATATGTGCTCAACGAGACATGAACAAACTTTCTACCCGACTCAAATATAGCGTGTCGGTCGGTGGATTCAAGTACAAGTTTCAAATTCACTATTATTTGAGTTTTATAAAAAGAAAAAAATTACCATTGAGTTTGTAAACATAAGCTCGAGACTAACAAGGTATTTACGTTTCCTCTGACTCAAACGACTCATCCGAATTTGACTTGAAAATTGTTAAATATTAGGATTCTGTAAAACTATTGAATCCAGTAAGATACGTGCCCAACAAATCATATACAACTTTGTACCTGATTCGAATACATCCATGTCTTACGAATAAACAGAGTCAGACCTCAAACCAGATATTAGAAAAATACTAGTATTAAAATCATAAAATTAGTTAAAAAGACCAAAATCAACAATTTTTGGGTGAAAAAGATATTTAGATTTTGATACTGTTTAAATGGACAAAAATATAGAAATAGCCAGGATGTAACCAGTTTCATCTTACCCATTTTCAAATATTTTTTCTTAATTTTAATTTACATCAGGATGCATTCAGTTTCATCCTTGGTATTTTTTAAAGTTTAAGCCAAGATTAATCCAGTTTCATCCTTGCTATTTTTTTGTGTATATTTCACCCACACTAATTTTTACTCGTCCATTTGAACCATATTTATAAAAAAAATTGGACAAATAACCCATTTTCCGTATTAAAATTTGATTTGACCCATATCTGAGTCGGAGCCAGATTCGAAACGGCAAAGTACAAACATAGTGTAAGATTAATGTCAGTAGATCCTCATTCTAAATACAAAATCCAAAGGGTGTAAGTGCATCTATCCCGTCATAAGCCATGACATACAAAAGATGCTGAATAACGAATCCAATAGTGTGGCAGTCCTTTTAAAGTGATTCCTTGTAAACAAGGGATGACATTTTTACTTTTACTAGATCAGATCTTAATATTTGAGTGAGCAAAGACATTTCAAGCTCGAAAGGATCCGACCTGACCATTCTTTAGCTGCCCGATCTATATTTTTTGAGTGAGCAAAGACATTTCAAGTTTCTCATATCTCCGGTGCAACAGTAGATATATATATACACCAAGATTGGGGATACCAAATAAAACAAAATATGGTCATTAAGAAGTAAAATTGAAAGCCCACAGCCAAACATATTTGAAAATGGATAAATTACTCTTAAGTGATTAGCACTTACGAATCTTGTTAGAAAAAAAGATAATTTTTTTGAATCTTGTCAGATAAAAAAAATGATTTTTTTTTGTGTTTGAGAATTTTGTAACGAAAATTAAATTTTCAATTCAACACTTCTCAAGCTGGAATCGAACATGATTTTGTTGTTTGCATTCATCAAATGATAGCAGGAATTCAAATTTTCAGAGTTCAACCTATGAAAAGTCGGCATGTTCGACTGGAAAAAAAAAACGCCGACTAAGCACTTTCAGATTTCAGTCCATAAAAAGTTGGCATGCTCCACTAAAAAAACATGCCGACCAAACTTAGTCGACATGCTCGACTAAAACAGAGCATCCCGACCAAATTTAACCGGCATGCTCGACTGAACCAAAATTTGCCGACCAAACATTGGTTTTTCTCATTTACAGTTGTCATGGCCGAAAATGCATCACATTTATGACTGTCTATTAGTCGTCAACTTATATTTACAAAACCATGACGATCGATAACAAAATTGTTTACAGGAAAACTTGTTTTCAAGAAGTAATTAATTAATCCTCAATGTTTAGCTTTTCAATGAGGACTATTCATACCACATCACAAGTTGTCAAGGTTTATTGATGAAGACCATGACGAGTCTGTGAATGTTACTTTCAGAAATAAAATTCTTTGAAAAGTCGTTACGTTATACATCCTACAATTTTGACGACCGAAAATAAATATGAAAAGTTGTCATGCTCAACCAATAAATATCATCAAGATCGTATAACTGCAATTCAACAATTTCAAATTTTCTGACCTAATATGCCATTCAAACAACAACAAAAAGTACTAGATAGAGTTTGAAAGAATTAATCGACAATAAATAAAAGTTTAATCGACAAATTTTTTTCATTTGAAAACAATGACATATGGAGAAGGAGAAAAGAATTGATCATTAGGTTGATGATGAAGGAGAATGAAAAGAATAAGGTTTGAATCTAAAACCAAAAAGGGAGTAGTTTTAGTTATTATTAGGGGAAGGTTAATTGATTAACTTTACACATATTAGACACCCCTTAGCCCACTATCTTGGTTGGGATTAAAATAAGTATACCCCAATTAATTTGGGTATGCACCAATCCGGCGAGTTTCTTAAATGCTCCCAATTCTTTTTATTTACATCCTCTATTATATTCTCGTTTATCCTAAAATATTGACCAACTTCTGTTTATAGTTGTATTTTCTCATCAAACTCTCACATATGCCCATCGATTTTTATAATTGGGCCGACCGGGTAAAGCGAGGGAGGACCTTTATATGGCCACTTATTTGTAAATCCTAAGTCATCAATTGATATAAAAAGATTGGATTTGGTGTCCGTGGTTGGTCTTTTTCACTTAACACAATTATCCCTCCTTTTTAGTCCAATTACTATAACTCCTTATGCATCCTATTTTTTAGGGGTTTAATTGGAAAGCAAACTTTAATACTAGATGACCGCTACCAAGGTGGGACTGCCGACCGAAGAAATCGACGCGAAAGTATCATTTTTCCTGACATTGCATGAAAATATTATTTTTACTTACACAATGGGAAAGTATAATATTTTTAACACGGCACGAAATATCATTTTTCCTGACACGACGCGAAAGTATTAAAAGTATAATTTTTCCTGACCCCGGTGAAAGTATCATTTTTCCTGACACGACGTGAAAATATCATTTTTCCTGACACAGGGTAAAAGTATCACTTTTCCTTAAACTGAAAATTAGCCGGTGCATAACCTAAAATATGGATGCATAATGTGTTATGTACCCTTTGTGGTGGTTTACATAATGGCTACACATTCAATTTTCGAAAATTGTTCCTAAAGTGAAATTATCATTTTTCTTGAAACGGCGAAAGTACATCGTTTTATTAGTGGCAACAGAAAATAAGTTGATGCATAAACCAAAATATAGCTACATAAAGTATTATGTATCCTTTAAGAGCAACCGCAATGTGCGAGTAAACCCATTTTTTGGTAAGAGAAGCAGGCGTAGTGGTAGGTACTATCGATCAAATCGAAGACTATACCCAAATTCCAGACCAAATTTGGTTTGCGACCAAGAGTAAAACCATATTTAGTCGAGCGTTCATATAATCTCCGTTTCTCAACGGGAGGTTATAAATATTACGCCTGACGCCAAGCGTTATTATAGTGTTCGTTCCACGTTGAGGCGGGCATAAAAACCACGCCCTGATGGCGTGATGATTAAATATGCGCCCTATCGCGCGTAGCTGAGGTTAACGCTTGGAAAGAGACGTTGATATACCCACCTCCCCATTCAGACGAAGGTATAGTGTACGCCTGATGACAAGCGGTGATAAATATTACGCCTGATTCCAAGCGGTGATAAAGATTACGCCTGATTCCAAGCGTTGATAAAGATTGCGCCTGTTGATGAGCGGGGATAAATACAACGCCTAATTCCAGGTGTTGATAAAGTTAACGCTTGGTGAGACGCGATGATAAAGCTCACGCTCCATTCGGGCGAAAGTTCACTCTTACTAATACCGGATTTAATTTAGATGTTTAGAATGCATATACGGCACTGAGTGGTAAATTTGTGTCCTTATGTGCAAGCATACACACTTTTGCAAAGGATTACACAACACACTACGGGAAAAAACAACGTTTACAACACAATCTAAGAGTTGTAGTACCCCTACGACAACTCCATTTCATGGGTTATGGAAGGGGGGTATTGTAGAAAGTCCAAGCTTTTCTACAATACTTGACTAAGAGTTGTAAATTGTGTTGTGATTCATGGTTCGACAATATGTTTCCAAAGTTGTGATTCTCTTTCGATTTTTTTTTGAAAGCCTAACACAAGTCATCCTTGTGTTGTGGAACTATCTTGAACAACATTAGTAAGATATCGTAGAAACATATGTAACAACAATTACTTGTATTATGAATAATATTTGCACAACCCTTGTATGAATTGTCGAACTATCTTTGACAACATATACTTATGTTGTAAAGTAATCAGATCACAATATCTAGCTTCTCGTAGTTGAAAACTGGAAGACAATGTCTATTAGTATTGGGAATACTCCTCTCACTACACTTGCTTGAGTTGTATAACTATTATGAACAACTCCTGCTGGTGTTGTAAGATTTGATTTTACAATGATTGTTCGGGGGTAGTAGAAATGTTTACGCACAACACTTATGAGTATTGTGAATATTAAAGTCAGTACACTTGTTAGCATTGTAGAAGATTTGTTTTTACAATAATTGTTGTGGGTAGTAGAAAATTTTAACACAACACTTATTATTATTGTGAATATTAAAATCAGTACACTTATAAGCATTGTAGAAGATTTGGTTTTCCAATAATTGTTGTGTGTGGTAGAAATTTTTAACACAACACTTATTAGTATTGTAGAAGTACCTTGATACAACTATACTATGTGTAGTAGGATTATCTTGGACAACACATAATTATAATTGTAAAGAAACTATCTCCCAATATCTGGGTTATGTAGAAACTATTTCACAACACATTTCACTTTTGTCACTATGTTTATGTTTTGAAATGTAAAGAAACAATGGATTAAACTCAAAGATTCATTCAAATTAAACCAAACCCAGTCCACAAAGATTCACATACCAATGCAACATTGACATACCAATGTGACATACAAAAAAGTGGCAGTTTCGAAATCGTTACCAAAAGTTAAGTCTCCAAAAAGATCAAAGATAAGTCTCCAAAAGATAAAAGATTAGGATGTCTCTTTGGTAGGATATTCGATCCTTGGGCCAAGTGATAAAATTTGAAACAAGATCATGAAGAGTTTTGATTTTTGAAGTAGCTTGGTAGATGGGGCATCCTCCACATAAGCAACCTTCACACATACAAAATAGGCTCCAAGACCAATTGGCATTCCATGTATCTTCTTACTTGGATCTGTTTGGCAATTTCAGCCTCCGCAACTACCTCGTCCTCCTTGTACCACTTAACGGCTTGCAAACTTGGAACCTTTTTGGCACTTGAACCTCATTCTGTCTCCCCCCGACATGACTTGGAGTGGTATCAGTTGAGTCTCTTTCATTACGGATAACATTCCCATAGTGGTAGCCTCATGATTGTGGCTTGGACTTGACCTCCGAGAGGGTAAGAGACCATTGCAGACACATTTTGAGTTTGTTCCCTACATTAAGACCAATCAGCAGATGAGGGGAATTATCGAGTTCGAATTCATCAAGAAAAGGAGACCTAATAGAAGACAAGTTAAATTCTCACCTCTAACTGCACCACTCGATCACTCGGTGCTTTATAGGATTCCTGGCACTCTTTAATCATCATCTTATAGTGGGACTGCGCAACAACCTTTTTACGTGTCGCTCCAAAACCAATACCTTTAAGTCTCCCTGAAGTTTTCTTGTCCTCGCCAAAGGCATTTGCAAGAATATCATCTGTCACGGATGATCCACAATCAGCACCATGCTTTTCTCGATATTTTTCAAGTTTTTCCTATGTAAGTGTGCAAAACATTAGATATTTTTGCATTTCTCAAGCACACAAAAAAAAACAAAGGAACAGGAGAAGATTTCTTACCAAAGCTTCTACAACACCAGGATGTGGTTTCTTTCCTTCACGTTGTTTATGACCAACTTTCCAGATTGCAGCTCTATCAATCTCTTTGGTTGTGTTTAGCTCTTTTTGCTGCCAAATAAATGCATCAATACATGAAAGTCATCAAGAATAGAAACTCGAATATTTCTAAGATAAAACTTTGTAGAGAATTTCAATACTTCATGAATAAGCCACTAGCATGACCAAGACTACTTGGATAACATACCAATTTCACCTCCAATCGGGCATATCCTTCTCGACTAATGGTATGTGGGGTGGTGTATTTTGAACGATTTTCTTGCATTTTTATTCTTTTGACCTGAATAGAAAAGTAAAGAAATTATTTGACAGACTTGAAAGTTTTTAATACAAATATATAGTCATTCCTATTTAATAGAAATTACTTACTCTGAATTCAATAGAGTCTACATGTTTCACAAACTCTTCCCACTCCCTAACTGTCATGGTCCTGGGCATTAACTTCTCCAACCGTTTCTTTTGTTCTTCCCCTTGGAGCCGATCCAAAGCGTCAAGTACCAAACCAGCTTTCCTTGACCTTGCTTCTCTAAGATAAGCTCCCATTTTGCTGAAATAATATTATTTATAACACTCGGGCACAATGAATCGGTTCTACAAATGAAATTAAATATTTGAATTAGAATACGTTATGAATTAAATAATTGTTGACTAAAGAAAAGAGTTAAAGAGTTATCAATTACGTACCGAGATTATCTTCCATATGTTTTCTTTGGCTTCAAAAGGGACAAGTCTCCAATCCTTGAACGTTAATGGAAGTTTCCGAACAAGCACCCCAAAGATACTTGCAAGCTTCACAGATGGATCACCAATCGGTTGCTCACTAGAGTTGAAGGAAACTGTTCTCTTCGGATCAGCGAAATCTAACTTCAAAGTGCATACATCTGGGTTGGACCACGTGGGACATATTTTCTTTTTTTCACTTCTTTTTCTTCTTCACCTTCCTCTTTATCGTAACTATTACCTTCCTCATTACCATTATCATTTTCTTCCAATTAGGGATCATTAACATTATCATTCACTTCTTCCACATCGGGCTCCACATGATTAGAGTTATCCTCTTCCACAGCTTCTTCCTCCTCCTCATCTTGAAAATCTGCAAGAGTGTCGTGTGGATCCCGAAGTTGAACATTCGGGCATGGGCCTTTGCTTCTTGTGTTAAGTTTCCGCTTTACATTCTTTCGCCCCTCTTAAGAATGTTCAGCACTTTCAGATTGCATAATTTTCTTCCTATAAGCATGTCTCCTTGTAGTTGGTGACGACAAAATAGGGGAAACAACAGCACTTGGTTCTAATATCTTGTTCCTTGGTGATGCTCGCTTACTTGCAGGTGAAAGAGATGGTTCTGCGGACTTGGTTTTTGTCGGTTTGCATCTACGAAGTGAGTGATGCACTTTCGATCGAGGGAGTGTTGAGTGTTCTGCTTTCGTTTCATCTGCAAAAACTGTAGATTAGTTATTAGTATGAGAAAGTAAAGTAGTTTGTTACACTGAAATTGAGATGAAAAGTCTTTACCTTTATCACATACTTCTTAATGACCTTCATCTTTAATGTATCCTTGGTACTCTGCAACTTTGATGTTAGTGGATCACTTTCGATGGAGATGCATCACTTGACTTCTTGTTCCTTGGTGATGAACGTCTACCATCGGTGTAAGATATAGCCTACTATCGAAGTAAGAGATGCTTCATTAGGGGGGACTGTTGATTCTTATCTTTGTTTTTCAACTGCAACAACAATGCATAGCTTAGTTAAAATGAGACAAGCAATGGAGAAAGAACCTGAAAATGTAAATTTCCTTGAGCTACATCTAATGAGAACAAATCCTATTAGTGAGTATTTTGAATCAACTCCTTACTGATTCATTTCATTCATTCATTCTTTGTTAGTGTAAGGATTTAAATTCAAAAGTCTTTACCTTTATCGCCAACATCTTGACCGGCTTCTTATTTACTGTTTTCTTGTTTGTCTTCATTATTGCAGTTATGCCTTGCAAAAATGAATTCAATTATCAATATGGCTCAAAAACTTACACAAATGAGTTCTATTAAAGTCCATGATTATCATTAACCAAAGAAAAAGAAGTTAGATTAATCAAATAAGTTAACACTCAACTTAGTAGCTATATATCATCTTACGAAAGCTACAAACAACATGTACATTGATGTCAAAAAGATTTTTCAAGCCTTGACTCCAACAGATAAAACAGAGTACATGTACAATATATGCTTCAAAAAGACAATCAAGAAGGGTATATAAGTGAATTAAATTTGAGTGCCATACGATTTACCCCTACACGAAATCCATAAACTATGAATACGAGAACCCATTAGCGATAGGGTGATGATTAACCACTAAAAGTTTACGGTCAAGTGCGAAAATCTAATCAATCAAATACAATTCACTTAGTTTTTCTTTAATTGTGTCAATTCAAAATGTAATTTATATAAATCAAATATCTTAACTAACAAAATTTGCAACAAAAGGAGTTCAAATAATTTACAAACTGACAAGAAACAAGCCAACTCATCAAGTTACGGTGAAGCTTTTTTGAAAGACAACATTGGAGCTATTCGCAAGGTTACAGAACAAACAATATCCAAAAGCTTAACTAAGATGTAGCTAGCAGTTTACTCTTTTCACCATTACACAGTACCAAAATTCAAGTTAAGTATCATCAATCCATAAGAAAATGACCACATATGCTTAACATCTATCAGTTGATAGCTATATTTGAACCTCCATCATCAAAAGTAGCAACACTCATCAATATCATACCTAATCCAAGACATAGTGAATTTACATAGTGATATAAGCCACACTCAACAAATTCTAATCCAAGACATTCATATAAATCATATCAAAAAGATCCACAAGATTTGCTTCAATAACCCAGAATTAAGGATTGAAAAGGAAAAAACCAAAGACCAAAATTAAATAACTAAAATAAAAAATCCCCAAAATTAAACAGGACCCAATTTCATAAAAATCAAAGAACTAAAATCAAATCCCTAAAATTAAAAATCCCCCAAATTAAACATGACCCAATTTCATTTTCATCTTGAAAATGAACAGAAACTTAAGTTGCATGTTTAGATCTATACATTTCGAGAGAAAAATAAAATAAAAATTAAACCAAAGTTGCATAAAATCCCTAAATCACCAAACTGAAACAAACTGAGCTTTTTATTCTTAATATATGAGAGTATGAGAGATTTACCGGTTGGTGAGAACCGAGAGTTCGAAAGATTGATCTTCTAATTAGTTTGTTAGGGTTTTCAGCTGAAGAGTTTGAGATTCAGTTGAGAGTTTGGGGTTTGGGGTTTTCTGTAAATCCTCTTGGCGAGAGTTTGAGAGACTGAGAGATTAGGGTTTGGGGTTTTCTTTAAATCCTCTTGGCGAGAGTTTGAGAGTTTGAGAGATTAGAGTTGGTAGTTGCAGATCTGAGAGGTTTAGAGAGGTTTTTTTTTTCTTTTGGGGGAGAGGGGTTTTTTTATTTCGGTGAAGAATTTTTTCAATGATTTTGGTGAGACTTGTTTTAAGAGATGTTTGTGAAATTTGGGCGCGTTCAGCTGAAAATTTTGGGGGGAATAAACCTGGGAGAGGACACGTTGCGGTGGACGAGAAAAATAAATTGTCTTAAAATTTCTTAGGCAGACACGTGACGAAATTTAGGCGGGATTCTGGGGCGGGAAAACACTATTTTACGATTGGTCTAAACAAAAGCATACGGATTGACAAAGAAATAAACTTTTAAACAAAACCAAACATGTTTCCCACCGTTAGATTTTAGTAGTGATCCGCATGACTTGCTTCCCATAACTTTGGTACGTTGGATTAGAAAAAATTACCAAAAAAAAAAACAATTAGTGGCAACACTTTGAGTAATATTGACATAACCTGGCTCCGATCTCGAAACATGGAGGTTAGTGGACTGCTCTAAGTCGACAATTTCGTAAGAATGATAAATCTGTCGATCCACATGTAAGATTTTATTGGAATATTCCTCCAAACATTAAACATGTCCAGTGTTGGCAACTTCGAGACATAACCTCACTCCGAGCTCGAAACCCGGAGGTCAGTGGACTGCTCTAAGTCGGCGACTTCTTAAGAACGATGAATCTGTCGATCCACATGTAAGATTCCATTGGAATATTCCTCCAAACATTAAACATGTCCAGTGTTGGAAACTTCGAGACATACCCTGGCTCCGAGCCCGAAACCTGGAGGTCAGTGGACTGCTCTAAGTCGGCGACTTCTTAAGAACGATGAATCTGTCGATCCACATGTAAGATTCCATTGGAATATTCCTCCAAACATTAAACATGTCCAGTGTTGGCAACTTCGAGACATAACCTCGCTCGAGCTCGAAACCTAGAGGTCGGTGGACTGCTCTAAGTCGGCGACTTCTTAAGAACAATGAATATGTCGATCCACATGTAAGATTCCATTGGAATATTCCTCCAAACCCTAAACATGTTCAGTGTTGGCAACCGAGACATACCACGGCTCCGAGCCCGAAACCCGGAGGTCGGTGGACTGCTCTAAGTCGGCGACTTCTTAAGAACGATGAATCCGTCGATCCACATGTAAGATTCCATTGGAATATTCCTCCAAACCCTAAACATGTCCTATTTTGGCAACTTTGATACATAACCTGCTCAGAGCTCGAAACACGGAGGTGAGTGGATTGCTTTAAGTCGGCGACTTCTTAAGAACGATGAATATGTCGATCCACATGTAAGATTCCATTGGAATATTCCTCCAAACCCTAAACATGTCCGGTTTTGGCAACTTCGAGACATAACTTGGCTCTGAGATGGAAACCTGGGGATGAGTGGACTACTCTAAGTGGGCGACTTCATAAGAACAATGAATATGTCGATGCAAACTTCCTAGCTCACATTTTTGGTCTAGCTTACGTTTTTAGAAATTTATACCCAATCTTAATAAGCCTAAGTTAGTGTTTAAGCCCAAAATAGTTTTATCAGAACTTATATTTCTACCCAATCCCAATAAGCCTAAATTAGTGTTTCAATCCAAAATAGTTTTTTGCGGAACCGCACACGATTTTTTTCTTGAAGTATGCGAATTTTTTGCAATATTTAATTTTTTTTTGCAGGACTAGACTCCAATTTTTATTTTTTTGCAGATGTGTTTTTTTTAACAAAATTGAGAATTTTTGTAAAAGGGAGAAAATTTTATCGTATCCCTACCACGATGTTTCTTAAGAGTTGTGGAAAGGGGTTGTAAAAAAATTTCATCATGACCATCCATTTCAATCAGAATCGTCCAAAATAAAGTAATTTCTTTATAATAATCCAATTTTTAATATAACCATGATAGCATCCTAACCATCCATTCATTTATTCTTTAATACTTTCTGATAATCTTTTTCATCTACAACCGTTCATTCCTTTTTTTCCACCTTAACATCATTCCTTATCCTTTTTTTTTTCCCTTATGTCCTTTCCTTTTTTCTCCCCTTACATCGTCTTCAACAGAGGAGCGCAGCTTCATCTCCCCCTCAAACCACCGGCAACTTCATCATCACCAACTGCATCACTAGCACAACTTCATCACTCAAACCATCGTCTTCATCCCTAGCTCCGTTATTTACCATCATCTTCAGCTTCGTAGATCGATCTAAAGCTTCATCGTCACCAACTTCATCATCACCACACGAGTTGAAGACTTAGCACCTCCACCCATATCTCAAAGGTCATTATGTACATCGATCTGTAACAAAATCTGATTTTAGGGTTTTTTTTTTTTTTTTTTTTTTAAATTGAAATTGAGGTGCCTTAAATTCTAATAATTTTGGATTTAGTAGAATTAAATGATAATTTTGTTGATTTCAGTTTCATTAAATTGAGGTGTATTCCAATTTAATTCAAGATCATTCAATTCAATTGGGGATTATTTTTATTTTTGTATGAGATTTTTGCATTATGTGATCGACTGAAATTGAAATTGAAATTGATTTTTACAATGCACTAATGGAATATGATGAAAAATTGAAACTGATGATGGATGTCTCCAACACCCCCGCATCACTCCAAAGACAATAACGTCTCTTTGATGAGAGGAGTGAAATTGCCAAGTTACTCCTCATTTCGATCAACTAACTTGTTTACGTAATCTATGTTTAACTTATTATCGTTTTACATCTCGAATCAGCTTCTTGGTCAGATTTGATGTGTTAATTGTTGTGTCTTACTTACATAAATGATGCTTGTCGACTTGGTGATCTTATTGTCTATAGTTATTTGTTGATTTCGGACTTCTAAGATAATTGAACGAAGAAGAGCAAAAGGTTTTACTCCTCAAATGCATGAATTGAGATTTAGTGCACTACATAATTGTGTTTCGAGATGTCCCTGTGAATGTTATCTATCATGGAGATGCGAAGTCTGAATACACGATTTATGTGGTGAGTTTTCGCAAAGACATTCAAGTTCTGCCGCGGAGGAATCTATAACACTCAAAATGTGTATATGCCTCTCTGTACCAAAAAGAATTTATAGCACTCAAAATGTGAGTAGAACTTAGGTGGAAACCGTTCGATTGGAGTTTTTGTAAAATTAGTCTAGCGACATCACTGGTTTGTGTTGTACATAATTGAAGTATGTAACAAAATCCCATTCAATAGAAATTATGGAATATCAAGTACTCGGACATGTTTCACGGTATCTTTTCCCAACCGATTAACCGGTTTAATGTTTTAAGAGAAAAAAAAGGATGCTAATTCTATTCCAAGTCTCTTAATTTGGTTATATCATCTTGAAAATTCTTTGCATCTCAGAATTCTTTGCATCTCATGTTGTTCTTAACTCTGCCATGTTGTTCTGCACTTCATGTTGCGGGCCTACTAATGTTGTTCTTAACTCTCGCCATCTCCCAAATTCTTTGCATCTCATGTTGTTCTTAACTCTCGCATCTCATAATTGCTTGAATGGGAATACTAATCTTTGATTCTACAAAAAGGCCCTACTATCTTTGCATCCTTCACCATCCTTCTCCAGGCTTTGCCTCATTGGGAATGTATCTATCTATATAAAAAACTAAACAAGGTGGCTACTATATGCTAGCTAAATATCTTACAATGTGTATTCTAATCCTCCTTTTTGTTTATGTAAATATCTTACAATGTGGAACTCCAAGTTATTAAGTTAAAAAAACTTATGATTTGTTAATCCATTGTGGTTACTTATCTTTGGTTATCATATTTTTATTTATCCATCTGCCATTAATCTTTAATAAATTCAACATTCCATATTTTGAAAGGCTTTTTTTAATGGATCGAAGAATGAACAAATTTGCAGATTCAAGTCATTCAAAATGATGAATAAAGATTGGGTTTATTGGCCAAGATTAATATGTTGTTCATTGTAGAATATTACATTCTTTACATTGGTTTTCCCTCTTGTATTGCGTTATTCCTTGTTTAATTATTTCGTCGTTCTTTCATATAGGGGTGATCTTCCATATCAGAGGCCTTGAGGAATTTCATAGATCTTGTTTGTCGAGAGACTTGGAAATCCTTCGAGTTCAGTTGTCCTTGTGTTGATTGTAAGAATCTCGCTTTCCCACTTTCTCCGAAAGAAGTGCATCTTCACTTGCTGAAACGAGGTATGGATCCTACATACACTGAGTGGGTTTTTCACGGGGAGACTATACACACTTCTACTGATGTACACCAAGAGGGAGCAACAAGGGGTTCATATCATGTAGATGCTGATGTTGAAGCTGATGCACATATCTGTCAGGGACATGAACCTATGCAAGACGAGGGATTGGAAAACCATGTGGAAGAGGCGGACAAACCGTTATATCCTAATTATAAAACACACACAAAGTTATCAATCACTGTTAAATTGTATAGGCACAAGACAGCAAATGGTTTATCTAGGAAATCTTTTGACAAACTTCTCAAGACAATTGGTTCCTTATTGACGCCAGATCATTGTCTTCCTTGCTCAACATATGAAGTGAAGAAGCTGCTGAAATCTTATCAATTGACTTACTTTAAAATACATGCTTGTGTTAATGATTGTTGTTTGTTTAGAAAAGATTTGAAAGATGCAGGACGCAGTGTCCTAAATGTCATTATTCTAGGTGGAAGGAAGACACATCTAACATGGAAGATGCTGACATGATAGAAAAGCCTCAAAAGAAGATACCGGTGAAGGTGCTTAGGTACTTCCCTATTGTACCGAGATTGAGGAGATTGTTTCAATCAGCGGAGGTGACCGAGCAGTTGATATGGCACGCGACGAACAAGAGTAAGGATGGGAAGATCGTCATCCAACATATTCTTTGGCTTGGAAGCACATAGACAGAAATTATCCCGAGTTTGCTTCAGATCCCGTAATTTGCGTCTTGGGCTTGCTGCTGATGGATTTAATTCATTTGGTGATCTTTTCAAAACCCATAGTTGTTGGCGATTGATGCTCGTGGTTAATAATTTCCCCCTCGAGTTGTGTATGCAAGGTGACAACATAATTAGCATCTTGATTCAGGAAAAAACAACCGGGTAATGACATTGATGTATACTTGCAGCCCTTGATTGATGATCTTATTGAGTTGTGGGAGAAAGGGTGCGGTACATGATTCTTTTACTAAAACATATTTTAACTTGAGTGCACTATTAATGTGGACAATAAACGATTTCCCTGCATATGGTAATCTATCTGGATGTACGTATAAATGGAAGGCAACATGTCCACTTTGCGTTCAAATACACTTTCAAAATGGTTTCCATTTAGTCGTAAAAGCTGTATACTTGAATCATAGGAGATTTTTACGTCATAATCATCCTCTTCGGCGAGAAAAAGTACTGGTTTAATGGAGAGATTGAGAGGAAATAAAAGCCACGGTTATGTCTGGTGCTGCGGCATGAATGTCGAATAGGATTACAAATGATTTTGGGAAAGCGGAGAAGAACGAGGAGGAGATAAGGAAAAAGAAAGAGCAAAAGAAGAAAAATAAAAAAAAGGGTAGATGCGGCATCAAGTTCAAATATGGGTAATTCTAAATATGCGAAGCGTAAAAGGGCTGTTGTTGCTGATGTGGGTATTTCTGATGCAAATGATGATGAAACTGAACTTCAGGTGTTTAACAAACGGTCGATATTCTTCGACTTGCCTTATTGGAAGGTTAGTTCCATAACTTCAAACTTACTTGTTCATATTTAGCTATAATGAGATCATTAGCTTAATTAGATTAAATGTCGATGTTTTATTTCTTTATAGAATTAATTACTAATGTTAGGTTTTTCCTTCTTCTTAGGATTTATTACTACGACACAACATTGATGTTATGCACACATAAAAAAATGTTTGCGAGAGTATCATTGGTACTCTCTTGAATATAAAGTCCAAAACAAAAAGACGGTCTAAATTCCGTAATGATCTGAAGAGTATGGGAATAAGACCAGTGCATCCAAAAGAGATAAATGGCAAAACGATCCTTCCACCAAAGACATTCTTTATTTAAATGACAAGGAAAAGGCTATATTTTATAATAGGATGAGAAATTTGAAGGTTCCATATGGTTATAGTTACGATCTTAAAAGCATTTCTCGAAAGATGGTTGCTTAGGTGTTCTTAAGGCTCATGATTATCACGTTCTTATGCAACAAATATTACCCGTTGCTTTGCAAGGACTTTTACCTGTAGGTCCAAGGGAGGAAATTTTCAGGTTATGTTCTTATTTTCAAGAAATATGCCAAAGGGAAGTTGATCTCCATAGATTAATAGAACTTGAAGTAGAAGTTCTTTGAGACTTTGTGTATGTTGGAGAGATACTTCCTCCGTCATTTTTTGATGTCATGGTGCACTTGATAGTTCACCTAGCTCAGAAGTGCAATTATGTGGAATTGTACAATATCGTTGGATGTATCCATTTGAAAGGTATGACAATTTAATTAATATTACTTCATTTTTTGGTTTCGTGTAGAAAGTTAATTAATTACTTATATTAGAGATACTAATATTTAATTAATTAAATGCTCATTGCATCTGTGACTTTCCTAGGTATATGAAGACATTCAAAGAATATGTAAAGAATTATGCACAACTTTGAAGCTTGTATAGCCGAGTGTTATCTTGGAATGGAGTGTGTTAGGTTTTTTGATATTCGTAAGGCCCAAGCGGCTAAAAATAGGAGTAGAGCAAAGGCGCCACGAAAACACTCAAAATGTTTCTATATTGGCAACACGTCCTCTTTCTAAAGGTGTCCAAGTGCGTATGGATAGTGAGAAGTTAAAGATAGCTCACATATATGTGCTTTTCAACACACCCGAAATTGACCCTTACATGATGTAAGTATGATGTTCATGTTCATTAGAAATGGTCTCATCAATTAATACTTCATTTCTTAATTTTACTTTTGTCTTAGAATGCATATGATGAGTTAAAATCTTCTGTTAGGAGGAAATTACTAGTGAAGACCAACTCAATTCCATACAATCTGACACATTTTCAGATTGGTTTCATCAAAAGGTACGCTTAGTCCACTCTTAGTCGATTATACAAATTTAGAATAGTTTAAATACTAGCAAATATTGTCATCATGGAAAACTACTATAAGAAACACAAATACGTGTGATTCTGTTTCATTATATCACTTATAACAATCCATGTTAGGCACATCATCACTATAAATCTAACTTATGATGCTTAGATAGCAAATTTAGTTATATTCTTATATCCTGAGATTATACATTTGTAGGTTAAGATGCAAATTGAACAAGGCATGCCAATATCACACACTAGTAGAATGGTTGTCATATGGGCCGTTAGAAAACTGCGTATCATATAAAGGCTTGCTAATCAATGACACTAGGTTTATTACGAAGGATGTTAATAGAGTCCGCAAAAACAATGGAGTTTCAATTGAATCAACAACCTTAGTTGCAGACGGTCGTAAACTAGTGGATTCTACGGTATTTTAGAAGAAATTCTATTGTTGGACTACAATCATATGTTTCAAATTCCAATATTCAAATGTGATTGGGCTCACACCAATTTTGGTGTGAAGGTAGAAGATGGCTTTACATTAGTCAATTTAAAGCAACATAAGAACCAATACTGTAACGATCCATTCATTTTAGCAAAGCAAGCGCGACAAGTTTTCTTTTCTCGAGAGTCGTATACATCTAACTGGTATATGATGGTGAAACCACCACCTAGGGGTTTCCATGAATTAGAGGAATACAATGAAAAGCATGACACAAATTGCCAACCGTGGATACTTCAACTCTTGGTTTCCAAATGGATGACGAGGAGAGAGTTACTTAAGAGAAGATGGGGACTATATCACGGTGGTTCGACAAAGAAGAAGAAAAAAAGAAGAAAAAGAAGAAAAAAAAAGTTCACAAGTTAGATCGGTATTGTATTGTTTTTACTTGTATTGTATTGTTACTTTAGCAATATTTGGTGTTATTTGCCTTCTCGATTATCTACTTCATCTGCTACTCTCAAATTTTGCTGATTGATTGTGTAGTTCTCGTATGAGCAATATTTGTATTTCCTTTACTAATACTATTATTGTTCTTCCAAAAAGACAGATTAAGCGACTCCATTTGTGTGCTTAATTATAAAATGATAACTCTGTTACTTTTATTACACCCTTTTTTAACTCCGCCAATGTAAATGATACATCATTTCATTGCCGGTCTCAAGCCCGGATGAAGGAGGAGAGAAAATGGGACATTTTAGTTGTTATGGTTGCTATGTTGGCCAAATTAAAATCTGCCTTGGCTCATGTTCTATATTTGAACTTTAACAACCATTATAAGTGTTGTAATACATTCTATATTTTAACTTCAACAACACTTATAGGTGTTGTAATAAATTCTATGTTTTAACTTCAACAACACTTATACGTGTTGTAATACGTTTCTATTAAAAAGAAAAAAAATCACCAATTCTTTTGAACCGTAAGGATGGTTCATGAGCTCGACATCCTTGCATTAGGTTCATGTTCGAATCCCCCCAACCTCTTTTTTTCTCAACATTCTATATTTTAACCTCCGCAACACTTATAAGTGTTGTTATACATTCTATATTTTAACTTCAACAACACTGATAAGTGTTGTAATACAGTCTATGTTTTAACTTCAACAACACTTATAAGTGTTGTTATACGTGTCTATTAAAAATAAAAAAATCACCAATTCTTTTGAACTGTAAGGATGGTAGATGAGTTAGACATCCATGCACTAGGTTCATGTTGAATCTCTCCTCTAACGTATTTTTCATTATCATATTTTTGTCTTCTTCAACAACACTTATGAGTATTGTGATAGGATAAGTCACTATGTTTATGTAACAAAGTTGTTATAGCTAAATGTTGTAGCAACAGTTTTGCTTAAGGAGTTGTCATTTGTTTCTTCGCCCAACCCCTTGTTTCCCAAGTGTTGGTAGTGATGATATACAACAACGCTTTCTTTGAAATCAGTTGTAAAAGATAGGACTTTCTACAATGTTTAGGAAAGTGTTGTAAATGACCAGTTGTAGATGTACATTTTTCCCATAGTGACACCAGCAAACCTATACGTGCACATAATAATCATTGATTCATCTAAGATGCAAGTTGACGAGAAGAATTCATAGTACACAGGAAGCATTATAAATAAAATGAATAAATCAGTAAGCAAGAAAGACCGACAAATAGAAAGCTTTACATCTAGTTTTAGTAAGAAATTCTGATTCTTGTTGGAATTATCAAAAGAAGTTTTTAGCATCCAGATAGGAGGACACTGATAATTCTAGGAATAAGCTTGCAAAGTGCACAACCTAGATGCAATGAAGGAATCCAGTTTACCAAGTTGTGTGCCTTAAACTTAGTTCTCAGTCTTTACGAGCATACATTTTGTCTTTTGATTAATTGTTAAAATCCTTAGATGTGGGGCGGTGCGAAAGTACGCCTCATGGGGCGTGGTTTTTACAAACGCCTGTCAACAGGCGCACACTTTATTTAATCCCCATGGAGCGAACACTGAAACCTCCGCCCTATCACCCGGCATTAACTTTACCTACGCCCTGTAACGGGCGCAATCTTTAGCACCACCCTACATCGGGCGTAATATTCATCAACGCGTGAGTGGTACACACTTTTTATCAGCGCTCCACAACCAAGAGAAGATTATAATTACGCTCGACCAAATATAGTCGCCACCCACTGCGTCACACACGGGACTAAACTAAATTTTGATCGTTGATTTTAATCTTTACTCTTTAGTTTTACTCGCACCGCTGCAGACGCTCTAAGGTGGTTTGCATAATAGACATATATTTAATTTTTGAAAATTGTGCCTAAAATGATAAACATATTCGATTTTTTCGTAAAAACTCTAAATTTGATATTGTTGTTTGTACTCATTGCGTAGATTTTTTTAAAACCTTTCCAACGAGATAAAATTTGTAAATTCTAAGGCACGATCTTTTAGATATGTTATATTAAAGTTTAGTTGCCAATTACACTCCTACAAAAATAGGATACACAAGAGTTATAGTAATTGGACTAAAAGGAAGGGACAAGTTAGTATTTTAATTGTTGATTGAATTTTTTTGGTTACAAACACCAAAAATCTTTTTGTGTCAAATTGAAAAAAAAAAGTCATGCTTCATATTGACACAAAGTCACCATATATAGAGTCCTCCCTCGCTTCTCTCGGTCGGCCTAATAACATATCTAAAAATCCGTGCCTTACAATTTTACAAATTTTATCACGTTGTAAATATAATAAAAAAAACTATGCAATGAGTACAAACAACAATATCAAATTTTGAGTTTTTACGAAAAATTCGGAGGTATTTATCATTTTAGGCACAATTTTAGAAAATTAAATGTATATTCATTATGCAAACAACCATAAAGGATACATAATACTTTATGTAACCATATTTTGGTTTATGCATCAACTAGTTTTCGGTTACAACTAATAAAACGATGTACTCCCTTCGTTTCAAGAAAAGTGATACTTTCATTTTAGCCACAATTCTCGAAAATTGAATGAATAGCCATTATACAAACCACCACAAAGGATGCATAATACATCATGCAACCATATTTTGGTTTATGGATTGACTAATTTTCTGTTTTAGAAATAAATAACACTTTCATATTCCGTTTCAGGAAAAGTGATCATTTCTCCCTGTTTCGGGAAAAAATGATACTTTTTCCCTGATTCAGGAAAAGTGATACTTTCGCCCCGTTTAGGGAACAGAGCGAAAGCATCACTTTTTCTGAAACGGGGCAAAAGTATCACTTTTTTGAGATGAGGTGAAAGTATCACTTTTTCCGAAACGAGGTGAAAGTATCACTTTTCCTAAACGAGGTGAAAAGATCATTTTTCCTGAAACGGAATATGAAAGTAGTCGCGGACAAACCCCATCTTCAGATTCTTCTTCGGTCGGCCCTCCCAGCGTGGCAACAGTTGTATTAGTTATAAAGTTATTTTTACTATGATCAAATCTAAAACATTAATGAGAACTAATCCTATAAAATTGAAACAAATCAGTTTAATGTCTTTCCTGTTTAGTTACATCATTTTTTTTTAAAAGTTTCCAAAATAAATTTGATTTTGTGTGTGCTCCCTTTTTTTTGCTATCAAAAATAGAGTTAACAATTCTAAGAAATGCTAATATGAAAAAAACTGTGGGAGTTTAATTTTTCTAACATTCAATATGGATGGATTAGGAAAACACTCCGTTCTCTTTATTTTAATTTTGACTTATTCAATGTGGGCATAAAAAGACGGAGGGAGTTATAATTTTAGAAGTGTTATGAAATAGAGACAGAGAGGAGACACAAAGTAGAGGGGAATAAGAGAGAAATTCTTATTAATGTGTGTTTAAGATACAATGTTTAAGCCTCTATTTATATAGAAATAAGACTTGGTGTGTAAGATATATAAACACTAAACTTAGACACAAAGGGCATCTTAGTAAATAAATTTGTTTTATAACACTCCCCTTGATGACCACTGTGGCTAAATCAGTACAAAAATATCAGGAAAACTCAAAAGAGAAAAACCTGAAATTGCATAAGCATGTAAATACTCAGACATCGTTGGACACGCATATGTTTTCTCGTTAAAACCTTGACAAGGAAAACCCAGTGGGACAAAAACTTGACGAAGGAAAAAGAGTACAACACGATAAAGTCCAGTGAATGCACTTTAATTTGATGATGGATCCCCAGATAAATACTTCAGTCAAATCTTGGCGTGCAAATCTTTCAGTCGAGACTTCCCAATTTTGAAGAACGAATTTCTTGAATGCAGAATAGGACTATGCTTTCATGAAGATGTCGGATAGTTGATGAAGTCTTCATTTGTGTTGCACAAGCAGTAATGCCTTCGATTAATACTTTTTGCGGAGTCTACATTCTTCTTTAACACATTGAGAACTTGTGTCATGGATTGTTATCTTCCCGATAGACGATTTGCAGAAGTTGTTGATGTAGTTTCTTCAAAATAGAGCCAAGATGTAGATAAATTACCACATAAGTGAACATAACTGAATTTGTGGTCATACCTTATGTGGATCGGAATGACATCCAAATTACTAAGGGCTTGTTATATTGATTTGGCCTAACAAAATGACCTACTTAATGGTGAAAGTATCACTTTTTCCAAAACGAGGTAAAAGTAACACTTTTCCTAAACGAGGTGAAAAGATCATTTTTCCTGAAACGGAATATGAAAGTAGTCGCGGACAAACCCCATCTTCAGATTCTTCTTCGGTCGGCCCTCCCAGCGTGGCAACAGTTGTATTAGTTATAAAGTTATTTTTACTATGATCAAATCTAAAACATTAATGAGAACTAATCCTATAAAATTGAAACAAATCAGTTTAATGTCTTTCCTGTTTAGTTACATTCTTTTTTTAAAAGTTTCCAAAATAAATTTGATTTTGCGTGTGCTCCCTTTTTTTTGCTATCAAAAATAGAGTTAACAATTCTAAGAAATGCTAATATGAAAAAGACTGTGGGAGTTTAATTTTTCTAACATTCAATATGGATGGATTAGGAAAACACTCCGGTCTCTTTATTTTATTTTTTACTTTTTAAATGTGGGCATAAAAAGACGGAGGGAGTTATAATTTTAGAAGTGTTATGAAATAGAGGAGCAGAGAAGGAGACACAAAGTAGAGGGGAAGAAGAGAGAAATTCTTATTAATGTGTGTGTAAGATACAATGTTTAATCCTCTATTTATATAGAAATAAGACTTGGTATGTATGATATGTAAACCCTAAACTTAGACACAAAGGGAATCTTAGTAAATAAATTTATTTTATAACACTCCCCTTGATGACCATTGTGGTTAAGTCAGTACAAAAATATCAGGAAAACTCAAAAGAGAAAAACCTGAAATTGCATAAGCATGTAAAGACTCAGACATCGCTGGACACGCATATGTTGTCTCGTTAAAACCTTGACAAGGAAAACCCAGTGGGACAAAACCTTGACGAAGGAAAAAGAGTACAACACGATAAAGTCCAGTGAATGCACCTTAATTTGATGATGGCTCCCCAGATAAATACTTCAGTCAAATCTTGGCATGCAAATCTTTGAGTCGAGACTTCCCAATTTTGAAGAACAAATTTCTTGAATGCAGAAGAGGACTATGCTTTCATGAAGATGTCGGATAGTTGATGAAGTCTTCATTTGTGTTGCACAAGCAGTAATGCCTTCGATTAATACCTTTTGCGGAGGCTACATTCTTCTTTAACACATTGAGAACTTGTGTCATGGATTGTTAACTTCCCGATAGACGATTTGCAGAAGTTGTTGATGTAGTTTCTTCAAAATAGATCCAAGATGTAGATAAATTACCACATAAGTGAACATAACTGAATTTGTGGTCATACCTTATGTGGATCAGAATGACATCCAAATTACTAAGGGCTTGTTATATTGATTTGGCCTAACAAAATGACCTACTTAATGGTGGAATTCCACCAAATAACATAAATTATACCCCCCCCCCCTTGGATGACCACC
Source organism: Papaver bracteatum (assembly GCA_023529315.1). Taxonomy (NCBI): domain Eukaryota; kingdom Viridiplantae; phylum Streptophyta; class Magnoliopsida; order Ranunculales; family Papaveraceae; genus Papaver; species Papaver bracteatum. The sequence continues at coordinate 1,944,207 of JAJJWX010003971.1, read as the reverse complement.
ATGTTGAACTAAATTGCCTCACTAAAACCTTGCCAGTAAAACCCAATGGAAAAAAATTTGGACGAAGGAAAAATAGCACAAATATCAACATTTTGAAAGAAAAATAAACGTCAACAAGATGTTGCCTCGTTAAAACCTTGTCAGGAAAACCACATGGGACAAAACCTGAAACGAAGGGAAAAGAGTACAACTTTTGACATATTTATGGATGCTAACTCCACTATATGAGTGTTTATACAAACAAGCACCAAAAATCATAACTATGGTCTATATTTGGGCCGACCGAGCGAAGCGAGGGAGGACCTTTATATGACCACTTTTTTTTAAAATGTAAGTGATCAATTGACATAAAAAGATTGGAAATTGTTAGGGCCGAAAAACCAAAAATGTCCCTCCCTTTTAGTCCAATTACTATAACTCATTGTATATCTTATCTTTTCAGGGGTATAATTGGACAAAAAACTTTAATATAACTATTTAAAAATCCACACCTTGGAATTTTACAAATTTTATCTCGTTGGAAAGCTAATAAAAAAACCTATCCAACGAGCACAAACAACAATATCAAATTTTGAGTTTTTACGAAAAATTCAGAGGTATTTATCATTTTAGGCACAATTTTAGAAAATTAAGTGTATATCCATTATGCAAACCACCATAAAGGATACATAATAGTTTATGTAGCAAAATTTTGGTTTATTTATCAACTAATTTTCCGTTGCAACTAATAAAACGATGTACTCCCTCCGTTTCAAGAAAAATGATACTTTCATTTTAGGCACAATTCTCGAAAATTGAATGAATAGCCATTATGCAAACCACCACCACACCATTTTTTCCAATTTGAAACGCTTTTTGAGCGTTACGAATCGGGGTTGTAACGGTTCCTGACCGTTACGATAAGGGGTGCTACAATTTTTCATAGAACACCAATAGTGCAATTATTTTATTTTTAACGCCCCTTAATGATGTGGCACAGTTACTACGTGGCCTGGTCGTAACAAGCGAGAGCCGTTATGAATTTATTTAGTAACAAGACCTTGTAACACGTTTAAGCCGTTACGAATTTTTTTGTAACTATAAAAAAATTACTGCTGGTCAATATTGACCTGGTAAAAATCAGTCAACAATGACCAATTTTGACTAGGTCAAGGTTGACCGGCAGCTCATTGCCTGCCGGAAATATGCCGGAGATACAAATAACGACCTGCATTCACCTTTCATTTCATCCTCCACAATCAACAATATTTTCTTCAGTCAAATTCATCTCACATTCCATCAATTCTTACCACGTTCAAATTCATACAATGATTCATACAAAAAAGAACTTAAATTCTTCTAAGTACCAAATTTTATTTGTTAAGTATCAAATACTAAGGGAAAACTAAGTATCAGTTCATAGAAATTCATATGTTCACACATTCATCTAACTTATAATGTATATAGAAACTTACTGCAACCTAACGACCTTGTCCATCATTGAAATTGGACCTGCAACAAACCAAAGTCCATAAGCTCTCTCGCTCAAAACATGGAATCAAGCAAGTATACAAGCAAAGTACAAATATTAGTTACTCACATTCTTTCCTCCAGAAAACAATTTGAAAAGCCCATCCACATCCAACAAGGTGGTTGTTTTGTCTAAGGATACAATAATCTGAGTATGGTAAAATGTATACATCATTAAGGTGTAATGTTCGATCAATTTAATGAACCAATGGAATTATTTGGGCGAAGACTTACATTGTTTGAATCCAAAATCCGCAAGTTCATCCCGCTTTTGGTAGTAGCGTCTGAAATAGAATGAGCACCAACACACTTAATCATCAAGAGGTTCAACTGAAACTGCAACCACTGAACCAGGCCATCATTGCAATTGGACCTGCAACAAACCCAAGTCCATAAGCTCTCTCGCTCGAAACAGGGAATCTAGCGAGTATACAAGAAAACTACAAATATCATGTACAAATATTAGTTACTCACAATGCTTTCATCCAAAAAATAGTTTAAAAAGCTCATCCACATCCAACAAAGTGGTTGTTTCGTCGAAGGCTCAATAATCTGAAAATGGTAAAATGAATACATCATAAGGTGTAATGTTCGATCAATTCAATGAACCAATGGAATTATTTGGGCCAAGACTTACATTGTTTGAATCCAAAATCCGCAAGTTCATCCCGCTCTTGGTAATAGCGTCTGCAATAGAATGAGCACCAACACACTTAATCATCAAGAGATTCAACTGAAACTGCAACCATTTAACCAGGCCATCAGTGCAATTGGACCTGCAAAAATCTCCCTCGCTCGGAACAGGGAATCTAGCGAGTATACAAGCAAAGTACAAATATCAGGTACAAATATTAGTAAGTCAGATGCTTTCCTCCAGAAAACAGTTTGAAAAGCTCATCCACATCCAACAAGGTGGTTGTTTTGTCGAAGGATACAATAAATTGAGAATGGTAAAATGAATACATCATAAGGTATTAAGTAGTTCGATCAATTCAATGAATCAATGGAATTATTTGGGCCAAGACTTACATTGTTTGAACCCAAAATCCGCAAGTTCATCCCACTCTTGGTAGTAGCGTCTGCAATAGTAGAATGAGCACCAACACACTTAATATTTACAGTGTCGAAGAGTGGAACCCCCTGAAATTGGAGTCCATACAATAGTGGCAAGGGTTGGTTATCACTCACGTAAGATATAGTACATATCTAACTACTTGGATTGCTAATTTTACAAACAAGCAAGCTTGAACCAAACAACTAGAGAAACCGAAGAGAGCAAAAGAAATTTTAAAATAAAATCTTACCCAATCTCGTCATAAAGTAAGACAAAATTGCTGTGTGAAGAGTAAACAATAGCAATCCAACAGTAAGTAATCAAAAAAATAAAATCTAGCCTCAAGTTTTTCTTCAGTAACCTAAGTACCTAACTAATAAACAAATTTACTCGTAGACATCAGGATTCAATTCAACAGTACATACACATTTAGAAGTTTGAATATGGAAATATATTTGTATACCTGTTGATCAATGTCATAGACATAACCACCATCATAACCTCAATTACACCTGTCGAGCACCAAACACTACCACCATAACCACCATCACATCCTCCTCCACATCAACCTCCAAACTTTTCATACTAGAGTTGTGTAGTAGGTTTAGTTTTTCGCTTACTTGGTACCTAACAAGAACAAAATGCGACTCAACCACCTCCTGAAAACCTAACTCACCAGAGAACACCAAGCCTCAGATGCCAACACCCCCTAGTGATTTAACCTTCGACCTATTGGTGTGAAAATATCAGTATTAGACCAAAAGAGAGCATTTGTAATTCTTGCGGAAAGCAACAATGAAGAATCTTTGAACCACAACAATCAAATTTGTTTGAGATGCTCAAAGTCCATAACACTAAAATTTAATACAACAATGACGAATCTTCGAACCACAACAATCAAATTTGTTTGAGATGCTCAAAGTCCTTAACACTAACATTTAATACAACAATGATGGTAATACAACAAATAACATGTCAGTAAAACAGAAAATCAGTTACACCAATGTTACCTTGTTCTTTCCTGCCTAAGGTTCAAACTTCAAGACCGAAAATCTTCACACCTTAAAATGCTCATCACCTACAGCAGCAACATGCTTGCGATTCCTTCTCCCAACTGCAACTCCATTCTATCTACTTAACTCAAACAACAACATCTCTAGAACCATACAATCTAACCCCATTAAATCTCTACCAAAACCACCATTTCCTTATTCTTCATATCCTCCATCCATATCATAAAACAACCCCAGAATTTCATACTTCCCATGCACTTCAGTCCTCCTACAACATATTATTTCTGTGTAAATCCAACATCAACACAAAATTAACTCACATGTTCACCTGCAAATCAACACAACCCTTGATTTCATTACTCTTCTCCATCCTGAATCTGAAAGTGACCCAGTTGCAAACCTAAACTACCAGTTCTTCATCTCATAAATCGACCACAGATCCATATTCTACAAACCCTAAATAATTAGCAGGTGCTTAATTCAAATCAGTTCAAACCCCGAAAATCAATTGAACCCATGTTTGTAGCTCAATCACGACAGAAATCCCCATTTAATTTCAGTTCTTCATCTCTTCCTCGCCATGAATCAGCAGCAGAAATCATGAATTCTATTGATCCCAACACTCTCCTTTTACATCTGCTTCACCAATCATAAGAAGAAAAACAAGATTGAGATTCAAAAATAGAAAAAAAATGAAACCCTAAAAAACATATTCATATACGAAACCCTAAATCGAAAAGTTGATGATGATGATGAAGCACTTACCCAGACCGAAATTGCAACCGGTCTTTTATGATTGAAGATCTGTTATGCAATCAGATAAAACTGCAATCGATTCAGGGAGGAGAAAAAGAGAGAGAGAAGTTCTTGAGAGGAAGAGATAGAGACGGGAGGAGAAAAAAGAGAGAGAAGTGAAAATGAGAAATGAAATGGAATAATCGAGAGAAATATCTTATGCACGGGAGGAAATATCCTCTAGTACAACCCATCTTGGGTGGAAAAAAATATAACATGCATGTGGACGGCACACGTACAAATACACATGTTACTGGATCTAGTGTGACCAAGAGTGTGAGTAGCACACGTAATAAAATAGCCTGTTACGATTCGTAACGAATTACCCTTGTTACGAATAATGAAAAATATTAGTAACGGCTTTTGCCTGTTACAACTGAGTCGTAACGGCTTTTTGTAACAGGAAAATTCGTAACGGCTGTTGAGCCGTTACCAATTTTAGTTGCGAATCCTGAAAAATGGTGTAGTGCACAAAGGATGCATAACACATAATGCAACCATATTTTGGTTTATGGATCGACTAATTTTCCGTTTAAGAAAAGGTGACACTTTCACATCCCGTTTCAGGAAAAGTGATACTTTCCCTCTGTTTCGGGAAAAGTGATACTTTCGCTCGGTTAAGGAAAAAATGATAATTTCGCTCTGTTTTAGAAAAAGTGATACGTTTTCTGAAACGAGGAGAAAGTATCACTTTTTCCGAAACAGGGAGAAAGTATCATTTTTTTCCGAAACGGAGCGAAAGTATCACTTTTTCGGAAACAGGGTGAAAGTATCACCTTTTCTTAAACGGGACGAAAGTAGTCGCAGACAAACCCCATCTTCAGATTCTTCTTCGGTCGGCTCTCCCACCGTGGAAACGGTCGTACTAGTATAGATAGACAACTTTTAAGCAAGCATAGTATTTTAACTGCAGATTTGAGAAAAATAATATTTATGCTGCTAAAGCATGTATTTTTTTTGTTTTTAAGGATTCCTCAAGAGGTCCATAAAGTTGATAGCATCAACTAATTAATCTGGATTCTTGGTTTTACACCAAATTCTAAAAACACATAGAGGATTGTTCAAACTAACATAATCGAGTCAGGTGGCTGTCATAAAATTTGAATATGTTCCCAACCACATTTCTTGTGTAAATGTAATACGATTCCTTCAAGGACCACCACGCCAAAAGCATAATACATGGAGAACAAAAATTTATTGAGTCAATCTTAGGGTCTGAGAAAAATAGAACCCTCAAATCGTTTTTACAACGAAGAAATTTCTCTTATAAAGACGCAATATGACTACACCAACCTCTAATTAATAGGATGGCATGTCTATGGTGTTAAGTTTGGATCCAAAATTGCATCAATCGAGAAAATAATCCAACCTAACTTGGATTGTATGCAAACCAATCACAGATGTCGATATTTCTCTGCAGAGGGGTTAACAACCACCATCTTTTATTATTTCAGTAGCTACCGTGAATAATCGATAATCATATATATTAGCTTACTATGATCCCACATAATTCTCAAATGCATGCATTTATTGAAAAATTTAATCAATTACTAGTACCAGCGCCCGCGGGAATTATAACCTTCTCATCTTCAAGTGAGAAGATATTATATTTGAGAATGTAAATTTGGTACACTCAATTAAAGCACTACTTGTAGCCTCTTATAGAACGCTACTTATCTGCTAGATGTGACTGGATTTCCTCTCAAGAGGAAAAAGCTTATATAAAAGAAAAATGAGAAATTTCACGTCAATCATATAATGACAGCCTAAATAAATTTGATTGTGATAGGAGAGGAATTAATATAACTTTTAAGTTATTGAACACCAACGTCGGGTAGTGTATAGTCTCCCACTAATTATGACGGAAATATTTTCATTTCAAACACGAAAACAAGTTTCGTAAAGTATTATCCGATTAATTTGAGACATATACTTATGATGAAATATGTCTTTCGACATTAAAAAAAAAGTCTTAATATATATATATATATACCGTCAACCATGACGGAAATATTTTCATTTCAAAGACGAAAACAAGTTTCGTAAAGTATTATCCAATTAATTCGAGACATATACTTATGATGAAATAAAGTCTTAATAGATATATATATTTACCGTCAACCATGGATTTCATTGGTTACAGCCTAAATATGTAAATAAAATATCCAATTTCGTGACCTCGAGGGCCAATGAGATAATGGTTTAGATTGAAGTTATTGGACACTTTCTTTATCAAAAAAATAAAACTAAGATAAATATAGTCACTACAAGGCCTAATAATATTGGCTAACAAGCCGGGTGCGCACCCATTGATCTTTTGTGTCCTACCGTATTTCAACATGAAGTTGAACGGTCTTAATTTAGGAGATTAGTAAGAAGAAAATTTGCACAATATCCCTTAGGAATTCAGCAATTTGGTGTTTGCAATTGGATTATACCGTAATAACAATATTAAATCCTTGTATGATCGATGGATAAAATCAAATCCAATTATTTTAAATGATTCTTTTGAGAAAAATAAAGAAATCATTATTATATTCTTTGTAGAGAAAAAGTTACTTTTTGGTTGATAAAGATTTCTTTGGAGGAATAAAAATCAAAATTGGATAAGAATTCTTAAAATGCCAATTTTTACATCTCATTGTAGAGAATTGATGAGAAAAACCAATATCAATTGTTTTGTACAATTAACAAATTGTATGGACGAATAACTATATTTTTTCGTTTTCATCACTGCATATAGAAAATCCATCTTATGTCTGACGGATGGTTTCTTGTAATAAATGGAAACCAAAAATAAAAATCGCATGATATAAATCTAACGGATAAAGATACCAAATCTAATTGGTCATAGGTTTTTCAACCATGCATGTGATTCATTACTCTAAAGGTAGTCAAATTACGACAACACCGACATTTGGTGTTTACATTTTCATTAGGGTAATAGAAACAGTAAACCATCATTTGATGGATTTTATTTTTCTTTCTCTATAAAAAAAATAGAGAAGTACACCATATCCTATTATTAGGAATATCTAAAGCCAATTGATTTCAATTGCACCCAAAAAAATAAATCTGAGAACATCTCATAATAGGTGTTGCTAAAATATGAGATCCACTGTGGCGTTTGCAAATACATATACCATGCATTACGTTTCAAAGAATGAAGTCGTACAGTGAAAGTACCTTTTGGAACTTCATGTCATGACTTAAGATATGTCATGACATACAAAATTTAATAAAATAATAATATAAATCAAGTCAAGACAAGAGAAACAAACAAACTATAGTTTGTTAAACCTACCATGCCTTCACTAATGCGATGCATTTTTGCCATGATCATAAACAAAATCGTAAACTCGTGAAGGATCAAAACCGACACTAGTTTCTTATTAGAAGATTACATAATAGTTTACGACACAAACCTACCAAACAGCCAAGGAAAACCTAGTCAGAATCTATTGAATAAATCAAAGAAATAAAAATAAAACTAAAAATAATTAACCCGAAAGAAAAAGGTTAGATATAGATGAATTGATCTTGTATGCGTTTTGTTCCATTTTTTTTCTTCTAAAAAACAATCATAGATCATTGTAGAGCGTGCTGATTACGTGTTATGAAATAGAGAAGTAGAGAAGGAAATACAAAGTAGAGGGAAGAAGAGAGAGAAATTCTTATTAATGTGTGTGTAAGATACAATGTTTAAGCCTCTATTTATATAGATACTATCCCTTAACCCGTGCCGTGACGGCACGGGCCATGATGTTGGTTCATTTTTAATATATCATATAATTTGTGTCCCGAATACTTATCAACTCCTTATGATTTAATATGTGTTTGTCATAAAAATAGTTGGGATTTTCCTCTCTTTTTTTATTTGTTTTTTGCTTTAATATTTTACCGCCGGAGATTTGGTCAAACGAAAGAAATATAATCTTAACTTCCAGACACTTTTTTATTTAGGTTCATTGCTTATAATGATATAATGCTTTACATGAACATGGAAGTTTAAATATTTTTTGGAAATATGTCATCAGCAACGCTCATCTTAGTCAAATCAACTAATCAATATCGTCCATAAAAGTCTCCATATGCTCCTATTTCGCTCCAGCTGACTTATCTATCATGGTCATGTTGTCGATCCTCCAAATAGGCAGAGAATAGTATTTTTTTGCATCGAACGAATGATACAAACTATCCAATGTGACATGATTTTCCTGTAATTTTTCAACACCCATTAGATGACAATGTTTAAAATGTGTACCCATTACCTTTTCGAAGGGATTGTATATATGCTAACCTCTGCCATTAAATCTTCAAAAAGTATTGTGCCCAAAGAATTAAGTCTTAACGAAGCCTTTGGTAACTTCAAAAGTCTTGGACATTTTGTCACTTCTGTATGTTCCTACCTTCACTTGGAATACAATCTGGTGACACATTACCTCATAAAGAACCTTGAACACATATTGTACTTCCTGATCCTATTTCAAATTAATAGGTTGTCAATAGATCCTTTACCAAAAGTTAACATATTCTACGTTGAATATTTATAAAAAATAAATATGGTATTGTGGATCGTTGCTTTCTAAGATTGTAGTTTTCAAAATTGGCCTCTTCAACTCCCACGGCTTTCTACGATTATATATCTTATTTGTTTTTAACATTTTAGTTAGCCATATTATGTTTGTTACTAACTTTAAACTTGATGTCATCTTCTACTGTGAACTTTATGTGATTTCAGAATCGAAATATTTATACCTCTTTAATTCGTATCAAGTAATCCATTGTATATCCCAACAATTCTTCTACAATAATTCCTTTCTTTATTCGTTTCCGGACCATCAGTAGCCATTATTGTCAAACACAATCTGTCTAATTTTTATTGATGTTATGTATTTTCAATGTTCATTTTTATTAAATAAATAGATTGTGGAAAAACTAAAAAAAAAAAGAACATAAGTATTACATCGGGTCTAAGTTACTATATCCAAAATACTCCTGACACTTCTTCTGGTGCATTGTTTCCTCAAATTCCTCGTTGCATTCTAGACAGTACATGCAACACCAATCGTTTGCGAAGTGAGTTATTTGCGCAAGTGTGGTCAATGTATCCCTTGCCTATACTAATAATAACAACACGTCAATTTTTTTTCAAGGCATCCAGTTGTAAATGGCATAAATCTAATAGATTTGAATTATACCTCAATCTTAGATATCACCTTCTTCTCACATAACATAGCAATTTAGGAAGGACAAATCTTGACCACTCTTTACATAGGCAGAGTTAGCCAAACTATTTTTTGCAATTGTCTTACGTGAAAATTATTATTAATCCATATTTTAGTCCGCTCCTATCGGCTTCCGATCTAATTAGTCCTATAGAAAGTTAATCTTAAATTTTTGACCTTATCTCTTGACCAAATTATTGAAGTATTCTCAGTCATGTTCTGCTTTGTGTGATGTACCCATCTGTGTCTACTCTACCTTCTAACCCGGTGAATGAAACCTATACATATTGATCCGTAATTTGATATTGTTGATTTACTATCAAGAGGTCGCATGATTTGAGAATGTAAAATATAAAAAATATCCCATAAACATCGGAGGCGAAATTTAGATTTATGATTTAGAGTTTTTTATGATGATTTTGATGAACATACATAATTTTCAAACAAATATTTTAGAATGCAAATACATTTTCCCGGTCTATAAGGTTTTATATCGGGAATTGAGTGAAAGTTGTTGTCTTTGTAGGTAGTTGTCGCGAAACAACTCGACATTGATGGTCTTTCAGGAAAAAGAATGTAATAGTACTTGAGAGAGCGATAATGTTCTCTTACGCTGGTACACCAATTTCCTTTATTTAATACGGGCGATCGAACAATCATGATCATATTGTCTTATACATTCCGGTATCATCCTCGAAATATTTGATTTTTGTCCTTATCAATTGTGCTAAAAACAACCAATTACATCTTTCACAATGTTTCATGTTTTGTGAAGATTATTTTTTTACTTAGTCAATAAAACTCGCTAAAAAGCAAAAACTATTATTATACACTACTATTACCAACACTCATCACCATAAAAACCATCCACCGCCACTATTTCTTCCACCAATAGTAATGTTATCACCTCCACTATTCACAAACACCCGCCACCGCTTATACTCACCATTAGAATTAATATAATTTTTAGTAAAATTATTTATTAATAAAATTATGTATTTATGTTAGATTATTAAAGGGACATTTATAATAGAAAATTAATTAATCATTATGAACAATCAATGAGACACTAATTAATAAAACATTTAAAAATGGTTAAGTTGAACAAACCCTAGCGGTAAACTTATCTTTTCCAAGGTCAAATCCTGACCACTCTTTACATAAACAAATCGATAGTAAATAATTTCATATGTTCTAATCTTGATTCGTGTCGTTCGTTTAGTTATTACATAACATGGCAATTGATTGCACCAATTTTTTAAAATGGACATGTGTTTTATCGAGTTTATTTTAATATTAAAATGATCAACCACGTTTTATATTTTATAATATAACATTACACATTTTGTGGCGTTGCGAAATTAACATTATATGTTTTTTTCACCAATACCCGCCACCACCATAAAACCATATGAATCCACTTTTTTATCCACCACCACCTAGTGGCGGAGCCAAGGGTTGACTAACCTGGCTCTAACCCGTTAAATTTTTAATAACTACATAATTTTTTTAGTTTATTTTATAAATAGTACTTTGTCCATATATATTTATGGCTTTGTCCACTAATGTTTACATGTTTTTTTTTTTTTTAAATAGGCCTCCTCAATGTCAATTTTTGACTCCACCACTGGCACCATCACCGCCGCCCATCCCATGTAGGTTGTTGGACGCAATTTTAATTTTCAATCACAAATGCCATGTATGAGGTTTAGATTGAAAAAAATTTCGTCAATTGATTAGTTTCATTATTTTTTTTCCGTGTATATATACTTTTTTTTATTTCAATCAATTTTATTTTAACATTAAAAAATCATGATTTATACGATATAGTACCAAAGATAACAGGGGCACCATTTGGGTGATCCAACTGCGATCATGAAAATATTGTCTTGTATGATGATATTATCCCTGAAATAAGTGTTAAAAACAACCAACCACATATTCCACACTACGATGTTATCGATGTGGTAATGACAACATAAAATTAATATTGTCCATCACTACTCACCAGCATTCACCGTCACTACTTATTCCACCACAAACCAGGGGCGGAGCCAAGATTTTGAGGAGAGAGGAAGAAAAATTCTTGGCAAGTTGGATACATGTGAAAAATGGACTTTGTATCCCATTTTACGATAAAAGAACAAAAATAAATATAATTGTGGTTGGCTCTGCCCTTAACCACCACTAATCTTTCGGTCTCCACCTCTTCTACTACTCATTGTCGCAGAAAATGTCTATTGATATTATATATCAAAATTACTTATTATTAGAAATAAATATTATAATTAATTAAGAAAAAATTTATAATTAAAAAATGATTAGTCATTTATTATGAGCAATTAGTGAAACACTAATTAATAAAACACTTTATAATGAATAGATTATTTATTATGTGCAATTAGTGAAACACTAATTAATAAAGCAATTATAGTATTTGAGTTGAACAAACCACCATTGTTGATTTATATTTTCTATCAATTCCAACCAAGGTGGAACACTGGTTAGAGGCAACTCTTATGAAATAATAGGTCATGAGTTCGAACCTCCCTATTATAATTTTTGAATTTCCATATCCTGACTTGAGTATTCATTTTTCATTCATAATATTGGAATTAACGCCACACGTGCGAGATGTAGGGGGTGGTCAGGATAACCACATCCCTTGATTTATCTTTGTCCAGACAAATCCTGACCACCACTAACAAAGGCAAACTTATCCAAACCCTGATTTATACTAATGAAAAGACTTGGTGTACAAAATATGTAAACCCCAAACTTAGCCTTCCACATTTAGGGGCGACCAAAACCGAATTAGGGGCGACACAAAACGACAAAATAGCAAATAATGGGTAGGTTATTTCACAATCGGAAGGTTATTTCCGGGGCATTTTTTTAATGGCCAAACTACCCTTTATAATCGGTAGATAACTATACAATCGGTAGGTAATCAACAATCAGGAGTAGATTTAGTTTGTATGACTTCCGATTATACAGTATCCCCAAAATAAAATCCTAAATCTTTTGAATTTTGATTATCCTATAATCGGTAGTAAATAAAGTTATATTGACTCCCGATTATACAAGAAACCTTTGGAAAAAATGCTACCATAATCGGTAGGGAATTTAGGTTATTTAACTTCCGAATATAGAGTAGCCCCAAAATCAGATTTTGCAAAAATCCTCTTTTTTTGGAATTTTGGTTGAGCCTATAATCGGTAAGAAAGGAAGAGTTATCTTGACTTCCGATTATACAGTGGCTCTCTTTGAAAATATCCTACCATAATCGGTAGTCAATATACTTCGTATAACTACCGAATATAGAGTAGCCCCAAAATCAGATTTTGCAAAAATCCTCTTTTTTTTTGGAATTTTGGTTGAGCCTATAATCGGTAAGAAAGGAAGAGTTATCATGACTTCCGATTATACAGTGGCTCTCTTTGAAAATATCCTACCATAATCGGTAGTCAATATACGTCGTATAACTACCGAATATAGAGTAGCCCCAAAATCAGATTTTGCAAAAATCCTTTTTTTTTTTTTTGAATTTTGGTTGAGCCTATAATCGGTAAGAAAGGAAGAGTTATCATGACTTCCGATTATACAATGCCTCTCTTTGAAAATATCCTGCCATAATCGGTAGTCAATATACTTCGTATAACTACCGAATATAGAGTAGCCCCAAAATCAGAGTTATCATGACTTCCGATAATGAAGAAACCCTATGGGAACAGACACGTTTTGTGAAAATTTCAGGAAAACGGAATAGGTTTTCAAATTCATTAACCGAAAAAAATTCCCCGAGACGCTGTCTCGCACTCTGCTAGGGGGCGTTGCACCCCCGGACCCCCCGGACAGCGGCAAACAATCTTGAAAATATCCAACACATATAGCTACCGAATATAGAGTAGTCCCAAAATCAGATTTTGCAATATTTCTCTTTTTTCTGAATTTTGGTTGAGCCAATAATCGGTAGTAAATGAAGTTATCATGATTCCGATTATACAGTATAATCTTTGTCGAAATCTTACCATAATCGGTAGTCAAAATAGTTTATATAGAGTTGCCCCAAACTACCGATTATGGATTAGCCTCCCGATTATAAAGGGGCATATAAGTATTTTTAACCTATTTTGTCTTTTGTGTCGCCCCTAATTATGCTAGACAAACTTAGACACAAAGGGCATCTTAATAATAAACTTGGTTTATAACAAGAAGAAGTGGCTCTCTCATTTACTTTCATTCCTAAGAAAATCAATTGCACTTGTGTGTTGAACCCGAAATTAACCGGAAAATTTTATAAAGTCATGCTGTATTAACTACCATTCGCAGAAGTAGAATGCTTGAGTTGACCCCCACCGCATACATGATGGCACTCTCAACCAGCTGTATCATGGATAAAATGGTTTTGCTAAGATTAAATCCATTTATTCGTGCAACCTTGTACTCAATTATATATAGTTTAGCTAAACTTATTGGCTATCTATTTAGAAAGAGCGGTTCAAGATTTTTTATGTGTTTTGCCAAATGGGATTCCAATAGTTTTAAAAGGTGTGGATTTGATAAATTTGGGTTCAGATATCGGGGTGGGGAATCCAGTCCCCGACCTTTGGTGAATAGAAAATCAGTAAGCTTTCTTTTTTGAGCGGCCTGGCTGAAAGTTTAGAAGTCAAACAATGCACAATATGGTTTGGAACACCTGCAGGTACATGGTGCGAAAACGTATTAACAAAGGCATGAATCACAAGATGACATGATTACTTCCATTGTCAACTGATGATTAATTGAGTGAGTTCGACAATCTCTACGAATATGCTGCAAACGACAGTTCTATTAGAAAAACAATGTCGCGCAGCACAGTATTCAGGTTTACTATTTACTAAAAATAGTCCCATTATGTAGTATCCGAACAGGTATATGCCCAACAATATTCCATTGTCATTAACATCATCCAATGAGGGTCTCATGTTATTTATTAGTTTAATCCTTGTTTTGTTAAAAACACCCTTATACACCTAACTTAATTCCTGTAACGGTACTAGTTAGTTATTAGTCCATACGACTAATTCGTGACCACTTGCCGGTATAAGAAAATTCAATAAATGGGTTAAGCTTAGCTCATTATCATACTACTTGCATTATTCTCCCATTATACAAGTACCAAGTTGCACGAATAAATGGATTTAAGCTTAGTTGACTTCTCCAGACCAACAACCGGCCAGCCAAACTTATTGGCTATCTGTGATCTATCCTATTCACGACGACTTCATCAGATAGAATAATTTAAAAAAAAAAAATTATTGCTAGTTCACCGAGAGTACTACAGGTAACATGACAGGAAGATAATAGGTGACACTTATCTGCTAATCAGATTGGGAAGAATGAAGAATCCATGACTGAGTCAAAGAGTAGCCAAACACAAAAGAAGTTCGGTAATCGGGCATATTCCCAATTTAACCAAGAATAAACAAATACAAAAAGTAACCCTGTAGGCTGTGGCCGAACACGAAAGATAGGAAGGCAACTCATACATCAACTTATGCTTCAAAAAAAATAAAATCAACTTAGCTTTGAGTCTCAGAGTTTTGAAACTAATCTCAAGCCAACAAATTTCAGGAAAAAGATTATAGAATACCATCAAATGTTGCTGCAACTATTCCGGTTAAACAAAACACATTGGAGATAATAAGATCTCTACTAGGAGTTGGACTATTCTCTCGACGAATGTACGTAATGTTGGGTGCAATAATCAAAACAAAGAAAAATCAAATAAACAAAAGTTATTGATACTTAGCTCCTTTGTAATGGAAGTGATGGATTTGACGAAATGAGCGAGCTTCCCATATCTCCACAACAGCAACAAGGCAAAATTTTGGAAAAACAGAGTGAGTCACGTGTTCAACACGTTGCCCTTAAGACATTAGTGCCCGGCTACACTCAAGAGTGATGCTATAGCCCTCACAGGACGGATATCTCCAGGATAAAACACCCTACTACACCTACTACTAGCATATGTAGTAGATGCTTAACTTGAGCTTGGCAACTCCGAAAAACCATAAAGGAAAAACGCGAAAGCTAGAAAACAATATAAAATATTTTTTCCCTTGGGGGTCCCTCGAAATATAGAGCAACCCCTTTCCTATCGATTTTACAAAAGTAGTGAATTTGTTTATATAATGGAATAAAACAACATAAGAAGAGGAACTCCCTAATGTGGGACTAAAAAGCTTATACAGTCTCTTAAAACAACTAAAAAGTGGAAATTCCACAATGTGGGACTAATAAGTTTTTCATTCACAAAAGAAAATAATAAATTATAATTTTATTAAAACATTAAAAATTAATTTTTAGTAATTGTTTTCCATCAATCCCCCACATGAATGAAAACTTAATAAAAACACGAAAACACAGATAGATCTTGGTAAATCAACAAACCAATCTCCCGAACTAAATGAACAGCCAGACAAATCGTGGGTGTTGAAGTCATACTAGCCATTCCAACGTCATCTCTCCCACACAACAGTGTGTTGACCCCAGGGTCATACTATGGATTGGAAAAATCATATAGTATATGGATCTTTCATCTTTAGTTCCTCACAAGTGAGACTAAAGGTTCTTTCACCAAAGTGAAAAAGCATGAACTAGTGAACCCTTAGTGACCCTTAGGTCATAAGTTCCAGTTATACCAAAACCATCAAAATGAAAATCACATAAAAAGCGCAGGAAATACCATTTTAGGCAGAGGTGTCCATGAGGTCTTGAACCTTTGCTTAGTGAGATATTACCGGAATCACTTGTTAGATACAGTGAAATATGTCTTGAACTACTAGCATTTGATGTAATTCGCGATAACGACCACGGATGATATCTCCCAGGGTGTTGCCAAGATCGTGTCGTTTTGTCCAATTTGGCCCTGGACATATCATGTTTCTCAGAATGCTCTAGAGAATCAAAGCTATTATTCTCATAGGAAGCTGCCCCACTTCCTCATTCAGATAGGTGAGTTCCATAAAGAGTGTTACTGATACACCCCACTTAAATCTTAAATTAAAACTATAGAACTCATTAAGACTTCTTAAAAGTCATCCTTCACATGCAGTCACATTATCGCGTCTACACCATAGGGAAGGGACAGAGAATAAAATTCTCTGATAGTGTTTACTTTACCCACTACAAATTAGTTGTCTCATTCGAAACCTTGATCTTGGGATCTCCAGTCAGCAAGGTTGAGTATCCTTCATGGAAAGTTTAATTTATGAGCTTAATCCCCATCCCCCTCGATGCATTTCTAACTATCTCTTTGGATAAACCTTTCGTCAAAGGTTGCGCGATATTCTCCTTGGACTTTATCCATTCAATGGAAATAACGCCGATTGAGATTAGTTATTTTTAGATTTATCCATTATAGCTTGGCTAACACAATGTATAGATATAGCTGGCACAGGCCTATGCCAGAGAGGAATGTCTTCTAAAAAGAATCTTAGGCACTCGGCCCCCTCTCGTGCTTTATCTAACATAATACTCTCAGATTCCATAATGAATTGAGCAGTATATGTCCTGCGTTTGGAAATATTCCAGAAACTAACCCCCATGCTAGAGTGAAACCATATCCACTCGTAGAATTAGAATCCTCTGAGTCAACTATCCAGTTTGCATCATAAAGTCCCTCAAGGACAGCAATATACCTTTCATAAATCAAATAAAAGGTAATAGAGTATTTTAGGTACCATAATACTCCACTCGGTGCATTTGAATTCCCTTGCTCTGGACTACAATTATATATACTTAACTTACTCACAATATAGGCAATGTTTGGACTCTTACAGTTCATTAAATTCATCAGACATCCTATAACTCTTGAGTATTCAAGTTAAGATAATCCATTACCCTTATTTTTCTTGAGTCTACAAGAATAATCGTACGGAGTACAAGCAGGCTTACAATCAGACTAATTGTCTCTCTTAAGCACAATTCAACATAATGAGAATGACTAAGACTATAAATGTTTGGTTATCTTCTAATCCTCATCCCTAAGATTACATCAAAAGGGTGTAAGTCTTTCAAGTCAACGTTCTCATTTAGTGCATGTTTTAGTGGAATTAATCACATCTATGTTTGTATCAAGTATAAGCATATCATCAACATACAAGCATACAATCACACAGGCATCCTTAACAAGTTACTTGTAAATATACTTGTCATATTCATTAACTTAAATCCACTACACATTATTACATGATCATATTTTCCATGTCACTATTTACGTGCTTATTTGGAACCGTACAAATATTTGTTCAACTTACAAAATTTTGTCTTCATAACCTTTCACTACAAAGTCCCCAGGTTGGTCTATGTAAATTTCTTTATCTAATTCACAGTCTTTAGAAAAGATGTCTTAACATCCATCTGATGTATATCCAAGTTGTTTATGACAGCAATATCAATTAGCATCTCAAGAGAAGTAATTCTCGTCACAAGTGAATAGGAATCAAGGAAATCTACACCTTCTTTTAATTTATAGCCTTATATTTTCCACAATTCCACCTACCTTAGGTTTCTTATTAAAGACTCATTTACAACCCATGGTTTTACTCCCTGGAGATAAACTAACAAGCTCCCAATTCTAGTTCCGAAGGACTGAGTCCATTTCACTAAATGAAGCTTCTTACCAGAATGGGGTTTCAGTAGATGTCAAGGCTTCTTTAAAGTTTGTAGCTCAGACTAATCTAGGCATGTTAGGCCCAAACTTAACTTCATATTCCTTTAAGATAAGTTCTGACTATTTGAAAAACATCTAGGGGATCAACAACATATCCCTAAGAAGAGATGAGTTTCAAAATACACATGTTCAAAGAACATCCCTAGACTCCATAAAAATATTCACACCAATGTTAGAAAAATCACACCAAAGTTTGAAAAATCAGAACACACAACCAAAAATCTATATGTAGTAGGGTACTCAAGAAACCTTATCTAAACACCCCCACACTTTGACGTATGCATAAAAAGGTTGTCAATCTTTCCATAATCATATATATTTTTATTTGATCCTTTAAAGGTTACTCTATTCAGGATATAACAAAATTAGAGAATGACCTCCCCCCACAATTTTGCGGTTATCCTTTAATCAACATGACATAAATCATCACCTTAATGGTTATGTTCTTACATTTAACTATACCATTAGACTATGGTGAATAAGGAGGTTCGTTCTCATGAATAATGCCATTTAACAAGTAAAATTCTCCTATATGAATTTCATACTTTCCATCATGTTCAGACCTAACCAATTTATTGGTAACATATACTTCGCTTTAAATTTCAAGTTTATACTCTTAAGGCTTCTAAGGAATCATCCTTACCCCTAAGAAAGTATACAAGAGAGTACCTCGTACAATCATCTATGAAAGTTACAAACCACCTTTTACCACCTTAGTTTGGGTTGAACTCATTTCAACTAGACATAACTGAATTAATTCTAACGGCTTAGAATTACTCTAAACATTTTTGCTAAAAGGTTTAATTTATAGCATATTTTGATTCTACACAGATATCACTTTTGTGATCAATATCCAAACTAAATTTGGGTACACAGCCTACATTAGCCAGTTTATGCATTGACTTATAAGTTTACGGTTCCAAGTCCACCATGCAAAACATTCATTCACACAAAAGAAAACACAAGAATCAACTATGTTCACTTTATCATATTTTCATTAAGCCTATATAGACCCTAAGTCTTCTAATCGTTGCATAAAAATCACTACTTTGTTTTGATTATTGCACCCAACAATCTTAAGAAATTAGCGCCCGGCTACACTCAAGAGTGATGCTATAGCCCTCACAGGACTTAATGGATAATATTCTCGTATTCATTAGTGACGATTAATTAAGTTAGTATTAGTGAAATTAATTATTAAAGTCTTAGGATGAAAGTAGAAATTCATTTCCTATGCAAAGGTTTGGAGGGAAAGTAGAAGTGAGGAAAAAAAGATAAAACTAGGGTTTGTGATTTTCTTAGCAAAAATGAAACTTTATAATGACGATAAAGACTCTAGTAGTGATGAAGAAGTGGGTGTATCAGATAATATTTTGATCCTACCGATTTGGATTATTTTTTGAATGAAGAAAAGCATATCAACCAAAGTGTGCTTCAGGATATTATCGTAGCACAAGAACATTATTGTCGGGAAGAAGAAGGTGATAATTCTTCCGATAGGCAGGTATGAGTTGTAACGATCTACAAACATGCATGTATTTTCATGTCACAATCGCACAAAAAGGGTAAAATTTTCAAAATTATTACCCATAATCGGTTTATTCGATAGCACCACACAAACCGATTCTAGATAAAATCCCCAAGTTGGGAACAACAATCGGTCGTTGCTCATCACTATATAAACAAATTGTAGTACACTTTTGGCGCGATAGGTACGTGACAAAAATCAGTTTTTGTTGGTGATGTATATATGTTGATTTCTCTACTTGGATATTCACGTAAAATACACAAAGCTCATAATAAGGTTATTTACGTGTATATGTAATCCGATTGTTCAGAAAAAATATTACAGGAAAATAAGGACATGAATTGGATTCCATCTTACGCAACGTGAACCGATTGTGAACTTTGAAATTTTGTTATATGAATTCATCAAGTCCTTAATCGTACTTTTTAATTGCACATGTAAATCTATTCTTGACAATCGGTTGTCTCGACTGTTACACATAAACCGATGATGAAATCTTAACTTGTCGATATATGTTGTAGATTGTTGCTGCATTCGACGAAGATGAGCCCAAACCCGTATCTCTGCTTGGTCCTGATACCTCTTCCCACTATTATACCTATTTGGCATGGGAATTACGATGCAAAGCAATGGTCTATAAATAAGGGCATAGAGATCAAATGCGCATCAGTTTTAAGCCGTCGTTCAAGTCGTGATCGTTTAGAAATTTTTTGAGAGAGAGGTGGAAAGCAAGAAAGTCAATGGTAAAATGACAGACCGTATGTGAAGAAGACGAAAAAGGAATACATTACTAAATCAAATAAGTTTGGACTCCCGTTTAATATTATAGTTAAGGTCTACAAGATCTATAAAGTGATGAATGGTTGTCTTAATCATGATGATCCAGATTCTCTTATTGGACATGTTGTCGTTTGTGAGTTGAAACCACATCAATTGAAAATGTTAAGGTCGTTAAAAGCGTGTAAACCAAGTGACATCCTTAGGAAGATTAAGGAGGATAATAAGAATAACTTGTCCACTTTGAGGCTAATTTACACGGCAAGAACATCCTTTAGGAGGAGGGAATGGGATGGTAGAGCGGTTATAGAACAATCTCAGTGGTTAGATGATCAACACGGATACACAATGAGGAAGCCGGTATTGGAAGGAAAAGTGACTCGTATTTTCTTGATGCATATGGAGATGATCCAGTTGGCCCAATGCTTCTATCAAGTTTTGTTAACAGATTATACGTACAAGTACAACATGCCATTGTTAAACATTGCTTGCCACGCTTCCGAAAAGAAAAATTTCACGGTGGCATGGGGGTTTATGGATCGAGACCTTCAAGGACATATATTGTGGTGATCAAACTCCGAGGATCATAGTAACGGATAAGTAACAAGCACTAATGAATGCCATAGGGGTAGTTTTCCCACACGCTAACCATTTTTTATGCACATGGAATATATAATATAATATTAAAAGTAATTGTAGGGGTCATATCCAAAAGCCAAATCCAAAAAAAGCTACCGCTCGTGAGAAGGCCGAAGATGAGCATCTTCAAAAACTAACTCCCGACCAATGAGAGGAGAATAAGAAGAAAAGCAGAAAAGAGTCTCAAGAGAATTGGTTACTATGGAAGTATTTTCAACATCATTGAGATTTAATGGTACACTCAATGTCCATGGACGAGTGCGAATCTTATTTGGAGAGTTTTGTTGGGCTATGGAAGTATGATTACGAGAAATGTGTGGTTTATTGCTTCAAGTAATTGTTGGATCCGTAAAAGGAAAAATGTGTCTATGCTTACACCTACCAACATATGCATTACCAGAATGAGGCGACAAGTATCGCAGAAGGAACTTATGGATGTTTGGAGAGCTTGCTCCGAGGGAACCAAAACAGTGTGGTTATGTTACAGGAAGCCATCCACGAATACACCACATATGATATCGTAAAGATAACTATGAAAATGGAAGAAAGCAGGATGAAAATCAAGACCAGCTACACAGATTACCACTAGATGATTCGAGGTTTAAACTATAGGGTGTCTCATTGGGCAATCATTTATATGATGAAGGATTACAAATATTATGTGGATAACAAGATAGGGAGAAAGAGTATTGTATGTTCATGTATGACGCTGGCATCCTTGGGATTTCCATGTCGTCACATTATTGCAAGGTATGAACAAGGAATTCTATTTGATATCATTGATCCATTGTGGAAGCAATTAAGTTTCAGACCACCAACCAAAGCTCCGACCGAATCCTTTGTAGACACAGATATTGGAAGAGAAATAATCGAGAAATTCGCAAAGAAGGATGGTTTGGAACGAAAAGTATTGATGCACGACTTGAAACTTGCCGCTAACTCCCATATGGTACTGGTGCTACCGCCGACGGGTAGACCACCTACCAACATGGATAGGAAGAAGGAAAGAAAAAAGTTTAAGGTTGCAATGAGTACCCTAAAAAACCAGTGAATGATTAACAAAAGAAACCTTTCTCAAGATGAGTATGAAGACGCTAAATATAAAGAGGTGCCAGTTCCAAATTGAAAAGAGGTCGACCAAAGAAAGGGTAAAGTGGGAAAAGTAGCGCACAAATAAGGACAAATGATCCAATCGTTCCTTCAGAAATTAAGCATGAAGAGGCACCGTCTAAGAGGAAAAGGTGTCGACCAAAGAAGGGAGAAAGTGGGACAAGTAGCACATATATAATCCTTTCAAATGATCCAATCGCTCCTTCGCAACATGAGGATCCAATCGATCCTTCAAAAGAAAGTCAAGCGCTTATAATACGCGAGGAGCCAAACAATCTCATCGTTTCTTATCAAGAGAGTCAAGCGAGTACAACACAAGTATCAAGGATACGTGCATGGAAGAGACAAAAAAGACAAATGGGTTCTACGGTGACTCTAAGGGACGCTCTTGGTGATGGAACAACGCTTAGGGATGAACGAGGTAGACCCCATAGAACATGTTACATCATATTCGATGAGTATTATTCGAAACTTCATGAAATCATTAATCCATATGTGTTACCAACGACATGGATTCAGATGGGAATTGTGGTTATCACGTTGTGTCGGAACAAATAGGCCACATAAATTTGGCACACGATGAGAACTTAACCCAATGCTAATATTTTAGAAAGGTGATGGACTTACGCCTACAAGAAGACCAGGAATTTTATATTTCGATGATGAAGTAAGGAACAAAAAAATAAAAATAAGTAACATTTGATAAAATGGTTGCTAGAGTACAAGGGACAAATGGGAATAGACCAATTACACAAGAGTATTAGATGAGCATGCCTCTATGTGGTCATCTCTTGGAGAAAACGTGGAGTTGCGTTGTTCATCTAATTTTTTTTACATATGCACCGAAATACACAATTTGGGATGAATCACTTAAGGATAGAAGAATTGTTCTATTCAACCATAACAACATTCATTATATCGGTCTTAGAAAACGTAAAGATTGTCCATTACCACCATGATGACTCAAAGGTCACCAAGGAATGGATGAAAAAATACGAGCCTAACATGAAGCGGTGGGAAAGGTTGGTCGAGCCGGATCAAATCAAGGTTCTCCAACTATTGAAATTAGTATTTTATTTTTCTTAAGAACATGAACTATCAGATGCCTTATATTTTGTCGCTTTCGTGTATTGTATGTTTCTCATTGAACAAGCTTAATGAATGAAAGTGATTTGTATTTCTTAGTTATGTTTAATTCGTGAAATTTGTTACACAATCGGTGTACTTATATGTGATTAAAGTTTTATTCTGACACTAGTATGCTGCAGCTTCTTCAGAATCGTTTTTTCTTACATGCGCTAAGAACCGATTCTAAATTCAATAAGGAATCGGTTTATGATGGTGTCTCCATAAACCGATTCTGAACAAAACTAGCATGGGAATTCATTCAGAATTGGCATGTGTGGAGAATATGTAATCCGGTTATTGATGGAATAAGTTACAAAAAAACAATTTTTTTTAATTCCTTAATCGTATTACATATGGTCAAAGATGACCCGATTGTGGTCAATTTCCACTTCGCATAAACTCTTAAAATTCAAACTTAGTACATTGCGACGATAAAATAACATGGTACTAGACTACCACATTGATCTTATAATTGCATTAAGCGAAATTTCTCTATTTCTTAGTACGAGATTCAAGTATCAATGCGGCTTCGAAATGATAAAAATGCTCTCCTCTCCATTTGGTATAAGCATCCTGCTGCGCCGCAAACCTGTGGCCTTTGTGCCTAGCGAGAAACTCGTTGTACTTGGAGCATAATTTCTTAACGTGAATCGTCCTCAAACAAACGTAATCGGGTCAGTAATGATGGCGTGGTTTCTTGTACTTACCGTCCATCTTTGGAACAAAAGGACCCGATGCAACTTGAATTCAAAATATGTTGTATTGGTGTTCTTCGGGAAAATCCTTGACAATGTAATAGTTTTTAACCTGTTGGGTCTTTTTCTCAATATCCTTTAGTCTATGCCTTATTTAGTTGGAATTGGTCTTCACCTTGTTTATTTTCCTTGAGTGCGTATTCTTCTTCCATCGCCGTACTAATACGGTAGTTTGTCTGTTTCTTTTAAGCATGTCTTCAAATGAGTCCGTAGTTGATGATGATGGAGTAGTTGGTTTGCATTTTCTAAGTATGTGTTTGCATGAATTGGAAGTTGATGATGATGGATTTGACATCATAGATTGAAAAAAATGGACAATGAGAAATATTTTTTTGACTAAGGTAGTGTATGATAGAGAATATGCTATCCTGTTTATATACACAAGGAACCAACGGCTATAATTTCGAAGAAAATAAAATAGACGTTTGGGAAAATAATAAGATTATATATAGACAGTTATAGTCCGATTGTGAGTTTGGAATAACTGGAAATAGCTATCTTTCTGAAATCGGTTTATGTATGAGGCTCCTAAAAACCGATTCTTGATTGATCTACAAATCCAAACTTGGCTCCAAAATCTGTTTATGTGTGAATTAGCGTAAACCGAATGTGGTTGATATTCATCACATCAACCCATAATTGGTTTACATATGTGTACAACAAAAACCGATTCCTGTGAACATCAACCACAATCGGTTTATGCTAATGCACACATATATAAAGATTTTCGAAATTTTTGATAAGTAAATTTCAGATATTTTAAATCATTGTTGAGTTCCTCTTAAAAGGAATGGATTAAAAGGATTTAACTCAATCACTTGAATTGTTTGTTTTCGAATTTTCTTTCAAAACCCCAAAAAACTTAGAATTCATTTGTTGTTTGTGATTGATTAGGTTTTAGTTTTTTATTTTGATGATAATTGAAAAAAATTGAGGTTTGATTAATGATTTTTGTATTTGTTAATTGAGTGATTATGATTTTGTATTTGTATTTGTTTTAGAATGATTAAGGTTTCGTTAAAAGGGTAATTTAGTATTTTACCATATATTTTAGACACAC
Organism: Papaver bracteatum; assembly: GCA_023529315.1. NCBI lineage: Eukaryota > Viridiplantae > Streptophyta > Magnoliopsida > Ranunculales > Papaveraceae > Papaver > Papaver bracteatum. The sequence goes on along the minus strand of JAJJWX010003971.1, from coordinate 1,918,892 downwards.
ATATTCTTTTCTCTAGCTTGGTTGATGAAATTCATAGGCCCCAAACTAGCTTGGGTATACAAATTCAGCATTCTAGAAGCAAAAATGTTAATTTTTGTGGAGTAAAAACATTTTGCTACTGATTATGATTTTGTATTTGTATTTGTTTTAAAATGATTAAGGTTTTTTAAAAAGGTAATTTAGTATTTTACCATATATTTTAGACACCCATATCCTTTTCTCTAGGTTGGTTGAAGAAATTCATAGGCCCCAAACTAATTTGGGTATACAAATTCTGCATTCCAGAAGCAAGAAAAGTTAATTTTTGTGAGGTAAAAACATTTTGCTTCTGGTTTCTACTTCTTAGGAAGTGCTTCTGGTATCTAAATAGGGTGTAAACCTCAAAAAAAATTAATTTTTGTGAAGTAAAAGCATTTTGTTTCTGGTTTCTACTTCTTAAGAAGTGCTTCTGGTATCCAAACAGGCTAAGTCAAAGATAAAATCATTTATTGAGGTCAAAAGATCGAATCTTTACGATGACCTTTTATCAAAAAATGGAGGTCATGTCTTAACTTGCCGGTTCAAATAACTACACATACCATTTTAAAATAATGCAAAATATTTTTTGTTTCCTTGAAGTAACAGTCTCTCTCACTCCCTTCTGTATCTAGCTAAAATTCATTGTATGTATGTATGTATGTCTCTAGGCATCTGTGATCATGTGCAGAGCAAAGTTGCTCTTTGATTCCACCAGTATTTCTCTTGGTTATCTCAGCATACCGGCAATTGGGTTTTAACGAGTTGCTTGTAAGAAGGGATACGTTAGCAGAGTTGTGGATGCAACTTTTAATCAGAGGGATATATAAATGATCTTGTTGATGCTGCTGCTAGAAATTTTCTGGTGACTGCTTGTCGTCTGCTGAGGATGTACCCCCCAATGGTTATAAAACACAGTGATACAGATATAAATGTGCCATGAAGTGTTGAAATTTACGAAGGAAGGAGTTCCAGAAAGGCGCACATTTAGCTGAGGAACCTTTCTGAACATAAGTGCCACTTTACAGGAACTTGGTATCATATACCCGTTATCTTCTGCTGCGGATGCTATTGATGTTATTACAAGGTCACTGGCACTGGAGGTTGGTACTGATCATGATAAAAGGGTGAATGAGATTGCAGCAGAGTTAATGATATAGCGGGCTTGGGTAAGGTTGATCACAATGAAATTAAAGCAACCAATCTAAAACATCCATGCCGGATGTCCCTGTATAATCCCTTAAAGAACTGGAATATTGCTATCCATGCTATTCAGATGAAGCTAAATACACTTAACAAAACAACCCTTGTGTCCGGTGGAGGAGACTTGTCCAGCCAGACCTCCCACGTTTATAAAAAGGAGGTAAGGACACAGTCTGCAAGTGAAGTTCCCACCCGCAGTAAAATGTAGTGAGGATGACAACCCATCACTGATTATTGTAAACACCTCCCTGGACCTGTTACCTTGGGGAGTCTGGTAATAACCAACCACTTGAAATACTGCGCAGTATTTCAAGTGGTTTGTTATTACTGCGCAGTATTTCAAGGGGGAATACCCTGACTCAAGAGTAGAATTTCTGGAGCACAAATTTAAAAGTGATGTCATTGACTAATGCGCCAAATTGCTAAAATCCATGCGCCAAATTGCTAACCAAGATAGTGTATGAACCATGAAGGAGTACGTACATTCTCCATATACAACTATGCAATTATACAAAGCGGCACTTTTATGTATTCAAAGCTAAAATAGCACTAAAAAACAGACACACAGGAGAATAAGACAGAAGAAAATATTGCGAAAACAATTTCAATAGTATTACAAAGCACTCATGTGAAGAGCTACAAGAGATGCATATGCTCCATTCTTGATATTCATTAGTGTATCATGATCTCCTTTCTCAGCGATAACCCCGTTTTTAACAACTGCTATTACATCAGCATTCTTAATTGTGGTTAATCTATGGGCAACCACAATTGTGGTCCTGTTCACCATGATTCTGTCTAATGCATCTTGAACTATACGTTCAGATTCTGCATCAAGAGCACTTGTTGCCTCATCGAATAGTAAAATCTTTGGTGCTTTCACTATGGCTCGTGCTATTGCTACTCGTTGCTTTTGCCCACCTGACAACTGTACTCCCCGTTCTCCTACCATTGTATCATACCCCTTTTGTAGACAGATAAAAAGAGAAACAATTACCATGCATATTCTTTTATTTTCACATCAGAAGATTCAGAACTTGCATTAATTGGGTTTAGTGTTCTAACCTGTTGTAAACTACTAATAAATTTGTTAGCATTCGCTTGCTCTGCTGCTGCTAAAGTTTCCGATTCTGTTGCATCACCTTCCTTTCCATATGCAATGTTGTCACGAATTGTTTCATTGAACAAAACGGGTTCTTGACTTACTAATCCCATTTGTTGCCTCAACCATCTGACCTGAAACTTTTGAATTTCGACTCCGTCCAGTGTAATCTGACCCGAATCAGGATTGTAGAATCGTTGCAACAATGATATTACAGTCGATTTACCACATCCACTCTCTCCAACCAGAGCTACTGTCTAATAAATGAAATTAACCATCATTAGACTTGTAAAAAGAACAATATAGGGGAGGAGCATTAGGTACACAATAAGCATACAACACGTGTTTAACATTCGGAATTAATTTTGCTGAAAGCTATTGAAAATAACTCACGAAAAAGATAAATATGAGTTGAAGATAATATCAATACCTTTCCAGATGGAATGGACAAGCAAAAGTCGCGGAATATTTGAACATCTGGCCTTGTTGGGTACTTAAAACTAACATGTCGAAACTCAATTTGACCCCTTACATCTTCTAATGTCTTTCCAGAGTCATTGCTTATGTCTATTTTAGGTTTCTGGTCAAGAATAGCAAATACGGATGCAGCTGCATGCTTGGCCTTGTTAGAGTCTGCTGCCATTGAACTCGAACTAGTTACGCCAACTGCAGTAAAAATCAGAGCGAAGAAAACCTGATACCAAATAACAAAATCACATCAACATAAGGGACCAACTTAACAAAGCGTAATCAAGAAATCACAGTAACAACCTAAGAGTTAGAAGAAATACATACGCGAAAAACCTCTGCGAATGTTGCTTGGCCAGCCTGAACCAGTCTTCCTCCAATATAAAAACTAGCCGCATGGACAGCAAACATCAAGAAAAATGAAATCCCGAAACCCAAACCACTAATCACCCCTTTCCTAATTCCTGCCTTCTCTGGTCCTACACACTTACTTTGGTACAATTTCATCACCTTGTCTTCAGCACAAAATGATGCTATTGTCCTTATACCCCCAACAGCATCATTAGCAACTTGACTTGCTTCCTCATACTTCTTCTGCAACCATGAAATTGTATTAGATGGTTAAAAACAGATAAACTATTTATTAGATTTTATTTTTTCTGTTAAATGGTAATTAGATCAAACCTTTGCATCCGCACTGAATCCTTTCATGAACCTCATTTGAGCCCATCCATTCACTCCTATTAAAGGTATTAAAACGAGGATGATTAAAGACAATTTCCAGCTTGCCTGGAATGCTATGCCCAGACCAGCAAAAACTGTAGCTATGTTCTCTACTAACATTGCAAGTGAATCTCCAACAAGACTGCGAATGCTTGCTGCATCTGCAGAAAGCCTAGCACCAATTGCACCGCTAGAGTTCTCAGGCTCGTCAAACCAATCAATATCCATATGAACAGCCTTCCCGAAACACATTGAACGTACACGGTTAATTAACTTGTTTCCTGCTACTGCAAAGAAATATGTTTTTGCTGGAGATAAAATCAATGATGCTACACCTAGGACTATGCATATCAATGCCCAGAACCTTGCATCCTTTTTAAGCTCAGTTGGAGGTTCAAAGAATGTCTTAATTACACTTGAAAGCATTAGAGCAAACGCTGGAAATATTACTCCGTTAATTCCTGCAGCTATAACGCCTAGAAACAGAATAGGGATCTCTGGCTTGTTGAGCTCGGCAAGGCGACCAATTGGCACATCTTTGTACTGCTTGGTTGATGGAACGATATCATCACTGTTGTTTTCCGCAGGAAGACCTCCGAAATTTTGTCTCAGAGGAAAACCTAATTCAACGGAAAAAGAGTGGTGACCACTATTCCCACGCGTAGATGATGCACGACTTAACAATCGCCCAAGGGACATGCGTCTACTAGGATTCTTACTTAGTTGCCGAGCTAATTCTGAATGTGTACTCGGGTTCCTACTAAGCTGACGCGACATTTCAGATTGTCTACTAGCGTTCCTGCTAAGTTGATGGGCAGATTCTGATTGTTGTTTACCGTTTCCTGATTCTCCGTTTGTATCTTGCAATCGGATAAGCTGGGAATACGCTCCTTCTGGGTCTTTCAGAAGCTCATTGTGTGAACCTGGAGAATGAAGAAAAATGCCGCACAACTTAATAATAAAAGCTCATATTATCTCGCTAAAAGAAGCAATTATACATGAGTAATTTGTGTACTGATCAAACCTTTTTCAATAATCTTTCCTGTCTGAATGACAGCAATCACATCAGCATTCCTTACTGTGCTCAATCGATGGGCAACGACAATAGTTGTTCGACTAATCATCACCCTATCAAGTGCCTCTTGTACAATTCTTTCAGACTCGGCATCAAGTGCACTAGTAGCTTCATCAAGAAGAAGAATTCGTGGGTTCTTTAATATTGCTCTAGCTATGGCGATTCTCTGTTTTTGTCCCCCAGACAACTGGGTTCCGTGCTCTCCAACCATAGTGTCCAGACCCTGATGACCACGTCCATCATTGATGTCAGTATACATGTGTGCATACATAAAAAATGTATATGAATGTAAAAATTATGAAACTACAAAGAAGTAAAGAACCTCAGGCAGTTTATCAATAAACTTGGAAGCATTTGCTAGCTCAGAAGCAACTTTAATTTCTTCAAGAGTTGCACCATCCTTTCCATAAGCAATGTTATCTTTAATGCTAGCGGTGAACAGCACAGGTTCTTGGCTGACAAGTCCAATTTTCTCTCGGAGCCATTTCAACTGTAGCTCCTTGATATTTACCCCATCGATAAGAATTTCACCATCTTGTGGATCGTAAAATCTTTCTATTAAACTGATCACTGTCGACTTTCCACTTCCACTTTGTCCAACTAAAGCATTGGTCGTGCCACTTGGTATGCGTAGACAGAGCCCATTAAATATTTGTTCATCTGGTCTTGCAGGATATGAAAAGCAGACATTTTTTAACTCAATATCTCCTTGTATGCCATCTAATGTTCTTCCTTTGGAAATGTCATATGCATCTATCTCTGGTTTCCTATTTATTGTTTCAAACATCTTGTAGGCTGCAGCTTTTCCTGCGGCAAACGCACCAAGGTATGGAGTTGCTTGCCCTAGAGACCTGAAATATTCCGTAGTACAATGGTGTAAGTCTCTGTCTATATTTTATTCTTGACATATACTCAATATGCGTTCACTTTGATACATTCATATGGGTCTACAGCAGATCAATAATACAAAAGATAAATAAAGTAACTTACATGGAACCCGTTAACACGGCGACTATAACGTTAATGACATCTCCTCCAGTATATCCTTTATCAATTATTAGCTTTGCCCCGTACCATATGGCCAGGGCATAAGATCCGAACGAAACAAATGTAACTGAACCAAGACCTAATCCAGAAAATAAGCCCTCTTGAACAGCAGCTTTGTGAGCAATCTCTAGTGACTTATTGTACTTAGCTATAGCTCGCTTCTCCCCAGTAAAAGATGCGACCTATATCAGAGTAGTATCAGTTATGAAAAGCTGAGGCAACAGTCAATAACTCAATATATAAAAATTTAAAGTGTACTGCCATGATGGGATACGACATACATCACCTGCATGAAAGTAAGTTTGTTATGTCGTACTGTGTGTTTTATCAAAAATTTGGCTCAACGCATCGCACTAATAGCTGTGATATTCCATGTTTGTTCACATAGCAATTTAATCAATTTTTTGTAAATGGAAAACAAGGTGTTCATGAACTCAACCTGCATGGGAACTTTTAAGAGTGGATATGCAAACGTGGGCATGTGGGTACAAGAGCATAGCTCAGTGGTATCCCATCAAATCCAGTAAGGAGGAAGTCAGGGGTTTAGTTCCCGCCGCCGTAAATATTTGTAATAAATTAGTTGTATAGTGGATTTAGCGGTGTTGGGTCTGGCAGTGAGGCCTGTTCAGCTGACTGGGTTCGGGTAAGGGCTTGGATCCGGCTTTCGCGTATCTCAAAAAAAAAAAACAAAAAAAAACGCCGGCATGTAACGGTAAATAGGGTGGAGACTTTATTGGGACCCACTGACACCTAGTGTTGGATGCATTAGTGCAAAATCACTAAACATCGTTGTTTATTTTTTATTTTTTTTTTTTTTTTTTTTTTGAAGCATTAAACATCGTTGATAGCTTTTGCTTATACCCGAGATTTTCTTTAATGTTCATGCATTACCTAGTGAATTACTTCCACATTTTCAATTGAGGTCATTCAATATAAATGATCAGTAAATGCCCACTTATAAATATATATATGAAATGAGTCCTGCATTACCTAGTGAATTACTTCCACATTAGCATGCTGACTAGTGCTTTTTGGCGTGTTGCATCGTGCTTCGTGTACTATATCGTGTGTTGTATTGTGCTTGTACCTTTATAAATTTATTACCATGGCATAATACACTGTAGCATGTTGTGCCTGAATTTCAAACTGTTGTGTATAAATTTATTGAACGGCACACTCTTTATGCCTCTGGCAGTTTATGGCTTGTAAAAAATCAGCTACAGACAGAAGAAAGACTTAGAACATCTTCAACGAGACATTAAAAATAGGGAAAATGGGGAATATGCCCCAAAATCGACTGTGATCTTGGGGATATGCCCCAAGATTCCAGTTTTTGGGAATATGCCCCAAAGTAACGGTTTCCGTCAAGGAACCGTTAAATAGACTATTTATCGTAAATGTGTGTGAACTTTATCTCTAATTTTTTCGAGATTTTTTCGTTTGAATATGTTCATGAACCTTGTCAAGGTGTTATTATATCATATATCTGTCTTTTAATTCGCATGTGTGATCCCAAGTGTATGCAAATATTAACTACTTAACGGTTTTGGATGGAATTTTGGACGGCTGGGGCATATTCCAAAAAATTGGAATTCTGGGACATATCCCCAAGATGACAGTCCATTTTGGGGCATATCCCCAATATTCCCTTAAAAATATCCTAATTATAAGGTCGCGTAGGATTTTCAATGATTTGACCAAGAAATCATCTCGAATGGAAATGTGAAGGGAGAAAATAACGATGATGTGTCTAGTTTTATGCAGACATCCTCAAAGCTATCCTATCATTTTAGAGGTTGTTTTAGAGGATGTGAACATCCTACTGATCATTATCTATGGTTATGATTAAAATATATAATTTGGATCAATGGCTTAAAAAGTTCAAAACTAAAGAACTGCCGTTTATGGTTGGAGATATTTTTTTTTATCTCCTCAAATGAAGGAAAATTTGGTCTATACATAAAATCAAATAAAAAACAAACTTCTACAAAAAAAAAAAAATGCACACCAAGTTACCACTGGAGAAGCCCATCCAATGGTATAAACATTTATCTTGTGATGGTTTGATTTATTTTAAATTGAATTGTAACACATAACAGTTTAATGTTTAGCCAAAATAGAACTGATTACGTACTGTTCGTATTGCACCAAGTGTTTGTTCTACGACAATTCCTGCTTGTGAATAAGCTGCTTGTCCTCGAGATGCCATTTTGGAAATAACGATTGACATGGCTGCACCAGAGATTAAAAGAGGAGGAATTGTGGATAACATGACAAGCGTCAGAAGCCAGCCTTTGAGGAATGCAACAATAAAACCTCCTACAAATGTCGCCAACTGCTGAATAAACTTCCCAACCTTGAATGATAAGATTACAAATGTCAATAATGATCAAGATACTAGCATCTAACAAACAAGAAAAATCGTCAGTCAAGATTAAATCATCTGTAACATATTTGATTCCTAGATGTTATTTTTTCTATGTTGTCCTTGTGTAAGTGTAAATACTTTAAATAAACATAAATACTGATGCATAAAATAAAGAAAAATACGAGGTTAATTGTACTGACGTATGGCCAAGCAAAAATGTATACCTTCTCACCCATGGCATCTTGAATGAGAACTGTGTCACCTGACATCCTTCCAATAATTTCTCCCGTGTTTGTTTCAGTATCAAAAAAAGCAATATCTTGCCTCAATATTGTTTTCAAGTAAAACTTCCGTATTCGAGCAGCCTGTCTCTCCCCAGTGACAATCCAACAACCAACCTCTGACAACAAGAAATAATAGTATCTCAGTGCCAAATAGTTCAAAGTTATCTCTACCTACAACAATACATGGAGATAACAAAACTTTCCTACTATTGTAAACTACAATGACATAAAAACTTACGGAGGGATGAAACCACTAGGCAAAACGCAGCCAGATAGGTGAAATTTAGTGCTACCTGAACATATCAACATGATAAATTTGGGCTATTAAACACATACACACATATCCACAGCCAAAATAATATAGCAGAAAGCATACAAAACTTTTGAAGTCCAGAGATTAAGGAAGAAAAACATGAAACAGTTTTGTTGGTACTCATAAAACTTATGCCGGCAGCAGTCACTACTGGTTAAAGGCTATTGAGAAATGAAGGATGTATAATATCAGCTGAGAAGGGGTTCGCTGTCCAAATGACAATGACAGCTCGGGCATTTGAAACTTACGTCAAATGAGAGAGCCATTACTGCCTAACTGGCTATTCTGGATGATAGACTCAGTTTATGGAAAGCAGTGGTACAATCAAGTACGGGTAAGCTAGGAACAGATGGTTCCTAAAACCCTCCGCTCTCAACTGCGAGACATCTGTACCATTATGTAGCCGAATGGGTTGCCTAGCTTCTGTATGTTTTAGAGGGCGCGGTGGGCACATAAAACTATGGTCCTTCTTAACTACCTTTCCTGGTCAGACAATCTGTGGACTTATCAAATGCTTTTTTTTTTTTTTTTGCCTTTGGATCTTTTCAGAAGATTATTGGCATTGGTAAAAATATTGAAAAACATACAGCAGATGTATGCAGCGTACCTTAGAAACCTGTTTCGCCACTTCATTGGTGCCTTCATTCTTTCCAAAAGAGTCGATCATATCTCCAAGGAGAACGGTCATAAGAGGGATTGTCGCTCCATTTGCACAAGCTGCAATTGTGCCTACAGCCATTAACACCTTATCTTTAGAATCTGCAAAGCAGAATAGCTTGAGAAATGGTACAGTTTTAATAATTTCCTCTTCTCCATCACTATGTTCTGGATCTTGTGGATCATCTCTCTTTAGTGACCTACTATCTCTTTCTGTTTTAGGTATGTGACTAGATGATCTGCTAACACGATGTTCATCCATGTTAGGAACTCTTAAAACTGAAACACAAAGCTCAGTTTCGAATTTCAAAAAATTGAGTCTTAAATATCAGCAATTTTATAGAAGTTCATTTGGTAGTTGAGCTGATGAACTAAGAAACTATTTACCAGAAATTTATCTCACCAAACTACAAGAGTTGACATCCATTCCACCAACTTATTTCTGTTTTATTATAAATTTGCTAAGCTTAGTAGTTTATTACTACCAAGAAATTAGTGACCAATTCAAGGCCATTATAATATGCATATAATCTTGGATTCAGATTCGATAAGTAGCTCACAAGAATTATTGATACATTCTCTCAACAATACTCCATTTCTAGATATTGAATCATTCAATATGTAACAAGAATCTTCTTCTTCTAAACCTTTAGTCCCAAACAAGCTGGGTAGGCTAGAAAGGGAATACAAGGACTTCCTTACCAGTCACCCAACTTGGTACTGCTCCAGCCATTTCCTAAGGAAATGGCAGGTTTTCAACCAAACAAAGGTACACGAGGACATTCCAAGCAGTCACCTATCTTGGTATTGCTCTCCCCCTCTATTGGTCTATTGCTGGCTCACCAAGCCTGTTGGGAACCTATTTTCATAGGGGAGTGGCTGGAATATCATCCGTAAAGACGAAGTAACACTTCAAAATTTCCAATGAAAACTCTTAATATTTTATCACAGATGCACGAAATTAGATCATGGGTAATAACATTGATAAAATATTCAGACCAATTAGATGGAAACTGTTTTTGATATTTGTACTGATATGCGAATATAGCCTACCTATGGAAGCACATTCATGTTAATTTGCTTGTCACCCACTAAGGAAGTGTAACATTTTTGGTGTCTTAACATGAATGGTGGCCAGTTGTGTCAACATCTTGCTCTAGCTGTTGTTGAAGTTGGTGGAACACATGTAATAGTGACTGATATAATCTCTTAGAATCTCACTCGAAAAAGTCCACTTTCAGAACAAATTCTATGCCAGTAAGTTTGGGAACGAATGTATTCTCTCCACTATCGATTTTTAAATAATGTTCAATTGTTCTGAAGTAGGTAAGTGTCTTCATCATCTGTCACGTTCAATATAAGATGATGAACTTATGTGAGAGATATGCAAATTTGATATTTTCATCCTTAATATTCCATTACTCTATCATTAATTTTTCCTCTAGGACCACAGATGAGCAATTATCAGCTACCAACAACCATTTCGCGTAATTTTATGAATAAAAAATAATTAGGGTAATTATCATCAGCTTACCATGCTTCTTCTTCGGTTTCCTGTACATCTTCCTTCTCACCTTGTTTGTTCATCGTAATATCAGGTACAAAATCAAAGAGATTTTGGGGTTAAAGTTTTCGAACTTCTACTTCGTCGGAAAGAGATGCAGAGTGATTGATTTGGATTTTTTTATTTTTTTATTTTTAGAACCATCTTTTGGGCACCACCCAAAAACAGTGGGGGACTACCCATCAGTTTTTGGTGTGGATATTAGAAGTAATATTTGGTCACCCCTTATAATTATTATTTTTTATACCCATTCTACCCTTAACCAAAAACTTAGTTAATGATTAGTGATTAGTTAAAAATTGATTAGTGATTAGTTAAAAACTGATTAGTGATTAGTGTTTTATAAGTTGGATTTTTTGTTTTAAACATTTGTTTTGGAAGGATAAGAAGAAGAAGGAAATAGGAAGAAGAATATGGGTGAACCCAAAAAAACTTTTTTTTATTTTAGTAATTATGAATTGAGTGATTCATGTGATGAAACCTCCAAATCAGAATCAGAACCACTTCACCTCCTTGTGTATATGTCAATACTTCAAATGATCCAAATATGAGTTATTTGTTAGAAGGAGAAAACTTTTTGCCCCAAAGTGAATCCAACCCATCAAATGATGGATTTTATCAGCCACAACCTGAAGATGAAGATATGGGTACTCAGGTATGTCTCATTTTTAGTTAATGTAGGTTGAATTGTGGGAAAAATTGGACAAACTCAAAATTTCAGGGTAAAAGTTCGGCTAGGTAATCCTAGTTCGGTTACCAGATTTAAAACATAGGTAACCGAACGTTTCTGAAGATGTAGTTCGGTTATTAGATCTTGTAGAAGCAGGTAACCGAACTACACGTTAATGGTGGTTTTCGATAGTTCGGTTAGGAAATTCCAGAAGACATAACCGAACTGTTTTTATAGACTTTACAGTTCATAGTTCGGTTTAGTAGATTTTTATAAATTGGTAACCGAACTTTAAGTTCGGAAATATCGCAAAATAAATATATACCACATTGCTAACCGAACCATTATGTTCGGTTTGGTCTTATTTTTCATTCTCATTACCGAACCTTTGCGGATAAAATGTAAACATAGAGTTCGGTAAGCTCGCAATGGTTTTACTAAAACATACATAACCGAACTTTATGTTCGGTAGGGTCGATGAAATTTTTGACATTTCCGAACTTGTACGTGTTTTTTGTTTATGGTATTGACGTTGTGCTATTACTTGTAGGTTCCATGTGATCCAATTGAACCAATGGAAAACCAACCTCCCCCGATTGGTATGTTGTACGATGACACATCCCATCACTACATGAATGACTTGGTATTCGATAATACGAAAGATGCAAAGACTTGGGCTAGACAACATGCACAAAAAGACATGTGCGTATTAGTATTAAATGGGAGAGAAAAGAATAGTCGCTTTGAAATGGTTTGTGAGAGAAGCGGTGATCCCGATAGAAGCCACAAGAGGAAGGGTTATGTTTATGAAGGAAATACAAATAGGAAAAACAAAACTTTCTCAAAGAAGATTAAATGCCCATTCAAGCTTTCCTTTAATTACAACAAAAAATTGAAGGGATGGGTTCTCTACCGGGTTATGGAAGGTCGTCATAACCACCCTCGTCCGGAGCATCTTGAAGGAAATTTCATGGCGGCCAAGCTAACTCCTCAAGAGATGGAGAAGGTAGCTAATATGAGGAAAATGGGTCTTACACCGGTTCAAATGCTCCAAATGCTAAAGGAGGATAACAAGGATAACCACTCATCTGTGTCCACCATTAACAATGCAATTGAGACAATTAGAAAGAAGGAATGGAGAGATAGACAAGTGATGCAACAATTGTTTTTTTTTGGCCAAAGAGAAAAACTACGCGGTTCAAAAGGATGTGGATTCGGAAGGAGAGATAACACAACTATTTATTGCGCATCCAACAAGTGTTAAATTGGCTCAATGCTTTCATGAAGTTCTAATAATGGATTGCACTTACAAGACAAACAAGTACGAGATGCCATTGTTGAATATTGTTGGCCGTACATCGGCGAAGTCACCGTTTACCGTGGCATTTTGTTTCTTAAGGGACGAGCAAGAACCTAGTTATATTTGGGCACTACAACAAGTTAAGGAAATCTTCCGAGGTGATGATATTCCCGGGGTTATAGTGACCGACAATGAAGTCGCATTGATGAATGCAATAGCGGAAGTGTTCCCACTAGCACATAATATGCTTTGTACGTTCCATATATGGTGTAATTTGTTGCATAGGTGCAAGCCAACAATTTGTCCACCCAAGAAAAAAGGATATGAAGAGATTAAGATGCTACCGGAACATGAACGAGCGGATGCAAAAGAGGAAGTTGATAAACAATACGATCTAAATTTTGATAAATGGGTTGCATTCAACGGTGAATGGGAATCATTATGTTGGTCCCTTACCGAGGAAGAGTATTATCAAAATCTTGCGGAGTTTATCGCCCATTGGGATACTCCCGATTACCCCGATGTTGAATCGTATGTTCTTCACCAATGGTTGGAACCACACAAAGAGAGGTTTGTGTATGCCTTTACCAACCAATATAAACACTTGGGAAATCAAGCGACAAGTTTAGTAGAGTCGGCTCACCACCGGTTGAAGAAAAATCTCTTTGGATGTGTTGATAATTTTGTAACCGTGTGGAATGCTATGGAGAATTACTTCAAGCGCGACATTGATAGAATTAAAGGAAAGTTCCAAAAAAGCCGTATATTCAAAATGAAAGGAAAATATGCCGACCATCCATTGTTCAAGGGAATCCATTACAATGTATCTCGGCAATGTATGAAGTTGTTGATTATAGAAGTCGAGTTGATGGATAAGTGGGAAACCACGTCGGATGAGGTGTGTGTATGTAACATGAAGAAGTCTATGGGACTCATGTTCTTCATCCCCCAATAGAAAATGATAAGGGGTATCCAAAAAATTGTAAAATTACTAAATTAACCTTAAAAAACCTAAATTATTCTAACACAAATACAAATACAAAATTAAAACTTACTTAACAAATACCAAAATCAATAATCAAAACTCAATTTTTTTTCATCAAAATTAAAACTAAAATCCTAATCAATCACAAACAACAATTGAAACTCAATTTATTTTTCATCAAAATTAAAACAAAAAACACACAATTCAAGTGTTGAGTTGAATCCCTTTAAACCTTTCCTTCTAAGGGATACTCTACAAGGATTTACCTCAAAATCTTTAAAATCCACTCATCAAGTTTTCTGAAAATCCATCCAGAATCGGTCTATATGTGCCTCGTAGTAAACCGATTACGACTTTAATCGGTTTTTAATGTGAACCTACATTACCCGATTCTGGGTGGATTTAATGAACATCAACTATAATCGGATTACATTAGTACACACATATACCGATTCTGGATTCATGTTCGGATCATTTTGCAGCATTTGTAATCCGATTTTGTAATGTAAAATCTCTGTATCAACAATCGGATTACATTATCGTACATATAAACCGATTCTGAAAAAGTTGCAGCAAACTGCCTTCAGAATCGGACTTCATAAACGTATTTTAAGTCCGATTCTGAAGCAAAATTCATGAGTCCTAATTACCCAAAAAAAAAAACCACTTTCATTCATTAAGATACTCATTCCATAAGAAAGCAACAAAATATAAGCATCTGATAGATCAAGTTTTTAACATAAGAAAAATACTCATTCCAACAAATGGAGACCATCGAATTGATCTGGCACAATCAATTCTCCCCATCGCCTCATGTTGGCATCGTATTTTTTTAGCCACCCCTCCGTGACCTCATGAAACCCATCTACCGGTGGTAATGGACAATCATCACGTACTCTAAGACCGATATAATGTATGTTGTTATGGTTGAATAAAACAATTCTCCGATCCTTAAGCGATTCATCCCAAATGGTGTATTTTGGTGCGTATGTATAACATGATCCCTTACCAAATAGATGAACAACGCAAATCCACGTTTCCGCCAAGAGATGTGCACATAGAGGCATCTGCATCCAATGCTCTCGGGCAATTGGTCTATTCCCCTTTGGCCCTTGTACTCTAGCAACCATTTTTTCAAAAATCACTTCTTTGTCTTGTCTTGTTTTTCCTTCCTTCATCATCGATATGTAAAATTCCTTGTCTTCTTGTAGGCGCAAGGCCATAATCTTTCTAAAGTATTGACATTGGGTTAGGTTCTCATCGTCCGCCAAACTTATATGGCCTATTTGTTCCGACGCAACGTGATAACCACACTTCTCATCCGCATCCATGTCGTCGGTGGATAACACATATGGCTTGATGATTTCAGGAAGTTTCGAGTAATACTCCTCGAATATGGTGTAACACGTTCGATGGGGTCTACCTCGTTCATCCCTAGGCGTTCTTCCATCACCAAGAGCGGCCCTTATAGTCACCATAGAACCCTTTTGTCTTGCTTCCCCCTTCCATGCACGTAACCTTGATATTCGTGTTGTACTCGCTTGACTCTCTTGCGAAGGAACGAATAGATTGTTTGGCCCTTGAATCTCTTCACGTACAGTTTGTCTTTTGCCCAGTGACTTTCTTGCTTTCCACCTCTTTCACAAACAAGTTCCAAACGATGTTGAATTGAGTGACGGCCTAAAACTAACGCGCATTTGATCTTTATTCCCTTGGCTATAAACCATTGATTTGCATCATTTCTGGCTTTCCATTCCAAATCGGTGAAATAGTGGGAAGAGGTATCAGGACCCAACAGAGATACATCTTTGGGTTGATCTTCATCAAATGCCACAACAATCTACAACAAATATCAAAAAGTTGATGATTCAAAATCGGTTTATATGTTACAGTTAGAGCTGTCAATTTGTAACTCGGCCCGCGGGTTGAACCTATCTTGGCTTGTTTCAACCCGGACCGGATGGGCTTGTTTCCAAAATGGGACGGGCTAGGTTTGTTATATCTGACCCTACTAGAAAACAAGCCGGGCTAGGTCTAACCCGCGGGTTACCCGCCAACCCGCAAAAATTGATACAGATATATTTAGTATCTAAATTTAACCTGTAATCGGAGGTAATGGTAACATTTTACCTGCTACCCAGGTAAATGGTTACCCATCTTATCTATAATTGTGATGTTGATAGAAGACAGAGAAAAAAGTAGAGACACAAAAGATATTTTCTCTTCCCAGTTCTAGATCTGAATCTGGTAAAGTGGTGAACTAATTTCTAAAACTAAATAGATTCAGCCCTTTTTTTCTTTTTTCACTTCTAACTTTTGTGTTCTGATTCAATTTTGATCTTTAACTTTAATGATTTTTTTTTTAAATTTTCTAAGTCTATTTGATTTTCAGGGGTTAGAGCTTACACTAGTACTGTCGAAGAAGAAAAGGAAAAGATTGATTATACTTTTCTACTTTCCCTAAAAAAGGTGATTTCAGTATAAGCCAACAAAAGTGTGCTTTCAGTTCTAACATTCTGCATATGGAATTCATTTCCAAATTCAAAATCAGTAATTAGTAAACCTTTGTAGATATTCTGTATGCAGAATGTCTGAACTGAAAGCACACTTTTGTTGGCTTATACGGAATATTTTCAGGGGTGGTGAACTACAAAGGTTTACTAATTACTGATTTTGAATTTGGAAATGAATTCCATATGCAGAATGTCAGAACTGAAAGAACACTTTTGTTGGCTTATACTGAAATCACCTTTTTTAGGCAAAGTAGAAAAGTATAATCAATCTTTTCCTTTTTTTCTTCGACAATACTAGTGTAAGCTCTAACCCCTGAAAATCAAATAGACTTAGAAAATTAAAAAAAAAAAATCATTAAAGTTAAAGATCAAAATTGAATAAGAACACAAAAGTTAGAAGTGAAAAAAGAACAAAAAGGTTGAATCTATTTAGTTTTAGAAATTAGTTCACCACTTTACCAGATTCAGATCTTGAACTGGGAAGAGAAAATATCTTTTGTGTCTCTACTTTTTTCTCTGTCTTCTATCAACATCACAATTATAGATAAGATGGGTAACCATTTACCTGGGTAGCAGGTAAAATGTTACCATTACCTCCGATTACAGGTTAAATTTAGATACTAAATATATCTGTATCAATTTTTGCGGATTGGCGGGTAACCCGTGGGTTAGACCTAGCCAAACTTGTTTTCTAGTAGGGTCAGATATAACAAACCTAGCCCGGCCCATTTAGGAAACAAGCCCAGCCGGTCCGGGTTAAAATAAGCCAAGCTAGGTTCAACCCGCGGGCCGGGTTACAAATTGACAACTCTAATATCAATGTCTCCTTTTTTTTGTATAAGTATGAATGGAGACTAACAATATATAGTGTATATGTGACGGCATATGAGGGTTTAGGTTGTGATTCAAGATTTCAAAGTTAGTAGACGGTTGTTATTATGGTCAAACATAGAAAGGACAAACATAGAATAGGATTAAACTTTGACTTGGTAACTTTGAGGATTCTTATATGAATCACAAGCCTATATCCTTATTAATGAATATGATACTTTTTGTGGAGGAAATGGTTGTTATTATGGTCTCCTTTTCACTAGTGATGAAGTGTTTTAGACTTTAGTAGGTGGTATCATGGTGGGCACTTACTGTAAAAGTGGAAGTTTGTATTTTTTTTGTTTTTATATATGTATGTAACTATGTATTCCATTCCATACTTCCACAACTTTGGTTTGGTTCATTTCAATCATGTTGTTTTAGTTGTATTTCAGAATTTGTAATATATTTTCAGTATGTGATTTTTAGTATTTAGACTTGTCACTTGTGGTGGTTTATTACATAAATAGTAAATTGCAAATTTACCAGCCAACCCGTAACCCGTCAGAGCCAACCCGCGGGCAAGCTAGGGTTAAGGTTTTGGGCTTGTACGTGAACAGTTCTAGGGCTAGGGTTGGCCCTAACCCGTCCATGGCTTGTCAAGCTAGGTCCGGGTCGACCCTAGCTTGCCCCGTTGACAGCCCTAGTTACAGTCGATTAACCCGATTAAAGTAATTGGTTTATATGTGCAATCATAAAGACCGATTGAAGAAATTACAACAAAATTCAATGTATATAATCGGTTCACGTATCGTGTAATATAATCCGATTGTTGTTCACATTTCTACTAGATCTTTTTTTATCCAAAATCGGATTACATATTCACAAAAATAAACCGAATGACAACTTTGTGTATTCTACGTGATTATTCTAGGCAAGGAATCGGATTATGCACAACACCAACAAAAACCGATTCTCTTAACGTACCCATCGCGCCAAAAATTTACTACAATCGGTTTATTTGGTGACGAACAAAGACCGATTCCTGAACCTAATTTGGGGATTTTACCCAGAATCGGTTATGTTATTCTATCGAATAAACCGATTCTGGTTTAAAGTTTGGAATTTATTTTCCTTATTCGGCAATTGGCACATGCAAATACATGTTTGTAGATCATTACAACCTTTTTATTGGAAGCATTATCATCTTCTTCCTCCCGACGAAAGTGTTCTTGTGCTTGAATAATATCCTCAAGCATTTTTTGGTTCACTTTCTCTTCTTCATTCAACAAATTTTCCAATTCGGTAGGATCGAAATCATTATAATCTGATGCACCCCCTTCTTCATCACTACTAGAGTCTTCATCATCACTATAAAGTTTCATTTTTGCTAAGAAAATCATAAACCCTAGTTTTTCCTTTTTTTCCCCTCTACTTCTTTCCCTCCCAACCTTGAAAATAAAAATGATCTTCTTCTCTAATCCAAACATTATAATCCTACTCAAACACTTATTAATTTAATAAACATTAACTTAATTAATCATCACTAATTTAATAAGGGTATTTTAGGCATTAATATAAATAATGGATAAGGGGTACCCACAAATTACTTCCTAGTGACCCTATTTTGTCATGTAGTTATAGGCCCCAATTAAGTTAGCTAGGCCCCATTTTAGGAAGGAAAAAGTTTTCTTTTGTTAAAGAATAACATGAACGGGTTCTCTATTTACTCCGAGTCTCTGACTCGTTATATGAGCAATCAAACAAAAAAGTAAAATTTGAATTTACTCAAACATGGACTCTTTTTCCATATTAAACAAAAACATGGGCTTTGATTATTTATTTTTTCTGATAAACAACAAGATATATAGAACTAAGGAAGCGAAATTACATTGTTCTGATTACATAATCTATAAAACCACTGATCTTTTCCATATTTATCCCGGTATCTAGAATTAATGTTAAGACCTGTGTACCTAATTAATAACTTAGCTAGCTTATCTGCACTACTATTACAAGTTTTTTTGATATATGAGTAAGGAGAATTAGCAAGAAATTGATCGAAACTTAAAGCTTGCTTCAGTATAGCTTTAGATCTCCACCCAACAACAAAATCATCCTATTTCCTCGTACTGTTAATAACATTTTTATTGTCATCCTTCATTTTCCTGTACATCTTCCTTATATTAAAACAAGTTACCGTAACAATTATTCAGTAACATATATTGAATATAAGCTATTACCAAAAATCACTACCAGTGATAGTTTTATAATTTATGAGTCATTTATCAATAGTCATTCCGCAACAGGTTTTATAAACTTTCCCTAACGGGGGCTTTAGTAACATCGCAGAAAAAACTCAAACCATTACATAAATAATACAATAACTATTTTTAACTGTCACCGAACATCATTTTTTTACTAGTGATCTTCCAAGATCTGGATTAACAAGATAACTAGATCGAGTCAAACAAAACTACCAGATTCAGATACTGAAGAGTACCACCAAATAATAGCTTGTTGATATAAATGTGACTAGCAATAACAAGTCTATCAAAAGATAAACCAGATCTAGTCGGATCCCAGCCGATCAAGTTTTGTGGACGAAACAAATTACAAAGATACGAAACCAATAAGAAAAACAATTAAATTTTCCTTTACGACCACAGATGAGAAAGTTACCAATAAACATTTCGCATAATTTTATGAATAAAAAATAATTAGGGCAATTATCAGTTTACCATGCTTCTTCTTCAGTTTCATGTACATCTTCCTTCTCACCTGGTTTGTTCATCATAATATCAGGTACAAAATCAAAGAGATTTTAGGGTTTCGAACTTATACTTCGTCCGGGAGAGATGCAGAGTGATTGATTTGGATTTTTATTTTTTTTGTTAAACAAGAACATACATGAACGGGTGTTCTATTTTACTCCAAGTCTCTGACTCGTTATATGGGCAATCAAACAATAGAGTAAAATTGAATTTACTAAAATAAAGTTTTTTTTTTCGTATAAACAAAAACATGGGATTTGATCATTTTACATGTGAAGGAAAAAATGCAGTAATACTTACATACGAAGAACACCCTATAAAATCGTCTAGGATTATACATATGTGTTGAATTTTGTTGAATCGTCTAGGATATTTACGCGACCTAGCTGACTCTCGGACATAAGAAATTATACATGCATGCTTATCATTTTTTCTACATTGTCATGAATTTCGAGCAGAAAACAATAGCATTTGAATTCATTTTACACATATGCATGAGTATATACAATATTAGATTCTTTGTATGACGTATTTGATTCTTTATTTACCTCATGGAAATCTTCATTTTGGTTTGGGTAAAAAATAACTCATGATCAAAGAAACATGCACTCGTAAGTCTAATCTACTAAAACTAACTTCAATTTAGAATTTAATCTAACCTGACAGCTAACATTGTATTAACTTAACTGACTCATTTGTCAACTTATAATCTAGCAAACCCATTATGACCGTTAAATTAAATATAATTGTAGCCGCAGATTATACCACAATCACACCCAAGTATTGTATTTCAAGATCTAAACTCATTTCAACTTCAAAAGTCAAAAAAATTTTCTGGATCTAACTTTTTGGATACTAAAATGATAATTTGAAGTGTTAAAAATATAAAAGAGACACACAAAATTTTACGTGGTCCGATCCATAAAGGGATCTACATCCACGGGTTTCACTAGAATATTTGGTGTTTTCATAAGTAATTGATTTACAAGGTGAGACTCCATTAAAGAGTTTTGGAGCTCTTCTAGATCTAGTTTTTGGGGAAGAAAAAGATAAAGATAAGGTCATATAAAATCTGATCTCTCTCCTCCTAAAACTTCCAACCCGTATTACAGTGGACCAAGTCCCTTATTTATAGGGTAAACTACATAATGGATGACAACCCATTTTACTTCGCTGACAGCCCATTTTACTTCGCTGACATCTCATTTTACTTCGCTGACAGCTGTCCTATTTTTTGCGTAACAATCCACACTTCGCATGCTTTACTTCGCATGCTCTACCTTTTCTTGCGTAACAATACACACTTCGTGGAGTTACTTCTGGATGTTACTTCGGGATGTTGCTTCGGGGTGTTACTTCGCTGGGTTTCATCATCTCGCGAGATATCTTCTTGTGCAAGCCTTCTTTACCTCACTAATTATCATCTCGCTATCTTCAGGTCTTACTTCGCAGCCTCGTCCTATCTCGTACAAACTAAGATATCTTGGTTAAGTTACTCCACCATTCGTAATGCGCCACGCGTCAAGTGTGATTTTTGGTACCTACAATAATGATAAGAGGTTTGAGGATTTATTTCAAATTAACCATATTTTATCTTATACTAGGTATCACCGGGGCCTTACGGCCCCGGCTCAACCTCCCATGTTAGCATCAATTTACATAATTTATTCTTTCTCATTCCAGGGTACTCATAATTTTATAACATTAGTAAACACCTAATAATATTAGTACTAATCGAATCAGTCTGCATTTATTCCAGCAAAAAAAACTAATCAATCACTTGATTGAATTTTATCAATACTCCAATAATTTTTATCATTACTGGAACTTTTGTAAGCGAGTTTCGAGGTTAGTGGTCCGTTTCTAATTAACCAAGACATGTGCCGACAATCATATTTTTTTGCTACCTAACAAACCATTGTACCTTGCAACAGGTGCACTTGCATTGGAAACTATACCAATGCCTATGGAGTATTGAACAATCTGGAGGTATGAGTCAATGAATTCAAGAAGAAGCAAGTGCCCAGAACAAAAAGTAGTATCATATCTTTTTTTGACTGCTAAAACCACGACATAAATTTACACGGGATCAAATCCGGGGACAACAGAGTCACAATGATCGGCACGCCACAACCAGATGATCCTAGTGAAAATAAGAAGACTGTTCAGGAAGAAAATTAGTTTACTTTAGAATGTAATGATGATAACGATGAGAGAACAACAAATGAGATGTCTTTTTTTCCTTTACCAAACATATTTCAATATATTTAGAGAATGATACAGAACAGAAGTGCTCAAATTCGGTCAACTCCATGAAAGATTAAATTGCTAGTAATTTACTTTGAAAGTACAGTATGTTAGTCCTTTACTTAACAAAAGACATGTAATAGAGCGTAAGAGCTACAACAACGTGATACTAAAGAATAAATTTGGTTAAAAAAGGGTATAAGCCTGCTCAATTTGGTAAACAGTATTTTTTAGCAGATAAGATTCTAATACGTCGTTACTTATTTTTCAAATCATTTGATTAAGTATATGTAACCAATTTGATTGATTACAAATTTTCCGAGCAGTTGCACCTTGATAAATTCTCTTGAATAACTGTATCAACTTTATAATGTTTAATGAAACTTCTGGAATTCATTCATGTATCTATTAATAGCGATAACAATGTAAAACAATTTACATGTTTGGATTACATGATCATAAGAATCCATAAAATCGTTCATTAACTAACATAGAAATAAGATATGTTCATCCCAAATTCTAGTTGTCATATTCCTACTAAAACAGTAACTACACACATTCAAATAATCACCAAAAACATAATCTATGTCACCACTTTCATCCACCCCCATCGATCAATGACATCATGAGAAACATGATCAACAATATCATCTGGTTGTCTCTTTCTTGAATCAAAAAGATAAAATTGAATCTAGTGAAAGTAAGTATACTATTTAGATTCAAAAAAAATATTCAATTCACGAATAGTGAAACATTAATGTATCACTTAAAATGCTTATATAGAACCCAGCTCAACTTTTTATCTTTACATGTTGCCTTTTGTTTATTAATTTCCAGTCATTTATTAACTTTTTATCCGAAGTTTGGACTATTTATCGTTCTCCAAAACCATATCTTTTATAGTTCTCATACTTCAGTTGTTGCAATATGAAAACTATAAAAGCATATATTGGCCACTTTCGACAAAGATAGAGACAACAGGCATAGGTTTCTCAGTCTTAAGATGCAGAGACTAAAAGAACCAAAAAAAAAAAAGTTTTCCGACAACAAAAAATCTTTTGATAAACCCTGGATTTCTACTTTGAGAATTCAGAATATTTGAATTCTTACAGTATGCAAATTAGTGTTTAAGATGCTAAAATTAAAAACTTTGAGAGAAGAACCAAGGAGTAATGGTAGCTAAGTTACCTGGCATTGTGTTGTGCAGTACAATTATTGTGTTTCCAGTTTTCAGGGTCGTTTCCAATTTTCATGGCTGGCATTAAACTCTTGGAAATTCATTATCACATAAGAGAAGCATCATTTTTATATTTTTTGATGCTGAGGCCTAAGTTTAATAAAGTTCTCTTGCTGCAATAGATACTCTCTCACATGTACACTTGTGTCGCGCACAGTATATATTGGTACCAAAATCACATAACTTTCGGCTTTATAAGAGCACATAAGGGTTCGGTATTAATTCAAATAA
This sequence comes from Papaver bracteatum, assembly GCA_023529315.1. Taxonomy (NCBI): domain Eukaryota; kingdom Viridiplantae; phylum Streptophyta; class Magnoliopsida; order Ranunculales; family Papaveraceae; genus Papaver; species Papaver bracteatum. The sequence continues at coordinate 1,895,306 of JAJJWX010003971.1, read as the reverse complement.
CAACTACATGGGTAAAAACCATGTGCTCTTCCATTTGAGATAAGACAACAATATTAGTATTTCACTAAGATTTGTTTGTTATAATATTTAATGACATAAGGGTATAGAAAGAAAGAGTGTACGTAACACACTGCTTCAGATACATGTATAACACTAACAACTTACCTCATCCGGTAGTGTTGAAGTCATCAATTCTTATTACCAATAAAAAGCATGCATTATACAATAAGATTTTCATTTCCAAATAGGAAATTAGTCATGTATTATAAAGTAAAAGAAAACTGAAACCCAATTGTCCTACTCCTAAACTGTCTCAAGCTTATAAAACATAAATTACTTACCGGTCATAATTCGGAAATATAAATGCTTATCATTGAGTTGATCGTTCAAAATTACTAACCTAATACTCTATTGATCCAAAACTGTAAGTAGTTAAAACCAAAACTACAGATGACTGCTACCTTGCATATGGATCCACAGACCTTCCATTTACCTACAAGTAAAAGGAAGGAATCCCATATGAAAGTGGACAAAATATATATGCAGAGATCATACTTCAAGCATACGGCAATGAAGTTTCATATAAAAACAAACCTTATGAACCATGGAAACGACAGTGTGCAGGCATCTACATTTAACAGTGGCTTCAATTCCATAATTTTACCGCTTTATTGCAACTCTCGCGAGTGCTTTGATGAGGACGGACTGATGCAGTTGGATCTTTCACTAATATAAATACATTATTACTTAGATATATTAAGTAAGCGGCAATATATTACAGTAAAATCACTTGATATATAACATTCAACTCGCCTAAACTACACGTGTTAGAATAAATAAATAAAAAATGAAGGCGAACACGTGAACTGAATGAAGGGTACACTACAAGTGCATTTCATATTTCCTTATTTCATGATAACTTATTGAAAAGAATAAAAAGGATAAAAACATAAAATCACTCTTTATACTAACCTACCCAACAATATCCAATGCAAATCCTGATTCTTCTATCATATAATTAAGTCAACGAAGCTAAAGAAGTCTGATTTCAGAACATTTTTCAGGCATTGCATACTCCAGAACCATGCACTACAAATCCAATATACAAACTAAAAAAATTTATGGGTTTAAAAATTATACTTGAGTTCAGGCTAGCAGAGAAGGAAATTGCAGAATAATTCGTCAACTGTTATTTTTGTACTTTCTTTCGTCACTTCAGGCCAGCAGAGAAGGCCTAGCCTTTGCTTGGGAATGCTCGAGTAGATAGAGAATACCCCTTGCGTTCTGACATATAATAATCTCGTATCATCAAGACAGACAAACTGATATCTATAATTTCGAGAGGTAACTGACTGATACATTGTCATAAAATGCTAATCTTTGTAAAACTGCTATATTGACATAAGAACACTACCATATGTAAAAGGCATGCATGAAAAAGATTAGAGAAATAAGTGGTCACACTAACCTTGTTGATTAAGATTGTCTTCTATATAACCGAGTTCATCAATGAGTTCATCACCACAAAACACCGAGTCTTTGTGCATCAGACTGGCATCGCGTCGGCTGTAACATATGTAGATCTTTCACATGTGGACTGCAGATATTTAGAAAATGGAATGCAACTTAATAAAAAAATAAATTATTAACCTTAATTTCTTCATAGTTTGAATTTTTCTATTGATAGTTTCATGGAATCGATCATAACAATGCTATCATTAATAAATACCATAATTTGAATATACGAAATACAATTCTTCTAGACATAAATTTCCAACTGACCCTACATCAACCACACTAGCCGTTTATTGAAATGGGAGATAGCTGACACGAATATTTTTTTCTTAGAATTGAACCAACTCTGGTATAAAGTCATAAAACAAATATTGTTATGATTTGGTGAATCACAACAAAGATTATGAGTGAGATAGATACCCGAAACATTAAGTATAATGATAACACCACCAAGAACCAACTTTAAATTCTGAATCAGGCATTACAGATGTACCACACCAATTTACAAATTCTCAAACACATTGAACATTATCAGATGGCAAGTGAGTCATTCACTACCATTTGTGTAATGTTATAGAGATGTCTTTTAATCTTTTGGACTTTTTTGTTGAAATTATCACACTAAACTACGAATGTTTCAATGCTGAGTTGATTAAGAATAAAATACTACATTAGATAATATTAATTGCAAGAACCATCTCCAAGAATGGTGATAAAGTGGTTGAAAACTCCATTTGTTAAGTCTATGAGTCCCAGATAGAGGTGCCACTTTCACCTCTAAAGGTTGAAACCAAAGTTTTGTCTACTGTAAAACGCATAAAATATTCTTTTCAATCGAATCACACTGGACAAAACTTGTATTTCCAGTATAAAAATATATGGATGCAATGCAATTTACTTATACTTAAAAAGAACATAGGTGCTCATAAGTGTAACCTCATCTTTTTGATATCTCCAAGGCCATATTTTTGTAGCCTCATCAAGAAGAATGAGGACACTGATAAACAAAGTATAGTTCGCGACATTCTTCTTTTGTTTCACGTCATGAGACAGCTTTAATTTCTTCTTAGGAAGAAGTTATTTTCGGCGAAGAAGCCACATCGTCTGGGGTTACAGAAAACCTCGGAGATCTTCTAATACATTTCTTATCACTATCTACTTTGAAGAAGAATTCCCAGTACATGCAGAACTCAGGGATTTGAAGAAGAAGGAGACATCAAGTGAATTCTTAGGGATCTATCTTCTTTAATGGACACTATCTTGTTGATAAATTATCAAAACCCTGCAGAGGGTTTTAACGTTAATGTAACCGCTAAATTGAGATTTTTCTATCTCGTATCAGGAAAAACTCCTCTTCAAGAACAATTGATTGAAAAACTAAAAGGGAAGGAATTGAATTTTTATTGTTTACAATAACAATCACAGTTGTACGTTGCACATCAATTGAGAAATCCTAATCATCATATAAACTCCACGCACTCACACCACAACCATTGATTCAATCATGGCTAGGCCATCGGCTTTCAGAAGTGATACTGAGGGCATAATACAAATGATAAGAAAATTGCACTGATATTTCTGAAATTATAACATAACTAAAATCAATCTCTTTTGGTCAATTAAGCCATTTCCTAGTGTAAACATTCCTTTTTTATGGGATTTCATTCAGTAAACAAAGATTCTTACCTCACATACATTTTTCAAGACCATATCTATACACATGGATTTATAGTGCCGCATCGGGGACATTGTAGCCTATCCCTCCTTGAAATTCAATTCCTAAAGAACTACTTTCTACTAATAATGATATTCACATACAACATTCCAGGGCTTGCATCTCTCTCATGTAAAGTTGTTTACGTTGGTTTAGATAGAGAATCTGCAGCCCCATTGGCCACCTAACAATCATAACTGCTACTGCCCAGGATCCCCACCTTCAATAATTACTTAAATAATAATTTAGAAGACTTTAAAGTAAGATTCACTATAAGATTAGTACCTGAAATCCCCGTCTGCAGTTTCCACATGAGCAAGCGTCATTTTTCCGTTCACATCAACATTGCAGTAAAAGTTAGGAACCTAATAATCAAAATCCCACTTCATCAGAGACTACTAAAACCGCTAATATACATAGAAAATTTAAACTCAACAAGAAAATCAATGCCACACCAACTTACCATCCTTATCATCTACTTGCATTTTCTCATCAACATGAAAACCCATTGTGCTACCTGCAACAATATTATAGTTAGTGTCCATTATGCGTCTACCTACAGCAATATTATAGCTAGTGTTTTATTATGAAAATTGAATATTAAAGTTGTAATTGAACATTCTTACTAAATTACCTCCCTAAAACAAAATGGAAACATGAAGCACAAACAAATATAGACAAAACTAAATCCTACACGCCTTTGTAATCAAATAGTTTAAAGCTTGACAAATGATGTCTTACTGTTCAACTAAGTTAAAAAATAATTTAGAATCAAAATACTACATGGAGTAGTCATAAAATTTGCAACTTACCACTATTCTTATAGTTAGCTTACCGTCATCAAAAACATGAGAGCAATGAGAATGGGTGGTGGTTTGCGTGAGTGAAAACAGAGGAAAGTGTACCTTTTTTGAAACTGAGAATAAATTCATTCATTCCTAAGTTTCTCAAAAGTGGTTTTTTTTTCTTCTATTTTTGAGCCTTTGATCTTAGTGATTGGAGTCGTTACGTCATGGAATTGGAGAGCAGTTGTAGTTAGGTTATTAATATCGATGATACAATTTCCCAAAATCAAGAAAGGTGTGAGATCTCAAGGTAATTTTGATAGATGCTAGCCTAAACTCTCAACCAAAACTAATACTATGAGTTTTTGAGTACACAAAATTAATGTATTTAATGGGTTCACTAAAGTTATTAAATCTTAAGCTATGACATTTAGCAAAACACCTTGTCAGCATATAAGTTATAGATAGGAAAGTTACAGCCAACTCCATAATTTGGAAATTTCATAACAAAATTAACAATAAAAAAAAATTAAAAAAATAAGACCTACCCATTTGTGCCTTCACCAATCTGCCCCAATTTCTCGAAACAATCCACACTTCAAGAACCCCGCCCATATCTCCAAGCATCACATGTATACCAAAAAGCTTGATGTGATTCATTGAGCATGGCAAGTAAACCACTTGCAGAATCAAATGAATATAAGAAATATCATCTAAATTGTGTAGATACATTATTCAATATCAATTGGTTGATGTTGCAGTTGAGATTACAGTTAAAGGAAAGGTGCGTTGATGAGAATGGGGTGTTGGTAGTGGTAGTGCCTCTCATCGAGTTTAAAAGAGAGAATGGATCAAAGTGAGAAGCTCATTGTTCTCTCATAACCCAATCTGATTTTATTCAATCATCCTACAACAATCAAAAGACGCAAAAAAAAAAAGTTTTAAAAAAAATCAAAGATTAAAAATTCTAGGGTTTACTTATGTTTACCTTCTTCTGCTTTTCCTCTCACCATCTTTATGATTCTACTCGATAAGAATCATCATTTTTGGGGTAACTCCATGAAAGAGATGATGAAGAAACCATCTCTCGCTTTGCCTCTCTCCCATATTAAAAAAAAGAAGTGGAAAGTGAAAACAGAACATCACTTTGCGTTAATTTTTTTCACCCAAAACCATAACTTAACATTACCGAAAATTCGTGGCCGTCCAAGCCAAAAACACGATCCAGAAGATACATACCGTAGGATTGGCTTTCCGGATCAATCATGTCCGTTTAATGACTTTTTGATCTCAAAGTCAAAGTGCATGTCTTTTTATAACATTGATGAGCAACTCCCAATTAATGAGTAGTCATGAGAATATATATTTCATGTTTATATGAGATTGTATAACACCTAACTCGACCGATGAATCTCACGGGGATGTTACTAGAAATTAGTCGTGAATGGTGTTCTCGCGGGGGTGTACTAAAATTTTGTCACGAGGCTTATAAGTCTTGAGTCTTGCTCGTGAGACTAGGGCGAAAGTCGTGCCTACTGGAGACCTAAGTCTCACGTATGCTCATGGAATCCTCTTCGGACGCATTATGAACAAAATGAGTAGACATGAACAGTATATTTTGCGAGGATGTACTAATTAAGAACTCTGCGTATACACCCTGAGGCCGAGAAGTGGGTCCCGAGAAGACGAGAACCGAGTCTAATTTGGGAGAGATGAATCTCAAAAGGCTAAGAATTGAGTCTTACTCGAGAGACAAAAAGCTAAGTCTGTTTAATGAGGCCGAGAATGCACCGAGTCTCACTAATGAGGCTGAAAGATGAGTCTTGCTCGTGAGGATGAGACTTTGGGATGGGCCCATGAGCTATGATGCACCGATGCCTATACGAGGACAATGATACATCGATACTAATACAGGGATTCGTCTATTTTCAAAAATTGGGGATACGGGATACGCTGCGAAACCTGTAAATATTTTACATAAAATAATTGATTCTAGTGAAAAAATCACATACATTTAAAAAAATCCGATAAATATGATTTGGAATATTAGAAAACTATCTAACATCTTGCTCACACATCAAATATCTAACTATCTTCATCAAAAATCACAGTGTCTAGTTCTTCCTCATCAAGGGAAAGATTTCCTATTTCATGTTCTCCCACATTGTCCAATGGATCAAATGCATCTACACTAATATCTCACATTCCACTTTCTATGATCCTTTCCTAGAAGATTGTTGTGAGCAAACATTAATTTCTCAATATTTTGGGGTTCAATCTCATTTCTCTTAATTGAATAGATAAAATTCTATGTGCTCCAATTTCTCTCTGAACAACACGAGGAACATGGATGCCCAAGAAGCCTTAAAGCTAAATTTTTGTAACACTGAAGATGAAGCACCATAAATTAACCAATAAGTTTTCTTTCTTTATAGTTAGCATGTTATTAGGTTTAGATATAATTATTTAATGTGTTTATGAGTATAAATATCTCTAAATATTTAGATTTTATATATAAAATTCTAAATATATAGATGTTGCATATAAAAATATATGCTAAAATTATAGGAAGTATCCCCTCTTAGAGTACCCCGGATGTATCCCCTATTTTTTTGTAATTAAGAAAACAAAACTAGTGACAAAACCCCTAGGTGAACAAACTATTGATAAGAAAAAACCGGTCATATTATTTCTACCAAATAAAAACAATTTCAAATAAAAGTGGCACAAAAACCCCAGGTCAAATATTTTTGAGTAAATTTAGTTTTTTTTTTTATTTTAAAAAAACCCAAACATACCCTTTTTAGCTTCTTCTTCTTCTTCTTCTTTTTTCCTCTTCTTCTTCTCTCATTCTCCGCCACCACCATTACCACAAGCAGCAACAACAGATCTCCGCGAATACTAGCAGCAACACCTCCGTCACCTCCACGAACACCTACGTTCTCCAACAAGAACACATCCGTCTCTTTTCTTTTGTTTTATTTTCAGATCTATCACCAACAGTAGCTCCGCCACCACCAAACCAGCTGCTATGTCCAGATCTGTCACCAACAACGCCTCTATTTCATCCACGAACACCTCCTTCTCTTTTCTTCTAGTTATTTGTTTAGATTTATCACCAACGGTAGCTTCGCCACCACCAAACCACCTTTTATGTCCAGATCCTCCGCCAATAACACCTCTGTCTCCTCCATTAACACCATCATCACTACTTCAACCTCCTCCTTCTATCATCTAAAACCACAAATACCTTTTTGGGTTGAATTGATTTTATATTCCAATGAATTTTAGATCTGATTTTGAAGTAAGAAGACCTCTCTGTAACAACTAAAGAAACCCCCAAAAGACGAGCTAGCTTCTGTTCAAACCTTTCTCTTCTTCATTTATACCCCATTCCAAGTTTTTCCAAAAGAAACAAACTTCAAAAATTCTACCCAGGTCGGCGCTATATCTAATCTTCAATGTGGGGTTTTTGTTCAAACTCATTACTTTTTTTATATAATTAACACTTAATGTTTTGAAATTGGGACTTTTGAGATTTATTGGTGGCATAATGATAATTTTGGGGTTGATTGATTTGTTGTGTTTAATGATAATTTTGGCTCAAGCACTTACAAGAGATGGTTCATGTAATGGTTGTTGGTCTAATTAGATTTGAGTCTCTGCTGGTATTGTTGGTGTGATGTGGAAATGGTGTTGTCTGCTGTTTGAGGGATTTGGTACAACTTCAAACTAAATCAGGAAATGAGAATGTCATTGATGACAGTTGAATTTAACTACAGTTAGAGATGCAATTAGTGGTGTTGAACTAGGGTAATTGTGAAAAAGCTAATGGATTAGTTGCAATGATTTTTTCCTAGTTTATTTTGGTTTGGTTTCATCATTGAAGCTGTGTTGATGAAATGAAAATACGTAGAAAAATGATGAAACCTAATTAGGTTTCATCTAGTTTTGGTGAAACCAATTTTGGTTTCATCATTTTTTTCTATTTGGTTTCATCATTTTGTTCTTATTTAGCCTAGTTTTTTTTGGTTTTGGTTTCATCATTGAAGCTGTGTCGGTGAAATGACAATATGTGGAAAAATGATGAAACCTAATTAGGTTTCATCTAGTTTTGGTGAAACCAATTTTGGTTTCATCTTTTTTTTCTGTTTGGTTTCATCATTTTGGCTTTCATCATTTTTTTCTTATTTTCTTGAATATTGATCAATGAAATTCATTTTTTGTTGCGGTGGCTTGGTTGGTGGTGGTGGTCGGTGATAATGGTGGTTTTTCTGGTGGTGGTGGTGCAGTGGCAGTGGTGGTGGCGGCGGCGCTGTGTTGGTTGGTGCAGTGGCGGTGGTGGTGGTGCAGTGGCGGTGGTGCAGTGGTGGTGGCGCATTGGCGGCGGTAGTGCAGTGGCGGCGGTGGTGTCGTTGCGGCGGTGGTGCAGTGGCGGCGATGGTGCAGTGGTGGTGGTGCGGTGGTGGTGCAGTGGTGTTGGTGGGGCGGTGGTGGTGGTGTGGCGACAACGGTGGTGGTGCAGTGGTGGCGGTCGGGGTGGGGTTGGGGTTGATTTTTATTTTTGTTGGGGTGATTTAGAATTAAATGTGGGGTTGTTTTTATTTTTGTTGGGGTGATTTAAACTAGAAGGCTAATATAGACAGTTTATGTTAAATGGGGTTTTTGTGAACAATTTGTTTTGTTGGGGTTTTTGGATATAAATAGTGACACCTTTGGAGTTATAACTCGCGGACCGTTAAGAAAAAGTGATAATTTAAATGGAGTATCTGACACGTACCCACAGGTATTCCCAAGTACCCGATACTGATACGATGCCGACACAAATACGTCAGTAATTTTAAAGTGTCCGTGCTTCATAGCCCATGAGTCCAAATTTTGCGACAAAAGTCGAACTGAATCCAAAAATATGACCTTTTTTCCCTCATTACAAAACCGTTTACTCGGATATGGAAACATGAGTTGTTACATGGTGAGTATATAGATATGGTGCGTACTCCCTCGCATTATATTAGACTTTTTTTTTCATAGGCATATGCACTTAAGGATCGAGTTTCACCATGCTGACTTTCCAGGCTTCATCTGGGAGAGCATGATCTCGAAGTGGCATTTGTCTTTTTCAATTTGGCCTATTTTTAGGCTAAAATGAAAAAGTTAAAGTAACACTTTTCCTGAAACGGAGGGAGTATTATTTTAGGTTTCTCTTAAATATAGTCCACACATTTATTAACCATAGATCATTTAAAATAATTGCTTAAGTTAACCAAATAGACCTTTATAATCATTCGACATAGCCCACGAAATTATGTATAATTAATATATGTAGCCCATAATAATAAGATAATCATTAAATCCCCTGATCAACATCAACAAAAACAAAAATAAAAATAAAAAAGTTAATTATCTAATAGTTTATGTAAGATATTGGATATAATTAATGTTTTTTCTTTAAAGAATAATCAACACCCTCAATCAATTTTAGTATAATCATGATTGAAAAGAACAAAAAAAACATCATTTTTTCGATTTTTTCTTCTTCTAGATCATGTTTATGGAGTTCCTAGGAGAATGGTCCTAGGAAAAAAATTAAAACCCTAGCTAATTCCATTTCGATTGACGTTGTTGTGGAAATTTTTTAAGGGAACAATTATAATGTACACCATCAATTTTGATGTAATCATGATTAAAAAAAAATCTTATTTTAAAGAAAATAAGAATTAGAGTTTATTTTGTTTTTGTGAAAAAGTAAGAATTATGGTTTATACATAATTGTTCAATTTGTGACAATACTAAAAGAACAATTATAATTAATTTTAAGTATAAAACTTATGGTTTATTTTGATTTTAGGGAAGAAGGATTTAAGTTTAATTGTTAGCAAATAAAAAATTAAGACTTGTTTGGTCGCGTATAGTCAACTCGCAAATTTTGGCCTGAGCTTGAACTTGAAGAGTGCAGAGTGCTGATCACCTAGTAATGTAAGGTTGCATATGTGAATGATTCCCTATATTGAGCTGATGAAAATTAAAAGAATCGATGTACTATCTTTTAATCTAGTTGGAAGATTGACCTTTGCTTCTTTCTTTTTTTTGGCAAAGAACTGAAAAACCAGTTAAGAACATAGTTTGACAACATAGTTACATGCCCAAATTGGCTATAATCTTGAGGATTATACCTAGTGTTTACAATGTTGGTATTCACAGAATTCAAGTTCCCCACTTCCTTGCTCCCATTTCCTTTTTCATAAACTGAATCCTTGAAATGTCCTCTTTTCGCGCCATCCTTTGCGGCACTTCTGGCCAAGCTAGCCTTCATTCCTCCCACCATAAGATCATGTGTATTCCTACTTACCCTACTAATATAGTTAGCAATGTCAGGAACTCCATAAACATGTCCTTCCAACAGCCCCCTGCTCATGCCATTATCCATATTTGTGTCATTTTTGTTGTTGTAGTTAAGAATGCCTTCACCTTCTTGTGAGAAACCTGATGTAGAACTTATTCTATCTCTAGATATTTCCACTCTATCTTTAGCTTCAAGCCAGTTCTTCATCTTTCTCTCTTCTTTGGCAGACCAATACCAATCTTTCTCAAAAAACACCCTAAGTCTAAACACTCCTCTCATAACAACATCAACTTCTATGGAATTACCTATTTTAACTTCAAAAGATTTAAACATATTAAAACTTCTACTAAAATTCTTATCTGTCATGTACTTATTAATATTAATTTTTCCTTCCAAATGATTAGAGTCACCAGAGGACTCTTTCTGCCATGACATTGTGACTTTCTTGCAATTGATCTCAACTAACCAATGCATCACAGACATCATTGATCCCTTCAAATCTTTACCAACTACATCTTTTGGTGCCCTGCCGCACCTAGCTCCTCTAAACTTGCATGTGTGATCTGTTGCAAACATAAATGTATAATCATTAGTTTCTTTTTCATTGTGAACTACAGAACAGTAAGCCTGCCATTGTTTTCCATCTTCAGAAACATTCTTCTTAGTAACCTCCACTTGCGTAGCTTCCATAATATGTGTCATAATCTGTAGAGTTGTGTACTTTGAATTTGGTTTACAATCATTAAACACGAAATCACACCTTTCTTTCCAAACAAACCACATAGTAATAGCACAAATATTTTCCCAGCTAACATCATCATGAGTTATATGTTTATGTTTTTGTGTGAACCAAGTTCTAATCCAGTTATGTATATTATTACTTTTCCGTTTTTTTACAATTCTTTTTATATGGCAGGTGATTCCAAACATTTTTAAAAAAATCAAAATTCATAAAAAGATGATTAGCACTCACAACATTCCCATTATACATACCACATTTAGTATCAATATCAGGTAAATTTTTTGAAACTCTTTCTCCCACAGGGAGAATATCATGTAAACACTTCCATAAGAACACTTTTATTCTGGGCATAACACCCATTTTCCACAGCCTCTTCCAAGTGCTAGACTTAACAATAGAAGAACTAGGACTCCTATCATAGTCCTCACTAGTTGTTTGTACATGGACTTTACAGTGAATTCCCCATCATTAGTTAGACTCCACCTGAGTCTATCATTTTCGTTGACATAAACCTTTATAGTTAATATTTTTTGTATCAGCTGAACCTTAAAACACACCTTCATCTTATTAACATCCCAGTTAGAATGTTCTTCATTAAACATATCACGCACTTTAATAAACCTATGATGATTAAACGATTCCATAATTTGGACAATATTTTCTTCATCTGGAATCCACTTATGACTAAGGATATCAATATCCTTACCATTATTAACTTCCCAAAAACTATACTTCCTAAGATTGTGAAAACTTTTAGCAATACCTTTCCATAGCCAAGACTCAGTCACTTTGATTTTAAAATTTTTATCAAGAATATCACCATTAGTAAAATACTTCAGTTTAAATATCATAGCCCACATAGATTCAGGGTAAGACACTAATCTCCAACCAATTCTAGTTATCATACCCTCATTCATAATCTCAATGTTTCTGAAACCTAACCCTCCTTCTAGTTTAGTTTTACACACCGGACTCCAAGCATTCAGGTATAACCCTTTAGATTTACCAGGTTTTTTTCCCCAGAAAAAAATCCCTTTGAAGAGCTGAGATTTTTTTTAAAGTATACTTCGAAATTCTAAAACAGTTCATTTGGTAAATCGGAATTGTTTCAATCATAAACTTAGCTAAAACACCTCTACCTGCAGCAGATAGGTTGATACATTTCCAAGCTTTTAGACGACTAGCTATTTTTTCCACAATTGGATCAAAACAAACAATTTTAGAGGTATTAGTGAACAGAGGAGACCCCAGATATAAATCATTCATTTTTATTTTCCGAACTTTAAGAATTTTAATCATAATTCTTTGAAACTTGTTGGGGACTTTACTACTAAAGAAAATACCCGATTTTTGAAAATTTATCAGCTGCCCGGATCCTTCACAGAATTTATTAAAAATGTTTAGAATGTTTTTTCTCTCAACTAAGTCAGCATTGACAAAAAGAAGGCAATCATCGGAAAAAAGGAGATAGTTTATAGGAGGATCCTTCTTGGTAATTTTTATACCATGAATAAGCCATTTCTTTTGGGCAAGCATAAGATATCGCGACAACGCTTCCATGCACAAAATAAAAAGGTAAGGAGACAGAGGGTCTCCTTTCCTAATACCTCTAGTAGGGAAGAATATTTTTCCTGGATAACCATTTAAAAGAACAGCAGAGCTAGTTGTTTCGATACACTAACTAATAAGATTGCACCAATCAGACCCAAAAAACATTTTTTTTAAAACCGCTAACAGAAAATTCCATTCAACCCTATCGAAGGATTTAGACATATCTATCTTTAATCCCATAAAACCTTTTTTTCCTTTTTTTCTTTTCATAGTATGAATTATTTCATGAGACACCACAATTTTCTCTGAAATTTGCCTATTTGGTACATAAGCAAACTGGAAAGGTGATATCAGTTTGTCTAAAAGAGGTTTCATACGATTGGAAAGTAGCTTCGAAATAATTTTATAGGTTGTATTACACAAACTAATCGGTCTAAAAGGACAGGCTTCATCAGGTAACTTGGTTTTAGGGATTAGGGAAATAAAGCTATTGTTTAACTCTTTGAGCAAAAATCCAGAAGTAAATTTTTTTTGAACCATATTAACTATATCTGAGGACACCAGATCCCAATTTTTTTGGAAAAAGATAGCTGGAAACCCATCAAGTCCAGGGGAAGAATTGAGAGCTATATTAAAAACCACATTTTGAATTTCATCATGACCCGGTATTTCCATGAGAGTATTATTGTCCTCATTAGAAACCAAACAAGGAATATTGGAGATTAACTCCTCATCCACACCAGGATTAGAAGTGGAAGCCATATTAGAAAAGTGCTTATGCAGCACTTCATTAATTTTAGCTCTTCCCTCCACCCACATGTTGTTTTCATCTTTAAAAGCACAGATAGAATTTCTAATGGTTATAGTTCTCACAAGACCATGGAAGTATCCAGAATTCTTGTCACCTAATCGTAACAATTTGTCACCACTTTTAATTTTCAAAAAGGACTCATTCAAAGCATACAATTTTTAATGAAGACTTAAATTTTTTAAGTTAGCAGATTCATCCAATAAACAATGATTCCTACTAGCACAATCTAGATCATTTTTAGCTTGTTCAATCCTTATTTGTATGTTACCAACTGAGTTTTATTCCACAAAATAATATTTTTCTTAGCAACAGACAATTTTTTAACAACTTTAAAAGCAGGTGAACCACCATGATGAGTTAGACGGGAATTATTTATAACATCAATACATGACTCATTTTCTAACCATGTTCCAAAACACTTAAAAGGTTTAGCACCATCATTCATCACTTGCTTGGTACTAAGAATAATCGGGATATGATCAGAAGCAATAGCACTTAGATGAACTACTCTAGCATCTGGAAACAAATCAAGCCAATCTTTAGTAGCCAAACCCCTATCTAGTCTTTTCTCAATTAATTCAGTGTTATTTCTGTGATTCGACCAAGTAAAGGGATAACCATAGAAACCTACATCCACTAATTTAGCCTGGTTAACAGCATCAACCGATTTTTCTATTTCTAGTTTCTTTATTCTACGAGCTCCTCTAGACTCCTCCTTGTGCAGAGTTAGGTTTAAGTCTCTAATAACCATCCAAGGAAGGCTTGTTGTTGAAGCCATATTTGTTAGAAAATCCCATGTTATCTTCTTATTTTGTGGGTGCCCATATAGACAACTGAGTAACCAATCCTTTCTAGTTAACTGATCTGAGATACAAACATTGATATAGAAATGTGACACCTGATTTATATCCAGTTTAACTGTATCCAACCAAGCTAAAGAAACCCCTCCCGACTGACCAATAGGATCCATAACATGCATATTTCCATATTTGACAGATCTAAACAAACTCTCAACTTTCAGATGACATTGTTTACACTAATTTCCATATTTGACAGATCTAAACAAACTCTCAACTTTCAGATGACATTGTTTAGTTTCACTAATAAAGATAATATCAGGTTGAACAGACTTAACCAAATCTTTAAAGTGATCTCTAGTATAATTTTTCCCACACCCTTGACAGTTCCATGACAAAATTTTCAATCACCCAAATTGAATGCATTCCTTATACCAGACATAATTATGCATGTTTAAAACAACAATATCAATCAAATAATTATGTATCTTTTTATCCTTAACCATAGAGTCCTTCATTTTATCTTCTTTATCCCTAAGCCCAATCATGATTTCCTCTATATCATACTTAACTTTGACAAAAGTGACATGGATACACTTCACATTCCAAATTTCAACCAAATTCCAGTAATGAAAACCATACACACACTCAATAGCATTTTTATCATCCTTATTCTTGTGTTTATACATGCTGGACACATAATTACAATAAATCTGAGGGTGTACCTTAGCTGGAGCATTAGAAGTTAGCATAAGGTCGTTACTGATTCCAGCAGTTTGGTCCAGGAAAGGAATCACAGGCGTGTCGGTGATGTATTCATTGAACATATCATAAGGATCATCATGAAGATGTGGAGGAATGCTAATCATTTGCGGATTAGCTAGAATAATATTTGTGTCACCTTCACCAATGGAACACAGAGTCGGATGAATAAAACCAATTTTTAGACACAAATCAGAGTATTTATAGGATAAAAAACCAAAGTTTTGAAATGTAAACAATTCAATTTTATAAAAGTTTTTGCCTAAAGTGTTCTCACCAGACATCACAGTACTCTGAACACCTTTCTATTTCTTTGCATTTTCATCAACCCCCGCCGTCTTTCTTTTGTATTTCCTCTTCTTCCTTTCAGGTTCAGTCACATTAACCGAGAAGTCTAAAAGTTTACTAGCTTTTAGTTGATACTCTTTAGCCTCATCTAGCCTCTTGAAAGCTTCCTCCAACTCCTCTTTTCCGCTTCCTTTTCTAATCACTAAAGTGCCAGAAGATATTTCATCCCTTGAAGATGGAGACACCAAAACCCCCACCTCTACTCCAGTCACTTTGGACTTTCCTTTGATTCTGTTCCTCTCCTCTGCCGTTCTGTTATCCTCATTTCTTCTATCACCTTCATTGACTATTTGAACAGCCACAAGATTTAGATCCCCTGAGATTTGTTCCTCAACCACTATAGTATCATGCCCCAAACCTTCCTCAATCACAACTAACATACCTTCCTCCCCCATATCTTCTATTGAACCCCTTGTTTCCTCCAATTGCATCTCCACATGACCCTCTTCCATGAAAGTCTCTACTCTTTCTTCACTTACAGTTGGAGTATCTTCCACCATTATTATCAGACCTTCAACATATGGTTCCATTCTACGATCCAAGACTCTTCAAATATCAAAAATCCTCCATGGCATAATATTATAGTTAATTGCTACCCAAGTTTCCTCTTCTTGAGCTCTAGCTAAAACCCACCTTGGTAGAAAGCCCGTGACATTAATTTTAATCAACATTTTAACTGTTTTATGTTCCGAAGATAAACCCATTGGTTCATCAAACCCACATAATTCTCCCACTGCAGACGCCATAACTCTATAAGTTGCTATTGTCAGGAATTGAGTAGGGATTCTGCATATAAACACTATGAATAACTAACTCATAATCTATATTAATTGTTGCACCAAATTGGAAACCCATCTCTGGAATTTCAATTAACACCACCAGATAACCATCCAAAACCCATGGCCTATCATCCTTGATTCTCAAGATATCACTTCCAGACCCAAACTTGTAGATATGGACATTTAATCTTGCTCCAAACTTCTTAATTCCAACCTCTCTAAATATTGGCCAGGTATCTCTAACCAATTTCTTCACTCTACTTGTCGAGATTGTAATCGGACAACATATTCTTCCCAACATACATAAACTATAATCTTCTTTTTCTTTTTCTTTTTCTTTTTCTAACACCATATGCTTGTCCAGGTAAACAATTTGTTCAATAGCACTCTCTAGATTAAGATTATTCTTCATATTAACAGCTAAAGTATCCACAGTTTCAGAAGAAAGCACAGGATTTTGATTAGTTTTCTTTAAGGATTCAGAACTAGAAGCCATTAGCAGTGAAGAAGGTTTGTGAAAATACTCTATCTTTAACTAATATTTATACTTGAAAACTTTATTACTCCAAACCACTATAATACCAATTATAGAAAGACATATCCATTGGAATAAAATCAGGGTTAGGTTAAATTTTGTTATGGCTTTAAAATCCAATATAGTATCTAGGGGCATGGGTGCTAACAAATATCCCACCATAACAACAAGGACAGATAGAAACCAAAAGAAAGCAAACTGAAAAACCAGAGAAAGAAAACCAAAAGAAACCAAACTGAAAAACCAGAGAAAGAAAAACAAGACAGATCAGCAAGTAACCAAACAAGAGAGAGGACAGAGCAGAGGAAACCAGAATTAGAACTCAATCACCCAAATAATATCTTGAATGATACATCACCTCAAACCTATAAAACACACAACCAACCACTCTACTAAATCAGTAGATTATAAAACAAGTAGAGAAAGATCTCTTACCTTTACGAGATTGGAACTCCACCACTACTATCACATACAACAGAGAAAACCTTCTAACTAAAACCAAACTTTGAATCTCGAAGAAGACACACTTTGCTGAAACCCTAATTTTGACCAAAGTTAATTCACAATGAAAAATCGTCTTTTTCCGTCACTATTTCACTCTCTCTCTCTCTTTGTACTGCTTATGTACACGTAAGATTGACCTTTGCGTGAAAATACTAGTAGAACCTAACAACTTATTTGCAAGGCTACTAATGGGGGATCGGAATTAGCAGGGGGTACCGTTTGAGTGATCTGACGGCCTGGATCGAATATAACTCTTTTGTCTTATATGAAACGGTATCCCCTGCTAAATTGTGGTCCCCCATTAGCAGCACTGCTTATTTAGCGAGAGTTGTGTTCATAAGGTTGACATCGTGTCTTCATATGATATCCTTGTATTTGGGCAGTCCCCAGTGTAAGCGTGCATGGGCTAGGAATCGTGGCCCACTAGATCCCATTGTGGCACGGCTATACTTTGTTCATGTGCGTTCCCATCACGAAAGAGAGCTAGGTCGTAGTCCCCGTTTCAGCGTTTCTTGACTTGAGATGGAACTGAATGGTTTGTCGTAAGTGACACCTATCTCGTAGACCCAAAACTCCAAAACGTGTTGGTGATAATTAAAATCTTGTCCCGGATGTGACCTATATTTATCTTTTGTTTCTTTGTCTCTTTACATGGGGACTCCGACGGTTCTATCAGTTTATCCGGATCTATCATTGTTCACACGCAAATAAATATAGATAAAAATAGAATCTTTGAGATTAAAATTACCCAAGCAATTTTTAGAAAAATATCTTCACCTCAACTGCAATATGATTACCCGTATCCAAGAACGTCTCCTTGCTCTGGTACGAATTGTTGCGCCAAATCCTGCGAAAGCCTTAATCTTCACAGCTATGAAGGTACCCCAGTATTGCCAAAAACACAATAATACACACACACAAAAAAAAGAAAAACACTTATTTAACGAGGTTGATTCCTCGGGAAGGAATAAGAAATTTTACATATCATCATATAAGAGCAGTAGTATTTTGGAAACTATACAAAACGGTTGAAGATTTCGACTGATTTTTAGGATTTGTCCCTCCTGGTTCAGCTGAATATAAAAGGAAGCCCGAGGATATAATAGTCAAAGTAAGTAACATTACGGGGATATGATTGGAAACATACAATTTGGACCACCTATTTCTTTAGTATGGATTCAGATCTGAAGAATCAGTTGGCAGAGTGAAGATTGAACAAAAAACACAAGGGATTAACGTGGTTCGGCTCTTTAAGCCTACATCCACAAGCGAAGAGATGATTCTTTTCTTATTAAGAATCGGTTACACAGTACAATGAAGATATGGGTACAGACATTACATATAGATGATAACCTTCCTGATATAGAGAAGATACGGTCTGTTAAAGGGAAAAAGTTGTGTTAAAGGTAAATTATAGTATGGAAACAGTATATTCCAGTATCAATCTTCTCTTTATTTTTCTCCAACACTCCCCCTCAAGTTGGTGCGTGAATGTCTATTGAGCCCAACTTGCCCAATATCTCTTTAATTTTAGCAGCGGATAGTCCTTTTGTAAATATGTCATCCAACTGCAAAGCACTAGGAATGAAAGGCGTACTTATAACATTGGCTTTCAACTTTTCCCGTACGAAGTGGCAATCAACTTCAATATGTTTCGGATTTGAGGCAATATGCGTAGCATCTTGGTTGTCGCAAAACATCTTGGTTGGTTGAGACGATGCAAAACCCAAATCTCGTAATAAGGCTCGGAGCCAAATTATTTCACAAGTCGTTAGTGCCATAGCTAGATATTCTGCTTCTGCACTAGATCGAGCAACTACATTTTGTTTCTTGGTCCTATATGTTACCAAATTTCCACCAACAAAAGTACAATAGCATGTTGTCGACCTTCGATCAACATGACATCCAGCCCAATCTGCATCTGTGTAGGATGGAATATAAATAGAACGATGACCATAAATAGAGCTATGTTCATTATTACGCATCCACAAACCTCTTCCCGGTGATCCCTTAAGATACTGCATAATTCTATTGACAACATGCATGTGATGAACCGTAGGAGCATGCATAAATCTACTTACAAGACTTACGGCATAAGAGATTTCTGGTCTTGTAATGGTGAGGTATATAATCTTTCCCACTAATCTTTGAAAATGACCACGATCAGAAAACAAATCACCATCTTCATCAAGCTTTTCCCGGCAATCGATAGGCGTCTCCGATGGTTTTATCCCTAAGTTTCCCATTTTATTTAGTAAATCCAATATATATTTTCTTTGATTTATAAAAATACCTTTCGTAAAGTAGGAAATTTCTAAACCAAGAAAATACTTTAAGATTCCTAAATCCTTTATAGAAAATTTAGTGTGCAATAGAGTCTTGAGTCTTGTAATCTCTGAATGATCATCACCTGTTATCACTATATCATCCATATAGACTAATACCACAATAATACCAGACACACTTTGTTTAACAATTAAAGTTGGATCTGTGTTACTTTGTTGGAGGCCATTCATCATAAGAACTGAGCTAAGCTTTGCGTACCATGCCCGCGGTGATTGATTTAGTCCGTATATCGCCTTCTTAAGTCTACATACTGCACCTACTTTGTCTTCAGCGGGATGGCCCGGTGGCACACTCATATATACTTCTTCTTTTAGATCTCCATATAAAAATGCATTCTTTACATCCATCTGAAATAATTTCTAGCCTTGATTTGCAGCAAGTGACATTGAAACTCTAAAAGTATTCATTTTCCCTACTGGAGCAAATGTTTCTTTATAGTCTTCTCCTATGTTTGAGTGAACCCTCTTGTAACGAGCCGTGATTTGCGTCGTTCAATAGTTCCATCACTCCTGTACTTTATTTTGTATACCCAACGACAACCAACAACCTTTTTTCCTCGTGGTAGACGAACAATATCCCTAGTTCCATTCTCATCGTAAGCTTGTAACTCTTCCCCCATGGAGTTCCTCCAAACTGGAATTGCGATTGGTTCTTTGAGATTCTTTGGCTCGTCCTCTCTGGATAAGGAAGTAAGAAAAGCACAATGAGTTTGTGAAACATTATTAAATGATAAGTGCTCTTGTATAGGATACATGGTTGCATGATAAGTTAAGAAATATTTTAATTTTTCTGGAGTTTTTGTTTGTCTAGTTGACCTTCTTTGTATTGGTGCAGTAGATTGAGAAATATTAGTTGGTGCAGCAGCTTCAGAAGTAATAGTTGATATTTGTTGTGGTTGTGTAGCAGCTGGAGAAGTAATTGGTGCAGTAGCTTGAATAGTTGTAGTAGAAGTTCCATGTGCCGGTACAGTAACTTCGAAAGTAGTGGTTGGTGCAGTAGTTTGAATAGTTGTAGTTGGTATTCTTTGTGCTGGTAAAGTAATTTGAGAAGTACTAATATCTCCACATGTAGATGGAGATACACCTTGAGTAGTAACATAGTCAACCTCAACATTAATTCCAGTAGGATACAAAGCTTGATCAGTGATAGGTATTGTCGTTGTTTCATTCTAAGTGGAGATAACCGTTTCTGAACTTATTGACATAGTTGACAGCTCTCTTGCTAGTACTTCTCTATTTATCATTGGTGCAAGTGGAGCCAAATCACACAAATAAAGCTACTTAGGCCTGTCTTTTTGGCCTTTTTCTAACTAAAAATATGATGCACATTCATCAAAACGTACGTCTCTGGAGATAAGAAGTTTACGTGCCACGACATTATAGCATTTATATCCTTTTTTCCCGGAGGAGTACCCAAAGAATACACATCGAACTGATCGCGGATCAAATTTATCCGACTTAGGTGCTTGTACATGAACATAACAGACACATCCGAACACTCGTAAATGAGACAAATCAATCTTCCGGTCTTTTAAAACTTCTAATGGAGATTTAAATTGAAGTACTCGAGTAGGGAGCCGATTGATTAAATATGTTGCAGCCAACACCCCATAAGACCAGTACTTTTTTGGAACATTCATTTGAAGCATTAACGCCCGTGTTGTTTCTAAAATATGCCTATTTTTCCTTTCAACCATGCCATTTTGTTGTGGCGTTCCCACGCAGCTTGTTTGGTGCACAATGCCATTTTCACGAAGATATCCGGGTAGGTGTCCTTTGCAAAATTCAGTTCCATTATCTGTTCTAAAAAATTCAATCTTGGCATCAAACTGGTTAGTTAGCATACGATGGAAAACTTGGAAAATAGAGAAAACTTCAGTTTTAGATTTCAACATATATAACCAAGTACTACGGGAGTAATCATCAACAAATATAACGAAATATTTAAAACCATCATAAGATTCAATAGGTGATGACCAAAAGTCTGAATGAATTAGCTCGAAAGGTATAGCCTATACCGATAACGAATTATGAAATGGTAAACAAGTTTGCTTAGAAAATTGACAAACATCGCAAACACTAGACTCAAATGACAAAAGAGGAAAAAGATGTTTTAAAATGCGACTTGATGGATGTCCAAGACGTTTATGCAGAGTATGTTTTTCTATCAAGTTAGATGCATGACATGCTTTATTTGGGGGTTGGAATAAGTAAAGGCCATTAGAATAAACTCCCTCACCAATAGTACTTTTCGTCTTTCGATCCTAAAATATGACTGAAGTGGGCGAGAAAATCACATTACAATTCAAAGCATTCGTAATTTTTCCGACCGATATCATTTGAACGGGGAAAGATGGCACCACTAGAACGTCAGAAGATGAAGTTTTGGGGAAAAATTAATACTACCACTCCCTAGTACAGGGACAATCGATCCATTAGCTATAGATACATCATGCTTACCCACTTTGGGTGTAAAGTTATGCACAACACTGGAGTTATTAGCCATATGGTCAGTGGATCCAGAATCAACTATCCATGGATCAATTTTAGTAGATGCAATAACGTATGCTTATAACTTACCAACAACATGAGTAAATGCAGATGTAACTGATTCAGAAGGAACGGACTTACTCAAATGTTGTAGAAGAAGTTTAGCCAAGTCGTTTATCGTAAGCGAGCTGTCAGCTACGACATGAGTAAATGAGGATGTAAAAACCAACATCGTATGTCCAGTTCGCTTGCAATGACCACAATTGTAGTTCTCCTTTTTATGCCTACTGTAACAGATTTGCTTAACTTTTTCTTCCACGGAAAACATACGTTTTTATCTTTTACAACAAGCAGAGCACTCGTGCTATTAATCTCTTTAACGGTTTTCGGATCAGCACTCACATATTTTCTTCGAGTTTCTTTTCGCAGAATCTGAGAAAGTAATTTTTTTTTGAAATTGAAGATTCCATGGAATTAAGAAGCCAAGATCCAACATTCTGATTTGTTGATACCCAATTTTCATATTTGGATTCTTCTTTAGACGGTGACAATTTGAGCTTCCATTTCTAAAACTCAATTTATTCTTTCTACCAAGAGCCAAAGCTACTATATGGGACCAAATAACATAATTCTTACTATTCAGTAACACATTGGATAATCTCCAAGAAGTATTGCTTTCAGATTCAGCCATTTAGACCTTAAAAAATATTGCTCTCAACAAAGTGAAGGGAAATAATAACATCACAGGAACGATGCTTGGGCTATGATACCATGAAGAATCAGTTGGCAGAGTGAAGATTGAACAAAAAACACAAAGGATTAATGTGGTTCGGCTCTTTAAGCCTACATCCACAAGAGAAGAGATGATTCTTTTCTTATTAAGAATCTGTTACACAGTACAATGAAGATATGGGTACAATTTCAAAGTAAGTTTTTTAGTTGATAAAAGGAAGGGTTATGGTGATATTGTTAATATGTGATTTGAATGAAATGTGTAGTAGTAGATATTGTGTAGTGTTACCATTTTGAAGTATTGTTATGAGAAATGTGCAGTAGACAGTAATCACGTTTTCCACTCAGTAGTTATTTGATCCTTATATGGTATATCCAAGTTGGAGATTTCGTTTGGTTATGGTTATGATTTTTCCTTACTGAATTTGTACATTGTACCAAAAAAAAGGGTAAGAATGGCAAAAAAAAATAAAAAATCCCGGCCTTCGGCCGGCATGTTAGTAGTGCAATGTTTGTCCCCCCGGCCATAAAACTCTACCTCTCCCACTGTATAAGAGGGAGCAACATACAAAGCCTTTAATAGAGAAAAAGAGACTTATGGTGTAAATTTGTTAGGTACGTTATCTCCATGGCTACTTATACACATCAATAGAACATGACACACTCCTTAATAAGAATTACTTTTCCTATAAGTATATGGTTCCTAACTTAATTCTTAGAGACTGACTTCTTAAATTACTATACTGACGACACAAGTAATGGTTCGCTGAACCAACTGTTTCCTAATGTAGTCCTTGACGGACCTACCAATTGATGTCACTGCAATGAAAGTTGTTAATGATTCTTTTTAACTTATAAATGATGTTCATCAGAGCTAAAATCACGGAGAAATTATAAATAAGGAGAGCTGACAAAACTGAGTTAGCAAAAATTAAGTAACTTACCATCCCTTGGTGAGACTATCTACTTTCCAAGCGCAGAAAGACTCGTTCAATGACTTTTGACCATTTAAGGTTGGATCTATAATGACTTTTTTATTCATTGAATCATCCAACTGATTCCAACACAACACCTAACAACACCTAACAAAGTCAATAATCAAATCAAAGGAAGTGTAGGTTGTCAGGTTGGTATCATATAGTAATTTAACAAAGTCATGCATGCTATCACGATGGTTTTTGGTAGTTGGGTTTTTTTCCATCAGGCGTATTGGAATACCGAATTTGGTATGGGAAACTTTAGTAATTGATTAGTGTAAGCGAGTTTTGATTTTAAGCCATGAATATCACCATCTAACAATTTTACCATCTTACCATTAAAAATATGTCTGCACAAATAGCATATAATTCTTTTAACGTGAGGTTTTGACTCTTTTGAGTATCTGATAGGAATAATTTTGGATAGTCAATTACCAAGTTGAATTAGCTAACATCTAATAACTTCATTATACATAATACTTACGGTTCAAAAGAAACTATACATGATATATAAAAAAAAAATGAAGTTTGCAAGAAATCAGCAAATTCCTTTGAGAGAACTCAAACTTGTGATTCAAGTATGAGAGACAAGTGAAGTATATGCTTTTCCTGTGACGTAGGAAATATCATTTTCGTGAACAAAAAGATTAGAACAGATAAGATAAAACTTTTGATGGGGGCAAAATTCGAAGGGGGCATGAGGCCCAATAAAAAACCAACATTTTTTTTTTCCTTTTTCGACAGTTTGCAACGAATTTAAATTTTGATTTTATCCTCCATTTCACCGTTCTCCAAATAAAAAACAAACCTTCTTAGTATAACAATCAACCTAAATTAACGTCAACAAAAACGGACATGTTGAATTTTGTTTGATACAATTGATCCCTGGCTTCGTATTATCGTAGTTTATTCCGGACTAAGTTTATTTCTTTTTATTTCCTTTCTTTAAGCAAGTGGGGTTTTTGTTGTTGGGTACCAATAAGTTTGGATCATTATGTACCTATAAGTAACATTAATCTCCTTAAGGTTTCAACACTCGCTTGTAAGCTTTCATTTGGTTTATTCAATATTTCAGATTGCAACTCTAACACCGGCCGCCGTAATAATATGTCGACCATCAATGAAGAACTTAAGGTGAATCTTGATGTGGAGATTAAAGGAGAACCAACTTTGGTTCCTCCAGCTGAGGAGACACCTAAGGGTTCATATTTCTTGTCTAACCTCGACATAGCTCCGGTTATGGTTCAAACTATTTATTGTTTTAACAAAACTTTTGATTGTGAACTAAACCCTGCTCAAGCCATCAAAGAGGGTTTAGCAAAAGTTCTTGTTTATTATTATCCTTTTGCTGGACGACTAACAATGAATGAAAAGCACAAGTTTATGATCAATTGTACAGGTGAAGGTGCTCTTTTTGTTGAGGCTGAGGCCAACTGTACATTGGAAGAGATTGATGACTTTATGAAACCCGATTCTGTTACCCTAGGTAAACTTTATCATGACGTTGGTGGTGCACAAAATCCTCCTTTACTTGTCGCTCAGGTAATCTCATTTTCCACTTTTAACAGATTCTTCGTTTTTTGGTTCGGGTTTTATATGTGTTTCTTTTCTAGTATTTGATTATCTTTTCTAGTATTTGATTATCGATATCTCCAATTTGCATATGTTTGAAGGTGACCAAATTTAAGTGTGGAGGATTTGTTTTTGGATTAAGCATGAATCACATTATGTTTGACGGAATTGGTGCAATGGAATTTGTGAATTCTTGGGGTGAAGTTACAAGAGGATTGCCACTATCGAACCCGCCGTACCTAGATCGAACCTTGCTGAGTGCACGTGACCCATGTAAAGTAGAATTCAATTATGGACTCGAAGAAATCGTGGACATACCAAATACTGCTTCTCCTTTGGATGAAGAAATGCTAATCAACAAGTCCTTTGTTTTTCACCCGGAGAAGCTAGAACAACTCAAGAAAAATGCTATGCAAGATGGGACTCTGAAAAAGTGTACTACTTTTGAGACACTCACTGCTTTCATGTGGAGAGCTCAAACTAAATCATTAGGACTTCATCCCGATCAACAAGTAAGGATACTCTTTGCCGTTAATGCACGTTCTAAGTTAAACCCCCCTTTACCAGAAGGATATTTTGGTAATGCTGTCTTGTTAATGAGTTGCCAGTCTAGTGCTGAGATGTTAGATGGCCCATTATCATCAACAGTATTGCAAATTCAAGAAACCATTAATTCCGTTACAGACGATTACGTCAGATCTGCCATAGATTTTTTTGAAGAACAAAAGGGAAAGCTTGTTATGAAGCACACCACATTCTTAAGTGCTTGGTCTAGGTTAGCATTCCATAGTGTGAATTTTGGCTGGGGAGTGCCGTTTTATTCAGGTCCTTTGAATGTGCCGAGAAATGCAGTGTTGTTCTTGCCTTACGGAAAAGAAAGGAGAGGCATAAATTTGTTTCTTAGTTTGCCGGCTTCTTCAATGAAGATCTTCGAAGATTTAATTGAAATTTAGAGGAATGATGCTACTGGCCTAACTTTGAAGTACTACTCTTTGTTAATCAAGAATGCAAAGATCTTAAATTTGCTAGGGTTCGTATTTGAGTTTGGTGTGAATGTTTTTATGAATGTATGGTTTGATTTCTATTATGTATGCCTCGTATTTGGACTTTTAGGACATTCGTCTCTTTTTGTGTATTTCTTGAATTGTATTTTTATATTTCATTTAATTATAGCGGGCTCACCAAAGAAGTTCAGTTCCAATTTGTAACGACTAATTCCTTTTTACTCCAGTTATTTATGTTTTATTAAAAAAAAGGAGGATATGTTATTGTTAGTGGAAAGAATTGAGATAGTAAGAAATCATCTTTTTCCTTGGCAGAGTTCGCCCCTTGTCCATCAATGTAAAAAATCTTTTCTGATTAATAACAAAAGGTGGGTCTTGTATGTTTGCAGCCCGTGTGTGTAATAGGCCTGATGACTTCTTGGCAAAACACGCTCGAAAGACTTGTATACATGAATTGTGGTTGAATCCCCCTTAATAGAGTGTGCCTCTTTTCCAAAAGAAAAAAAAAACGACACTTTTAGCTTGTCTCGCACAAACTCATAAGTCTACTGGGAAACAATCCGGGATCCAATGGCTTAAGCTGGGAGATAGTAATACCCCGGCGGAAAAATATCGTTTAGTCCTTTTTTAGGTAGGTCCATGTCTGTTTAGTCCTTTGGTCAAACACCTTTACTGTTTGGTGCATAATTATTAAAATATCTAAAGTATCCTTTCTCTCTCTTATTTTTTCTCTCACGTGAATGGTTTCTCTCACTTGTTTATTTTCTCTACTAATTTCTCTCTCCTTCTAACCTTAATATTTAAAAATTTAAAAATTAAATATCTCTCAAAATATATGTCAAAAATTAATAAATTTTATATATTCGGAAAGCCCTCGACCATAGCTTTCCAACGAGTACCATTGTAGCTATGTTTCAGAGCTTTTAATTTTTTCGGTATAATAGTAGTTCATTCCGAGAATGAACACTATTTTGTAACATGATAGTTTATTCTAGTTCTAACAGTTCATTTCGTAGAATGAACTCGTATACACTAGCAATTTATTTTGTAGAATAAACTCATAGTAATTTTTCAATTTGAAGATTGAAGTCACAATGGTAGTTCATTATTATAGTTCATATTGAAAAACGGACTCGTGATAGATGTTCTTAATTTCGAATGAACTCATAATAGTTGTTCATATTGTAAAATGAACTTGTAATAGTAATTAAAAATGGTAGTTCATATTGTAAAATGAACTCGTAATAGTTGTTCATTATGGTAGTTCATTTTATAAAATGAACTCGTAAACGGTAGTTCATATTGTAGAGTGAACCCGTGATAGGTGTTCATATTGTACAATGAACTCGTAATAATAGTTCATTATACCACTTCATTTTGTAGAATGAGGTCGTATGATAGTTCATTTTGTAGAATGAACTCGTATGTTATTTAATCCAAAGAGTTCACTTTATGGAATGAACTAACTAGCATGATAGTTCATTAAAGTAGTTGATTTTGTAGAATGAACTCGTATAATAGTTCATTTTATAGCTAAAAAATAAGGCAAAAATTAAAAGCTCCGAAACATAGCGACAATGGTACTCGTTGGAAATCTATCGTCGAGGGCTTTCCAAATATATAAAATTTATCATTTTTAGACATATGGTTCAAAAAATATTTAAGTTTTAATTTTTATTAAGAGAGAAAAAAATAAAGGAATGACATCACCTTAGGACCAAATCATTATTTTCTAGGACCAAACAATAATATAAGGGTATTTTTGCCACACAAGATGACATTTACATCATCCATGACATCACCCTAGGACCAAATGATAATTTTTAGAACCAAATGATAATTTATATTACCAAATAGGACCAAACAGACATTTGACTGGGTTAAATGGACTATACTCTCTCTAATATATTATTCCTAGGACCTAATGGTATTTCCTACATATCCCTATCTTTTGTGGAAAGAAGAGCCCGAAACAGAATTATTGTTCTCTATAATTCGGAAGGTACCAGGCTTTCTACGGATGAATATATTAGTCAGGAATGTGTTTCTTACTACACCTTTGGCCAACCCTCTATAGTGCTTTTTGATGCCTCTGCCTGGGATCAAATTGAGCTCAGTCATCATGTTACATTGGAGGAAACTGACTTACTTATCTTGCCAGTTACTGATGACGAGATTGTTTATGCCTTGTATACCATAGATTCAGATAAGGCCCCAGGCCCGAATGGATTTTCTTCTCACTTTTTCAAGTTCTGCTGGAGAATAATTGGTCCTGACTTTTTCGAGGGCCAAACTTCTTGGTGAGGTAAACGCTACTCTTATTTCTTTGATCCCAAAAACTTTTAATGCCACTACTTTGAATGACTTTAGGCCTATAACATGACGCAATGTGATGTATAAATGCATCACCAAGATCTAAACTATTCGACTTAAGAATGTGGTGAAAAAGATGTTTAGCCCATGTCATCCAGCGTTCATCTCAGGCAGGTCCATTCAAGACAACATCATGCTTTCTCATGAGTTGCTCAGGAACTATCACCGGAACAATGGTCCTCCCAAATATGCCCTTAAGATAGACCTCAGATAAGCGTATGACTGCATTCGCTGGGACGCTTTTCTTATAACCCTGCAGAAATTTCAAATATGTCAGAAGTTTATTGATTAGATATAAATGTGTATCACCACTCCTAAGTTTTCTATTATGGTGAATGGCTCATTCTATGGGTACTTTGTTGGCAAGATAGGCATCATATAGGGGTTCCCTCTGTCCCCCTATATCTTTGTTTTAATAATGGAAGTCTTTAACTCTCTATTGATCAAACAGGTTAGGCTGGGATTCATGTCTCTCCATCCTAGGTGTAAGGATCCAGTTGTCACCCACCTTTTCTTTGCAGATGACTTATTGGTCTTCATGAAGGGGGATGTCCAATCTGCTAGGTCCTTAGATAATACCCTCACCACATTCTCTTACAGGACTGGTTTAATTGTTAACAATCACAAGAGCAGAATATTCATGTCTTCAGTGGATCCTACTTCAGCCATCAGCACCAGGTATGTTCTGGGTTTTGAAGTTGGAACTTTGCCTGTCAGGTATCTTGGCCTCCCTTTGCATTCTACCAGACTCTCTCATAATGATTGTACTCTTCTAGTGGATCATATAATTACTAGAATCAAATCATGGAAGGACATAAATCTTTCGTTTGCTAGGAGGGTTTTCATTATCAAGGTTGTTCTAAGTAGTATGTTGGTATTTTGGATCTCATGTTTTGTGCTTCCTAAAAGAACTGTAAATCTTATCAATTCAATTTTTAGGAAGTTTCTTTGGTCAGGCATTGACCTTGTTTATAAGCATCCCTATGTTAAATGGTCTATAGTTTGCTTTCCTTAATGTGAAGGAGGTTTAGGTATTCGATGCATTGAAATAACTAATATTGCCTCTAATCTCAGGCATATTTGGGACATTGTGTCCAATAAGCAAATTATTTGGGTCTCTTGGGTCAAACAAAATCTGATTAAGGGGAAGGACTTATCGCACCTCGACGCTTCAGCTGATGCTTCATGGTGTTGGAGGCGTATTTTAGGTCATATGGTCATTGCTTGCAATTTTGTGCTGCATCTCTTAGGCAATGGTGAAAATACAAAGCTCTGGAAAGATATGTGGCTCTCTCAAGGTAATTTTCTTAGCATCTTTCCTTATCGTATGCAATATGACTCAGAACATCATGTGGATACAAAAGTGAGCAGCTGCTTGAGAAATGGGGATTGGTCTATCTCCCCTAGTTTGGCCAGTGCTTTAAGCATTCTTCTTTCAGATGTGCTAAGTGTCAAGACTGGCCCCCTAATTAAAGACATAGCAGTTTGGAAAGCTGGCCAAGATGGAGAATACAGCCTTAGAGACACTTATAATTCCTTGAGGAGTCATGAACCTAAGAAAGTCTGGAAGGCTCTTGTGTGGTTTAGACATTGTATCCAAAGACAATGCTTCATCGTTTGGGTGGCTCTGAACAAAGGTTAAAAACAAGATACAAGCTTCTTTATTGGGGTCTGGAGGTTAACCTTTGTGTGTGCTATGCAGTTCTATGCTTGAAGATGATATGCATTTGCTCTTCAAATGTAAGTATGCCACTCAGGTCTGGGACATGTTATGCTCTCTTGTAGGTATCATATTTGTTAGCCAGTTAGACTGGGATGCTCAGATAACTTGGTGTGTGGCTCAATTTTTTGGTTCCAAGTCAGATGGGACCTTGAGGAAGCTTTCCTTTAACGCTTGCATCTACCATTTATGGGGTGAAAAGAACATGCATATCTTCACTCAGATATCTGTGATGCCTGAAGCTCTTCTTCACTTGGTGTATTCTAATGTGAGGCTGAAGATTGTGTCTACTGGCAGTGTTATGCTTGAAACTAATAAAAATAGGAATATTTCTTCCATCTGGGGTGCTCTCCTAAGTATATTCTTCCTAAACAGATTGCAACTACCTGGATAAAACCAGAAGTTAGAGAAGTCGTAGTGAACACTGATAGCTCTTTAGGAGATGAAAGTGCTAGGTTTGAGGCTATTTTTAGGGACGAGACAGGTGACCCAATTAATGCAGTTGATGGATGTTCTCCCCCTGGTTCTATTACATTACATGATCTACAAGGAGCATAAGCAGGCCTTAAAATTGCTATCATGAAAGGCTTTTCCAGAGTCTCGTTGCGTTATGACTCCTTAACAGTTGTTTCTTACCTCTTAGATGCTAATCCTAAACCACCATGGAGTTGTCATCATGTGTGGGAGTCATAGAGTTGAGACACTAGTGGAAAATGTAATAGAAAATGTAATAGAGTTGCAGACTTATTTGGAAACCATCTTCAATCTTGCTTGGTTGTGCATACGTCTAGAGAATGTAATAGAGTTGCAGACTTGTTGGAAAGCTACATAACATCTAGTAGTTTGTGAAGTACATTCCGATATCGTTTGGAGAGGATCTAAAGAAGATAGCTTGTAAGATGTTGCAGGCAAAGTTTATTATAGGAAGGGTTAAGGGTTTAGCTTGTTGAGACACTAGTGGAAAATGGGTGTTTACCGAACCACATCGGAGACCCTCATTGACGATAGTTAGACCGCTGACCATACATAGAGGTCTCTGATATGATAAAATAATGGAAAAATTCCGAGAGCACTAATAGCGGTCTCTAAATAATTACTATTTTTCCATATATTTGCTACCAATGCACAGACTGCTGAAAATCGATTTACATATTATTGTTTTTTATTATTTGATTGAGAGTATAAATATCTCTTTATCTCTCTCATTTCCAATTTCTCACTTTCTCTTTCTTCCTCTCTTGGTCTCATCTCTAACCTAAGGAACTATAGCTCCAATAAAATGGAGAAATCAGTAAATCTAAGGTTTACTGATTTTCTTTCTCTTGAAACAACATCTTAGGTTTACTGATTTCTCTTGAAACAACATCTAAGGTTTACTGAAATCCCTCAACTCACAGGTCAAGTTGTAAATCTCAAATCTGCTGGGAACAGATTCAATCCATGTTTATTTTTTATTTTTTTTATTTTCATTCTAGGGTTTCTCTAACTATATCTAAATAAAATCTTATGAATGATTAATCCTACAGTTGTTGCTTTTCTAGGGTTTGAGAATCTGGAGCCGTTCTTTGAAGATTTAGATTTATTGGAGCCTAATCTTCAATTCCATTGAAGATTAAAAATCTTCAGGTATAATTTCTCCCTCACTTTTACTTGATTCGATTCAATTTTCAGTAGATCTCAAATTCTTCTTAGATTTGGAATGAAATTAAGGATTTAATTTGGGGGTGTTGTTAGGGTTTCATTAAATTGGGTTTGTAGAAATTTTCATTCATTTTTATTTTCATTTGGTATCAAAATTCATTCTTGGGGTCGGGTCTAATTTTCTGTACATGAAGCCATTTAATTAGTGTTTGATTTTCTTCAAACTGTATCAAGTGATGTTAGGATTTGCAATTTTTTCCTCTAATTTAAGTTTGGGTTTGATTTTTTGGATAAAGAGTTTGTTATTTAGTTAATGGTCGATTTGTTTTTAATTTGCAGAGGGAGTATATTGACTTCTACCAGTGGATATCAATTTATATGCATAGCTTTTGGTTGGTTTTATCTTAGGTACAAAGGCTTTAAGGTCTAAATATATTAATAGAGTCTCACATATCGATGGGGTTTTATCTTGATATAAGTTATTTTATACATATTTTGCTATTGTGTATGTTACTTGTGTTTTATTGTGGTTTCAAAGCATGCCTAATTTTTAATTTCAGTTTAGTTTAGTTTGCTTAAAGGTAGAATTAGTTTGCTCTACTACTGGTCTTTGGAAGTTGTTTGAAGCTTGAACTTTTGTTGCTCTGTGAATGGTCGTATGAGTCTCTATTATAAATATTTTGTTGTGTTTGTCTTAATAAAAGTTTGCTCAACGAGGCTCTTTGAACAGATTAAAAGGTTGAGACTCATTATGTGAGTTTTGATGGTTTCAAATATTAGGAAGTCGTGTTCATTTCAAATATTAGTAATCGGGAATCGGCAGCAAGTTATTGAGTTCAAAGTGTTTGTTAGTGTACTAGTGTCTACGTGTTTTTGTGAAAAATCTTTAACATTTTGTTTGGTGTGCTGAAGCATTTGTCTCATCTCTCTTTGCTGGTAATTGAAAGAAAATCTCAGTTGGTTAGGATATTAGCCCATGTTTGAACTATTGGATGAAGAAACATAGGACATGTATGCTAGCAATGCATCTTTTCAAAATAATTCTAGGGGTTTAATCTCTTATGTATATTTGCCTCACCTTCTTTTTTATTTCAATCCAGGATGATGTTGTTGGATATTTTGAATATTATGCAGAACATGCTGGAGGCTCCAACATTCCAATGGAGACATTTAAGAGTCATGTTGGTTGGGAACCCATTGAAGTCGATAAGAAGCTGGTATCAGATTTTAATTTGACCTGTTATTATTTTGATACTTCAAGAAGCTGTAGATTTGTGGATGTTGATTAATTTTGTTTTTTACTTTTGCCATGTAGGTCATGAAGGCAAGTGTTATAACTGTTGAATTCATCCCTAATGGCATACAACTGGCTAGTGGTTTTGGTGATATGATAGTCTGTTTATGGATCTTACTATTCAAACCCCCATCGCCATACTAGGTAAAGATGACATCCATTGTATATTTTAGTTTAAAGCTGGTGCGTTGAATGTAATGATTCTCAGTATAGATTGTGGTTCTTGTCCTTGGTAGCTTTGTTCGTTGGTATCTTTACAACGCTACACTAAGGCACTGTCTACTATTCAAAAATCTTTGTTTGTGGAAAAATTAAGACAAAACCCCCAGGAGCAAGTGAGAGTTATGAGTGATGTAAGTGTCTGTTTCTTTTTTCTTTAATTGTAAGAAGCCAAAGCTTTATTTATATGTTGTTTTTTTATTAAATTTAACTTTGTTGCAGGTGTCGAAATTCAGCAACTATGATAATAATCCGATGCTAAAATCTTGCGCCGTTATAATTAGCAGTCAGTTTACTCAAATTGAAGGGGAGTTCTTATGGCTCATAAGTAATTATTAATTTGTAGGGAACTCTACTTACGTGTTCTCTATGGTTAATGTTCTTTTTAGGAATCTACTTGGAAAGCTGATAATGTGGGGCTTTTCGAATTTGTCTTCATATGTTGTTTTGTTGTATCAATTGAAGGTGGGAAATGGTGAAGATTTATGTCCACGTGGTGGGAGATTGAATTTTAATAATAAGGTGCCAAATGTTCTTGACACTGCTATTCTGGTGAGGTTCTTGCTTGCTCTGTTACCTAACAAGTTATACTTTGTTTCAGGGCTAGATGTAATATCTTAGTCTTCTTCAAAACTTAACCAGATGTGGTCAGCAAAAAGGAATTGTGAGTGATCTTTTTTCTTCCTTGACATAAATTATAATTAGGTGCTATTGTTTTCTTCTTATTTTCTACTTCTTCTATGCAGGTGACAGATGAGCCATTTGATGTCTTCGAAGAGAATCTGCAGCACCGACGCAGCCCAACTAATGATAATATGTCGAGAGATAAGAATCCCTTGTAAATGCTCCAAGTTCTGGTCTCTTTTCTAGAATTTGTTGCTATAGGTATTTGGATGAAGTATGAAGTTCGCAGTGTTAATAAATGACGTCTCATCATGGTGAGTTTATTTCCCCCATAACCAGCTGGTTAACTTTGTTATTCTAGTTCAATGCAAACAAGTACAAAATAGAAACATATAAATGTGGATGAAACCATAAAAATTATATAGGAAGTTGCAATATTTTCCACAAGTACAAATGACCTGAAAATGTTTAGGTTCCCTTTCTTCTAAAACTGAAGGATGTACGTAGCGTCGAAATACATGTGTTATACTGCTGAAATTAGTTTCTCAGTCTCTTAAAAGAGAATCTATGTGATTTTAGGTCGGCTAAATCGTGCATTAAGGCTTTCACTAATGCATTACAATGACTAAAATATATGTCATGGCAGGAGGCGTTGCTGTCTAGGGAGAAAGGTATGGGTTGAATATTCATTCACTTTTTCTAAGTAATGTCGTAGACTTCTTTTATTACTCTGGAAAGCTTGTCCAGGATCGGAGGGATGAAATCTAGTGTTTATTTTCGTGTGCAGGTTTTACATGTCTCTGGATACACCTTTTATGTTAACTTGAAAGCTTTCACCCACCTCGTTGTAAGCTTTCGAAACCTTCAATGCACCTTTTATGTTAACTACTCAGTATGCGTACAACTCCATTTTATACTCATGATGGGAAAAATAGCCAGTACACACGAGTTGCATGTATTAAGTACCTTGTATCAATATTATTATGTAGTTGTATCACCTTTCTTGATAATATTACACATATCTTTTGATGTCATTGTGACATTCTATTTCTCTTTACAACAGTGTATTTTTTAAGTTAAAGGAGTACCAAATAGCTAAAGCATCCTTACAAGGAGGTGTTTACTTTTCTCCCGATGATGTAAGATTTACCAATTTGATCAAAGAATTTTATAACATAATTGCAGGTCTATGCTTTTATTTTGTTCAAATATAGAGTTGTGAACTACATTTTGGAAGCACCAAAAATGTTTGAAAATTGGCTTCATCTTAGGATACTGAAGGTGTTGGTAGTGTGCTTAGTTATTTTTTGGGGGATATATGAACTGGTCCCTCTTTTTTGTAAGGTAACTATGTAAAAGAATTTGATGTTCAATAATGAACTTAGTGTCCTATAAATTGAATTTGAGCTCCATTTGAAATAATTTCGAGTCAAACTTTGAGTTTAATTTACCTTGATGTTGACTTGACTTCAATTCCCATTTGACTTCCCATTCGACTTTGACTTCAATTTGAGTTCAATTTGACTTGAATTTGATGCAATCAGATTATTTAAGATTCAGCCATTCAGGTATTTCAACAAATCTGAATCTTTATTTTTTATATTATAATTTAAATATACGACCCACGGCTCAGGGTCTGTACCTCGTCACCCTTAAAATCGGTCGTTGTTCTGAGACCCACAGATAAGAGTCATACAAAACAATGACGCTTTATTAGGGACCCCATCAGAGACCGCTAGAAAAGGTCGTTTAACTCGTATATATTACCTGTCCTGACGGTCACGGAACTTCTGTTTTCCACTAGTGAGAGGCCTTGTATAGGTTTTGTTCTCGTTGTTGCTGTTTTGTTTTGTGTTTTTTCCTCTTTTATGGTTCTTTTCCTTATAGGTTGGGGTCTCCTTAACCCCCTCTCTTTTCAAAAAAAAAAAAAAGATCCTTTCTGAAATGTCCACAACTTGTTGATCTGTTGAAAGATAGGTCTCCCGAACTGATTTCGACTTGTGTGTGAAGTGAAAATCTATTGCAAGGTGCTTCATTCAGCTTTGAAAAACTGGATCAGAAGTTGCTGCAAGAAATGGATAGTGGTGAAGCGGATAAAAATACATGAAGATACTTGAGGAGTTAACATATCCATAGTACTTTTCCACTTGCATGAGCAAGAAAACGATACTCGGCTTCTGCGGAAGAACGAGAAATTAGATAGTGTACTTTGTTGTTTCTTAGAGACCAAAAAATGGGATTGTTTACCAAGAATACGCAGTAATTTGATCTTGTCTTCAACCTCTACATCAATGAAAACACTTGGTGAAGTTAAACCTTTGGATAAAAGAACTCCATGGCCAATGGATCCCTTAATGTATCAAAGTATCTTTCTCGCAATAGTAAGATGATCCCTGGTAGGAGCATGCATGTGTTGGCAGACCTGGTTCACAGTATATGGGAACTCATGCCTAGTCCATGAAATATACAAGGTAACGCTACTCAGTTGGATGAGAAACTAACTCACCATCAGTTGAAAGAAGCTTGAAACCAGCAGGAAAAAGAGTACACAAAGTTTTAGCACTAACCATTCTTGTATTTTGCAGCAAATCTACGAGAAATTTCATTTTGGGCCAAGAAAAAACGATTGGAGATCAGCGGTGTTACTCTTCATTTCGATTCCTGGAAAATAGTCCAGTCAAGACAAAATGGAACAGCTGATTGCTTAACCAAAGAAGCTAGGAATAGAAATAGTAGTGAGTCATGGTGTGGTAATGAGTGGCCGAATTGGTTGATTTTTTTAATAAGAGAAAAAAAAAATAAGCAAAGTTCCGAAGAGGATTTATTAATAAAGGAAATAAAAAATAATGAGGGGACTAGGCCAGAACCTCAAAAGAATAAGAAGGGAAAGATAAAGATAATATGTTACAAGTTATCGAAAACAAAACACAGACAAAATTGATCTGTCAACTCTCACAATGTATGACTTCTGTTTAAGTTATTAAATCTATCATTTTTCCTATAAAAAAAACTCACCATGTAAAATATATGATTTTAGATGGGTAGGCATATAAAATCCATTGTTCGGGATTTTTTTAACCCATTGATTATAAAACTAATATTCGATCATAACCTTGGATATCGGTGACCAGGATATTTAGAACCTGACTTTCTAAAACCAGTGGATGACTTAAAAGATGTCTAAGTAATTACCACCATTTTCTTTATCATCACATTCACTTTCACCTTTCAACATTCCGATTGGAGATGCTTTTGTTATTAACCCCTTAGAATTTTATGTGACCTAAATTATAAAAACTTCTCGAAATCTCATTGGAAATGCTCTCACATCGATGGTTTGGTGGATATATGTTTTTGTTGATGGTGGTTTTTAGCTCAGGGTTAAAATTGTAAAACCTTGCATCTGATGTGACGTCACTCTGTAAGGAAACGGTGCTATGAGTGTTAACCTCTCCACTGGCATATTTATTGAGACGATCAATATATTTACATGAAATTTATCCAGATTGGCGCATGTAGCAACCATCCCAGATGACCTGTAAATTTTGACGCCTTGCCTATATTCGCTTAATATAAGTTTCTTTGAATACTTTCTATGCTATGTTCCCCGGCTGATCCCTTAATGTTGATATGGCATGACAATTTGTGTTCACTCATAGCAGAGTAGCACGAATTTCCAGATATCAAGGTGTTGATGGTGGTTTTTAGCTTAGGGTTAAAATCGTAAAACACTAAACCCTAGAAGACAGTGATGTCACAACATTTAAAGTAACAAGAATTTACTAGGAACATTTACTAAAACCTTTAATGTGTCTTTAAATAATTACCGGGGTATCTTTTTCAAATTAGGGTTACGACAAGCCAAACCCTAATTTCCACGTGTGCCAATGGAAAATCATGCCAGCCACACCGACCGCGCCAAAGCATGCCAAAGATGCTAGCCGCACCTCTGTGCCAATGGAAAATCATGCCATCCACAACGACCGCGCCAAAGCATGCCAACCATGCTAGCCGCACCTCTGTGCCAATGGAAAATCATGCCATCCACACCGATCGCGCCAAAGCATGCCAACCATGCTAGCCGCACCTCTGTGACAATGGAAAATCATGTCAGCCACACCGACCGCGCCAAAGCATGGCAACCATGCTAGCCGCACCTCTGTGCCAATGGAAAATCATGCAAGCCACATCGACCGTGCCAAAGCATGCCAACCATGCTAACCGCACCTCTATGCTAATGGAAAATCAATCCAGACACACCGACCGCGCCAAAGCATGGCAACCATGCTAGCCGCACCTCTGTGCCAATGGAAAATCATGCCAGCCACACCGATCGCGCCAAAGCATGCCAACCATGCTAGCCGCACCTCTGTGCCAATGACAATCATGCCAGCCACACCGACCGCGCGAAAGCATGCCAACCATGCTAGTCGCACATCTGTGCCAATGGAAAATCATGCCAGCCACACCGACCGCGCCAAAGCATTCCAACCATGCTAGCCGCACCTATGTGCCAATGGAAAATCATGCCAGCCAACACGATCGCGCCAAAGTATGCTAGCCGCGCCTCTGTGCCAATGTAAAATCATGCCATCCACACCGACCGCTCCAAAGCATACCAACCATGCTAGCCGCACCTCTGTACCAATGGAAAATCATGCCATCCACACCGACCGCGCCAAAGCCTGCCAACCATGCTAGCCGCACCTCGGTGCCAATGGAAAATCATGCCAGCCACATCAACCGCGCCAAAGCATTCCAGCCATGCTAGCCGCACCTCCATGCCAATGGAAAATCATTCCAGCCACACCTACTGCGCCATGCCAAACGCACCTCGCCATGGCCCCATGCCGCGCTACCATACTGGCCTTCACTACGCGGCTATCAAAATGAAGGCGTACAATAATCAACGGTTTCCCTTCAATCCTAGGAGAAAATCCTAGCCGTCTAAGGTTACCAAACGACCTTTTCCCCCCAAAACCCTAGCTTGGTCACGCACCTAGCCCAAGATAGCCACGCAATGCACCTATGGAAAACCCTTGGCCCCACATGCCAAGCCAAAACCGCACCTAGCCCAAGATTGTCACGCCATGCTCCTATGGAAAACCCTTGGACCCATATGCCAAGTAAAAACCCGACCTAGCCAAGCAAGTCGCGCCATGCCAAACGCACTTTTCCTTGGCCCTAGTCGTGCTAGTCACATCATGCCAAGCCAAACCCCCTTGCCTTGGCCCTAGCCACGCCATGCTCCTATGGAAAACCCTTGGCCCCACATGCCAAGCCAAAACCGCACCTAGCCCAAGCTAGCCATGCCATGCCAAACGCACTCTGCCTTCGCCCTAGCTATGCTAGTAACAACATACCAAGCCAAACGCCCTTGCCTTGGACCTAGCCACGCTATGCGCCCATGGAAAAAACATTGGCCCCATATGCCAAGCCAAACCAAACCTAGCCAAGCTAGCCGCGCCATGCCAAACGCACTTTGCCTTGGCCCTACCCATGCTAGTCACATCATGCCAAGCCAAACGCCCTTGCCTTGGCCTTAGACATGCCATACGCCCATGGAAAACCCTTGGCCCCACATGCCAAGACAAAATCACACCTATCCAAAGCTATCCACGCCCAATGTGAACCCTTGGCCCCATATGCCAAGCCTAACCTAGCCGCGCCACCCTGTTTTCCTTCCCTACACGGCCACCAAAACGAAGGCGTGCAACAATAAACGGTTTCCCTTCAATCCCAGAAGCAAATCCTAGCCATCCAAGGTTACCAGACGAAACATGGTAACCTTTGGCCCGAAAACCTAAGTTTGGCCACGCCAAACCATGCCATGCCAACAGCATTCCAACCTAGCTGAGACACAACGTTGGTCCTCACTACGCGGCTACCAAAACAAAGGCGTGCAACTATCAACGGTTGCCCCTCCTCTCAAGATGCAAAATCTCGACCGTCGAAGGTCACCAGGCTGGCAAGTTTCCCGAGCCTGACTTGCCAAGCCACAACAACATGCTACATGTTTTTCAAAAACATTCGAGACATCAACACAAACTTGGGGATCCTATTTGGGTATTGGTTTGGCGGTTTACAACGTGCGGCGTACACTACGCCCGTCATAAGGAAGTGTCATAAGGGTGAGGCGGTTAGTAAATACGGGAAGTTATGTGTGAAACGTTCATGGGATATAAAGCACATGCGTTAACAATTTTATGGGACATCAATTCCATAACGTTAGTAGTTTCATGAAAACCAGTTTTATGCATTAACCACTTTATGGAACATCAATTCCATGCATACGGTTACCACCTCCTCCCATTTACTTCCCCAATCCTTAATAAGACCAGGGTACATTTTTACTCCGACTTGTATAAATAGGTCTTACTTATTTCCATTGAACAACAAGTTCATACGAGAGATACAACACTCAAAAATACTTACTTTCTAGCTCACTTTGTTAGCTCTCTCACTTTTCTGATAACAAGTCGTAGTAACCCAACTATTCTGGTCTCACCACTTTCCTTGCTTCCCTCCCCAAAACCAGCCCATTCTCCTCCATTTTGTGACCGAAGCAACTCTGGAATGACTATTTCTTGGTTTAGGCCGGACTTGTAAAGATTGATCTCTCGAATCTTAAGTACTCCCTTGCAATATATTGTTTAGGGTTTAAATTGTTTCTCACCTGCACAACCGCAATTACCGAAATCAGCATAAACTATTTTCACCTAAAAACAATTTGGCGACCATAGTGGGAGATCGGTCTATCGGTCCCAATATCAGTCTCTGAATACGTTTCTCTAACAAGGAGGGATGGTTGGTCTTTGGACTGAATCTGTTTCCTCGAATTCCACTCAGGAAAACGGAAACATTTCAACGCCCAACAACACGTCCAACGAAGGAGTTCTAAGGCTGATTGACCTAGTACGGGTCCAGGGGATTCACACCAAAAACATGGGTCTGATGAGAGATGCAATCAACGCCATAATGGATTTCCTCATCGACCTGACGGCAGAGTTGAGCGGTTCGCCTGCCTCGGAAACTTCAGAGTTGGGGACTGACATCCCGAATGATCACTCTCAAGACAACAACTTCACTACCAATCAGATACCTGTAATCCAAGAAGCGGCCTTGCTGGTGGAAAACTTATGTGAACTATTACATCTTTCAAGGGATCAACGGATGGAGATGTTCACCGCCATCAATCGGATAACGTTAAGCATGCCCTTGGTTCCTCCACGCTCGGAAACAACAAAAAAGAAGGATTCGTCCGTTAATAATATCACGTTCACCGACGACGAAATGATGGCAGAGGAAGGCCATAACCGCGCCCTACATGTCACAGCTCGAATCAAAAACGTGGAATTCAAAAGGGCCCTCGTCGACACAGGAGCGTCCTCCAATGTTGTCACCCTTAGGATGCTCAAGATGGCCAAAGTACGATCAAACGAGGTTACACGACAACCTACTACCATAACCAATTTCGAAGGTAACCAAACCAATACATATGAGTACGTCAATTTGAATCTATCGGTAGGACCTGTCTAGTCAAAAGTAAGATTCAAGGTAATTGAAAAGGAGCCAGACTACCACATGATACTGGGGAGACCATGGCTCCACGACAACATGATCATTCCTTCGACGTATCACCAGTTCTTGAAAACCACGCTAAACAGAGAAGTCATTCCATCGCAGCATCATCATCTCCCTACGGGCCAATCTGTGGCATGGAAATGTTTGAGCCAAGACAGGGGACACAAGTCACAACCAACAAGGCTCACCACACCCCACTACCGAAGTGGACGACCATTGAAGAAAGCGATAGTCCTATACAAACCCGCGGAGAAACTCCGCCTCACATCACACCTTCATAAGAGAGGCGCACTCTCATCCATCCACATAACCAGAGTCTGGTTCCAACCAAGCGAGGATGGGCTTTCATTACGGGTCACGACGAAAAAAGGAAAACCGTATATCAACGTCATTATTAGTAATTAACAGGGGAGACTACCACACAGTCTCTCCACCCAATGGAATGCCAGCCTGGTGACGATCCATGAGAGGAGATACCTGACGCACCACAACAGCTACAAGACGGCACCAATTCAACCACGGACGAGCTTGAAATTGTTAATATCGGGAATGAAGAATATCCACGACCCATCTCCATAAGCTCGACTCTACATACAGACGAGCGCACAAAGTTGGTAGACCTCCTCAAGGAATATCAAGATATGTTCGCATGGACGTACGAAGAAATTCCTGGCCTGGAAGAGAAGCTGGTTACTCACCACTTACATGTGATATTAGGATCCAAGCCGGTCAAGCAGACCCCACGACAATTCTGGCATGATATTGAAGAACAGATTAAGGCGGAGGTTCAAAATTTATTGGTGGATGGTTTCATCAAACCAATCCATCACCTCACCTGGTTGGAAAACATAGTTCCGGTAAAAAAGAAGAATGGTCAAATTAGGTGTTGTGTCGATTTTAGGGATCTAAATAAATGTTGCCCTAAAGATGATTTTCCGCTCCCCAACATCGACATGTTGGTAGATGACACCAGTGGATATGGTATGTTTTCTTTCATTTACGGGTACATAGACTACAACCAAATAAAGATGTACGATCATGATGCAAGTAAGGCGGCTTTTCGAACTCCTCTCGGAAACTTTTACTATATTGTGATGTCCTTCGGTTTGAAGAACACTAGCGCCACATACCAACGCGCCATGACCACCATTTTTCACGACATGATGCACAAGCAAGTTGAGGATTATGTAGATGACATAGTGGTCAAGTCAAAAACTCGGGCGGCTCACAAAGGGATTCTACAGCAGGTGTTCGAAAGATGTCGCGAATACAAGATAAAAATGAATCCGTTAAAGTGTGCTTTCGGTGTCTCCTCGGGCAAGTTCCTAGGCTTCCAAGTAACCGCTGAGGGGATCAAAGTTGACCCAAC
Organism: Papaver bracteatum; assembly: GCA_023529315.1. Classification (NCBI taxonomy): domain Eukaryota; kingdom Viridiplantae; phylum Streptophyta; class Magnoliopsida; order Ranunculales; family Papaveraceae; genus Papaver; species Papaver bracteatum. Next base: position 1,852,176 of record JAJJWX010003971.1, on the reverse strand, counting down.
CAAAATGCAAGCCAACCTCACAATGCCACTACCGCGGAACGTGAAGGAACTATAGAGTTTCATGGGCAAATAAACTACATCCGCCGCTTCATACCCGGATTGGCTCAACTTATTTCTTCGTTTACCCCCTTACTAAAGAAAGGAGAAAGCTTTGTCTGGACCACATTACAACAGGAAGCATTCAGGAAGATTCAACGAATATTATCTTCCCCGGCCGTCATGAGATCACCCATGCAAGGAAGACCGCTACACCTCTACACCGCTTTCAGTGACACTGTTGTTGGAGATCTCCTCGCCCAAAAAGATGATGAAGTGTTTGAATACCCCATATACTATTTCAGTCGGACTTTGAGAGATGCCGAACTCAGGTATCCCAAAGAAGAAAAGGCATGCCTAGCTTTGGTCTACTCTATCCAGAAATTCAGGCACTACCTGATGTCCAATAAAGCGGTGCTAATATCCAAATCTGATCATGTGAAGTTCCTCATCTCAAAACCTGCTCTGATAGGAAGACGGGCAAAAATGGCTACTCCAGATGTCAGAATTCGACATAATATGTGCTTCCTCGAGGGCCATCAAAGGATAGGCAGTTGCAGATTTGTTGGCGGCATTTCCAGGAGAAAATGCTGTAACGCTACGCGAAGACCTCCCTGGGGATTTTCTGGAAATCTCTATCATCCAAGAGGAAACATGGATATTTTTTTCGACGTCTCCTCCACCCCTAACAATGGAACAGAATGAGCCGGCGTGGTTATAGTATCCCCAACTGGTGAAGTTTTCTCACACTCCTTCAAGCTATACTTCCCCTGCACCAACAATTCATAAGAGTAAGAAGCCTTCCTCATTGGGTTGTCCTTGGCTAAACAAGTTGGAGCCACACGTCTGGAAATAAAAGGGGACTCTAAACTACTGGTCAACCAAGTAAACAGGGTATACACACTGAAGGAGGTAACCTTAGCCCCATATAGAGCCGAAGCGCAAAAACTGTTGAACTACTTCGCCGACGCAACAGTAGCCCATATCGGGCGCGGCAGCAACCAACATGCCGACTTCCTAGCAACGTTAGCATCGAAACTGCGATTTGAAGGCCTTAAGGAAACTCTAACGGTGAAAATAAGGATTGTGGCTTCAACGTGGCTTTCACAACCTGAAAAAGATGAAGTTGATGACTGGAGAACACCGATTATCCAAGAGCTTAGCAGTTCACTCTTTCAAGGAAAGGTCAGTCTTAAAACCTTGCATGATTTCTCCATGCTTCGAGGGGTACTATATCATCAAAATCCAGACGGCTCTTTGTCAAGATGCCTCGGAGAAGAGGAAGCACAACAACATCTTAATCGCATCCATAGTGAGGTCTGCGGACAGACATTGGTGGTAACCCTCTATCATCGTTTACAATGCCTTGGCAATTATTGGCCGGAGACGGAGGTCCAAGCTCGGTTACTTCAAAGAACTTGTTCCAACTTTCAAGCGCCGCCACATCAATTAGAAATTTTCAACATTGGTCACATCGGGGATTGAAAGAAGCCATACATCAGCTACCTTCACGACGGGATACTCCCCACCAATGAAAAGGAGACATCCAAAATAAAACAAAGGTCCAAGAGGTTCGTATTATACGAAGGGATCTTATATCGTAAAAGCTTTGGAGGAGTCTTCTACGATGTTTGAACGAGGTAGAGGTCCCAATCATGCTGAAGGAGATGCTCGAAGAACAACACCAAGGAAAGCGAAAGTTATTTCTCCAAATACACGAGAAGTACTACTGGCCGACCATGGAGGACGACACAGCTATTTTCGTACAGAGGTGCAAGGAGTGTCAGGTCCACGGGAACATTATTCATGTACCGGCAACCACCCTGCATTCGATAAGAAGTACATGGCCCTTTCATAGCTGGGGACTCGACATCATTGGGAAGATCAATCCACCATCCTCAAAACATCACGAGTAGGTAATAACAAAAACCGAATACTTTACCAAATGGGTCCAAGCATAGATTTATGAGGAACGAACGGAACCACGATTGCGGCATTCGTTAAGGAGTACATTATCTGCCGTTTTGGTGTGCCTAAACACATCGTCACCGATAATGGCACCCCTTTCGCGAACAGGCAGGTACGAGAGTTTCTCGAGGAATACGGGATTAAACAAGTCTTCTCCACCGTATACTACCCTCAATGGAATGGACAGGCTGAAAGCACCAACAAAACTCTGATTCGAATCCTCAGTAGGACAGTGCACGATAATCCTCGAAAATGGCATGAGCAACTTCCCATGGAACTTTGGTCATACTGGACGTCACCAAAAAGTTCCATTGGGGTCTCTCCTTATTTTCTTATTTATGGCGCAGACGCTATCCTCCCGGCGGAAATTAAAATCCCATCATCCAGGATTGGCGAAGCAAGCGGAGTTCGATGGAATAAAGCTGAAGCCTTAAGTACCAGGGTTGCGGAATTGGACATTGTAGACTCCAGGAGGGCCAAAGCGGAAGAACACGTACATGCATACAGAAACAGGGTTTCCATAACATACAACAAAACCGTGAAACCTCGAATTTTTAAAATAGGAGACTTGGTACTGAAGACTGCTAAACACATCTAACAAGACGCATCTGCACCAAAATTCTCCTCAAAATGGGAAGGTTCTTATATAGTCACGAAAGCATACAACAGTGGGTACTACAAAGTTATTAAGGAGGACGGGGAAAAACTGGAAGCGGTCATCAACGGGAAATGTCTAAAGGCATACTACGCCTGAACACCGCCTCACCCCACCGTATCACAAGCACGGATATCCAGGCATCTTTCTAATTTCTTCCATAACGTATTGAGTTTTTATTTCATTTGATTGAAGCAAATCAATAAAGTTCCCTTGTTCTTTCAACAAAAAAAATGTTAAAAAAAAAAAAACATGCTCAAAACCCAGAAAGAAACCCAAACATATCACAACCACATAACTCAGAAAATCCCGTCCAAAAGATGGTAATCTCTAGAAAGCATCATCTTCAAAAGACTTTGATACCATTCAGTATTGCTCTTCAAATTCCGGATTGACTCTTCCACCTTCTGTGACTCCACGGCCAAGAATTTCTTCTCTTTCAGAATAGCTTTTTTAGTAGGGACCACGCCAGCAAGAATACCAGCCCTGTCGACCTTCACAATTTCAATACTATGCCGCAACCAACTAATATTGAACTTAAGAGATTAACAGGTAGACACCATGTTCTCCCACTTTTGAATAGCAACTTCCGCGACGACATGGATATACCTATTCTTCATTTCAACAACCATTGGAAGGAGACAATTCACAATAGAAACCAAAGAAGATGAACAATACGGTACCACGTTCCTGGTGGCAATATGGCCGTATATCTTCCATATTTTTGTGTAAAGAGTTACGAATTCTTTTCGCACAAGGAACCCCCCAATGTTCCGGTAGTTAGAAGAAAGGCACCTTATGCGGGTTCCGAACAACAAACCTGCATTGGGATACTCATGGCAAGAAATTCCTAAGTCAGCGTTCTCCAGATCTACATCGGCTGGAAAGATCGAGCTCGAAGAAAAAGGTGTAACCAAGTCATCTTCATCAATGACGGTAACACATGCACCAACAGGATACCTCTACACAGAAGGAAAACTTCCATTATTCATCAGAAAATGAAGAAACGTATGTTGATTAATGAGAACATACCGGTATGACCTTCTTAACCCGAATGACTCAGATAGGGGAATTGTCGCGAGAATCAAGCCTAGCACGTTTGGCTGGAGAACCTGGTCTACTCGAGGAAGATTCGCTTCTGATCGACATGCTGAAAGTTGGACTTGACGAGAAGAAATCTTTGTTGGAAACTGGGAAGACGACACAACTTCACCAAGTGTAAATACTATGGAAGCCCTAAAGGAAGAAGGAGAAACGCAGGCTGAATAGGCGGAACATGCCGGAATCACGGCCGGGAGACCAGCCTCAAAATAAAATACCTCATCAAAACCCCAATGAATATTGAACGGGATGGGAGGGTGCGATACTTTCATGTTTGAAAAAAAAAAAGGAAAAAATTCCCCATGGGCGTCGAACAAGAAGAAATCAGACATCACAGACAAATCATAACCGTGTCAAGCCGCCTATGCATGCCTCACCTCATCAAACCACGCCTCACCTTGCCATGGCCCCGGCCAAGCCCTCGCTCCATCATCGTGGCCCCACCACGCCTAGCCGTCCTTGCGCGTTCCACCATGCCATTTCCACGACCCCCCCCCCCCATACTAAGCCATGCACTCTATTTTCGCGTCCCCACCGCGCCTAGCCATCCGTGTATGTCTCGTCTTGCCAAGGCCACACTATGCCAAGCTGCCTGCTCCACAGTCGGGACCCTATCATCCACGCGCGTTTACCTTACCTAGACCATGCCACCTCTTGGACCCTGGATCCAAGCTGTCCACTTGCGTCGCCTTCCAAGACCGCGCCCCCTTTGCCTTGGAGATGTATGACCACACCAAGGCAGGTAACTTTCATCTCACCACCCCATGATCTGCATTCCCAGTACAACTTACGCAGGGCCGCCAACACGGGATGCCAAAACTCTCTTTACCACTCAAAAAGGTTAGTCGGATTCTCCTGGCCATTTTTGCAATTATTTACACCTCGATTCTGTCCTTGTCTGTCACCATCATATGCTAACCTCGTAACAAGGCACCTGTTCCGAGCTAAGCGGGGGACTTAATGTTGATGGTGGTTTTTAACTTATGGTTAAAATCGTGAAACACCAAAACCTAGCAGACAGTGATGTCATAACATTTAAAGTAACAAGCATTTACTAGGCACATTTAATGAAACCTTTAATGTGTCTCTAAATAATTAACGGGGTATCTTTTTCAAATTAGGGTTACGACAAGTCAAACCCTAATTCCCACGTGTGCCAATGGAAAATCATACCAGCCACACCGACCGCGTCAAAGCATGCTAACCATGTTAGCCACACCTCTATGCCAATGGAAAATCATTCCATCCAGACAGACAACGCCAAAGCATGACAACCATGCTAGCCGCACCTCTGTGCCAATGGAAAATCATGCCAGCCATACCAATCGCGCCAAAGCATGCCAACCATGCTAGGCGCACCTTTGTGCCAATAGAAAATCATGCCATCCATACCGACCGCGCCAAAGAAACCAACCAAGCTATCCGCACCTCTGTGCCAATGACAAATCATTCCATCCATACCGACCGCTCCAAAGAAACCAACCATTCTATCCGTACCTCTGTTCCAATGACAAATCATGTCAGCCACACCGACCGCGCCAAAGCATGCCAACCATGCTAGCCACACCTATGTGCCAATGGAAAATCATGCCAGCCACATTGACCACGCCAAAGCATGCCAACCATGTTAGCCACACCTCTGTGCCAATGGAAAATCATGCCAGCCACATCGATCACGCCAAAGCATGCCAACCATGCTAGCCACACCTATGTGCCAATGGAAAATCATACCAGACACCCCGACCGTGCCAAAGCATGCCAACCATTCTAGTCGCACCTCTGTGCCAATGGAAAATCATGTCAGCCACACCGACCGCATCAAAACATGCCAACCATGCTAGCCCCACCTCTATGTGATGAGTGCCAAATATTGCATATTCATACACCTTTTCATTGGCACTTAACTCATCTTTCGCGCTTCAAAGTCATATATTATCCCAAATTCTGCATTTTTACCATTTTCAAGAATAAATATTTGTATTAATTAATTTTGTGTTTTTAAGTACTAAATAAAGCTTGGAAGAATTGAGAAGACAAAAGAGAAGAAAGTTGGAAGCGTTGCAACCCGCTCGCGCATCAGTGGCAACCTGTTTACAAATTCATGGGATTAAACAACCCATGATCCAAAACCCAAGACCCAAATCCATTTCCACCTCACCCCCATTGGATTCTTTCCAAAACATCCACCTCACCCCCATTGGATTCTTTCCAAAACATCCACCTCACCCCCATTCTCTCACTCAATCACTCCCAATTTGTTTCCCACAACCAAATATATTCCATCAATTAAGAAAACATGTTTTGTTGAGTGGATGAGTGCCAAAATTCGGATCCAAGTGCTTGAGGGAATTTTGTGTATAAATAGAGAGGGTTGTTGTGTTGAAAACCATCCAAGAATAGCTTGTTCATGTTAGTTTATCAAATTTCAATTTTGTTGTAATGTTCTTCATGTTCTAGTTTCATTTACTAGGGTTTAGATGAAGCCCTAATCTCATTGGTATGTATTCATATCTTGTATCTTGTTCTTGAAAGTTTAGAATTGTTTAAAGATATAATTTAATCCAAGTTTGTCAACATCTTGCTCTCACAATGTATGCCATGTATCCATTGTAGTTAGAATATCTCTATGTTGATTATGCTACAACTCATGCTTAACCAAATATTGATCTTTAGATTAGTTGTGCTTAATTAAACAATTAATGCTTTGGAGAAATACTTTAGTTGTGATTAAATTATCCATTGGAGAAACACCTTAGTTATACGGTAGACTTGAATCTACTATAAGGACAAGAATAATATTACAAGTTGAATGCATATCATAGGTTATTGGTGGATTTGAATACCCTAGTATCCATATTATCATTGTTTACATATCTTGCTATTTGCATCTTTTACTTTTATTATTTCAGTCACTTGAAAATCATATCGTCAGATCGACAAAATCAAACCCTTTTGGTTACTCTCTGAATCAGGATTTAGAATCAACTTCTACACTCTCCAAGTCTCTGTGGTTCGACCTGTGCTTGCCCTGTGTTGCTTGTCGACACTGTGCACTTGCAGTTTATACATAGAAGTAGGTATCTTTCCGAGCCTACCACTATGCCAATGGAAAATCACGCCTGCCACACCGATCACACAAAAGCATGCCAACCATGCAAGATGCACCTATGTGCCAATGGAAAATCATGCCAGCAACACCGACCATGCCAAATCATGCCAATCATGCTAGCTGCACCTCTGTGAAAATGGAAAATCATGCCAGCCACACCAACCACGCCAAAGCATTCCAACCATGTAAGCTGCACCTCTATGACAATAGAAAATCATGTCATCCACACCGATCGCGCCAAAGCATGCCAACCATGTTAGACACACCTCTTTGCCAATGGAAAATCATTCCAGCCACACCGACCACGCCAAATCATGTCAACCATGGTATCCGCACCTCTTGCCAATGGCAAATCATGTCATCCACATCGATCGCGCCAAAGCATGCCAACCATGATAGCCGCACCTCTGTGCCATTGGAAAATCATGTCAGCCACACAGATCGGGCGAAAGCATGCCAACCATGCTAGATGCACCTCTGTACCAATAGAAAATCATGCCAACCACACCGACCGCGCCAAAGCATGCCAACCATGCTAGCCACACCTCTGTGTCAATGACAAATCATGCCAGCCACACCGACCACTCCAAAGAATGCCAACCATGCTAGCCGCACCTCTGCGCCAACGACAAATCATGCCAGCCACACCGATAGCGCCAAAGCATGCCAACCATGCTAGCCTCACCTCTGTGCCAATGGAAAATCATGCCATCCACACCGACCGCGCCAAAGCATGCCAACCATGCTTGCCGCACCTCTGTGCCAATGGAAAATCATGTCAGCCACACCGATAGAGCCAAAGAATGCCAACCATGCTAGCCGCACCTCTGTTCCAATGGAAAATCATGCCATCCACACTGATCGCGCCAAAGCATGACAACCATGCTAGCCGCACCTCTGTGCCAATGGAAAATCATGTCAGCCACACCGACCGCGTCAAAGCATGCCAACCATGCTACCCGCACCTCTGTGCTAATGGAAAATCATGCCATCCACATTAACCGCGCCAAAGCATGCCAGCCATGCTATCCGCACCTCCGTAGCTAAAATGGGACTGTAGCATTTTACTGTAGCTAAAACACTGTACTACTGTCGTTGTTACTGTAGCATATTCAAGAACACAAAAAAAAAAAAAAAGGCACGCCCAGAACAGTCGCATAAAACTGTCGCACTTCAACAGCAGTAGCGCAGTGTCGTATGTGAACAGCAGTAGCGCAGTGTCGTTTGTGAACAACAGTAGCGCAGTGTCGTTGTTAAACAGCAGTAGCGCAGTGTCATTTGTGAACAACAGAAACGCATTATCGTTTACAACAACACGAGCCTTATATCGTTTACTGCAGAATAATTGTGCCTGCAAGGTTGTAGTGGAAGTCAAGGCGGAGCGAAAAAAAAAAAAAAAAAAAAAGTATTTTATTTATTTATTTTTTAGATTGTATTAGGATTTCTCTATTATTGTAATTTTCTATTTCTTTTGCTTTTTTTTTTTTTTTTTTTTTGGACTTTGGACTTGGACATTCTTTTATTATTATTATTATTTTTAAACCCTACGGAAGGGTAGTATTAAATATCAACTATTTGCAGAGAAGGACGGTGATTACAATATCACCTCGGCCCCTCGGGTTCGTTCATGACATAGGAGTCGTGGCCCGAGTCGACAACAACGGTTCATCCCCCCGTCTGGAACGGGAGGTAAGCTTGCCGAAACACTCGTGAATCCCCTATTAGCGAGTTACTGTATTCCTTCGGTTGCATATATGTTGAGGATTTGAATACGGCTGTTTTAATTTCCTAGTAAAGGGCAAGGACTGGCCATACAAGATAAGGGATTCGGATTTCATCACCGTTCTCTTCTTGCCCGCCTTAGGAAAACGATACATACGCGAACCTAAGCTTTAAAATTTGAAGTAGAACAAGACCTATAAGGTAACGAGCTTAGTAGGACAGTCATTCGGAAAATATTGGTTACTCTTTAAGCATACTTCAAAGTTCATGATAGTTTCTGAAAATTGAATGCGTGATCACGCGCCTTAGAATGCGGTGAGGCCTTGGGTATCAAAGCTCCAGCAGCTTCCCTCGCCTCTGTTCAATTTACTTAAACTCGGATTGATTCCAGAGGAGTTTGCTCAGATTGTAACGAATTCCATTTCGAAGGAATAGAAGCTGGTCTAGAAAACAATCTAAGTGGAGCCATCATGCTTTTTGTTTGCTAGAAATCAGTAGGTTTACTGTGGTGGAGTCAGCCTTGTTTGTGATTGAATAGAACTTCCCTTCCTTGTTTGTGGTATTCTATTTTTTTATTTTTATTTTCTCCATTAATTTTATTATTAAAAAAAAAATGGTCTTTGTACCTCCCAATCTCTGCAACAAGCCTAGTGCTAGTTAGAGATCATGTCAGGATTTTGGTCTGCAACTGGGAATGAATATAGACACAATGGACACCTTGCACATGTGCATGCTTCATATTTTGAGAACCCCATAGATCATGGTATTAATAACTTTAGGGAAAATTATGGACCTTTTCAAGGTCCCGAGACACAATATATAGACCCTAGTTGTTATCCACATATGTATCACTCACATCCAGGGGATGCGGAGCAATTCTATACTCCCCTGAGCCCTTATATGCAATCTGTGATGGAAAATCTCAAATTGATGGAACAAAATAATGCTAGATCTGAATTGCAAGCATTGCATGATCATCCATATAGCAACATCCATGAATTTTCCTTTAATAGTGAATCTCATGCATCACCATGTACTGAATATTCATATGAAAATGAGATACCTACTATTGATGACTCTCCTTTCATTGAACAACATAATGAAATTTTAGAATTTGATCAAAACCTTGTGCAATATCAAAAGTTAACTGACCAAAGGTTTGCGAGTTTAGAACTCAAAATGAGTCAAATCCTTGATGCACTAAATGAGGAGAGAAAAGAAGTTCATGATGAGATGTTTGTTATCCCTACTGAATTAAATGTCGAGAATTGTATGTCAAGTCCTACTCATGTAACTAATATTGAATATGAGCCTCACCTAGAAAAGAATGAGTTGACTGAAAACAAAGTTTTTAATAGGGATGAGTATGCATACTACTCTGATGATGATGATGATGTTATGTTAGAAGAACATGTTTTTACTGAAAATATTGTTGAACCTTTGGGTTCAGAGACATTAGGCTTCTCTGCCTCGACCTTAATGAATGATGTTTCTTCTAATGTTCCATATACATGTGATGTGGTTACTAATCTTGAGCCTGTGCAGTTATCCTGTGAAAGAGAGCATGCTACACAACTTGTTTGTGACTTAGAAAATGTTGATTCTTCTGTAGACACCAATGAAACTATGCATGGAAATAACTTTAATGTGTCTGATTCTCTGCCTAAGTCACAATGTGAAGTTTCTTGTGATATTCCTATGCATGAAACTGAAGTTCTAGGGGATGATTGTGAACTGGGGCTTATTGATTTGTTTTATGAGCATGAGCATGATGTTGTACTTGTGTCTGACATAGATAATTTTGAATCTCCTGTCGACACTAATGATCTTATGCATCAAAATATAATTGACGTGTCTGATTCTCTACCTAGGTCACAACATTGTGATGTCTCTTTGGATTTGTATATGCATGAGAATAAAACTTTGGATGATGATGATTATGAACTAGGTCTTGATGAATTGTTCTATGAATGTGAGCATACTGTCACACTTGTAGATGACTTAGGAGATGTAAATGTAACTAATGATAAGGGTACTCTTGATCTCATCCATATGAGCAACTTAGACGTACCTACTCTCCTGCTTAAGTCACCAACTGATGGTCTTGCACTGGACCTAAAAATTGTTCCTTTTAAGTGTGCTGAATCAATGTTGTTGACAATTCCAAACCTAGGGATAGAGTTATATGCATCTCAAATTCTTTTGTACTTTTTGTCCACTAAATATCCTGTTATTGAGAAGTCATATCTGGAATACCCTCAGGTTTTTCTGCCCATCCCTGACAAAATCCACTTTGAACTAGATCTTGTGCATGATGAACCCCTGAAATTGTTAGATTTTGTGCTCAAAAACACATCTATTGACAAGTTCAGGTTTGGGGGTAATGTTTTCACACTTGCAGTCTTACTTGCATTTTTGTGTTATAATTGTGTAAGGATGTTGTTGTTTTCACACTCCGTCTTTTGGGTTGATCCTCAACTTTTTAGATTGTTGGTGTATGGTGAATTTTTATTGTATATAATCCAGTAATTAATTTTTGAATCTTCTTCATATATATGTGTGCTAACCAAACTTTTTGTCTTGCGCTCATATTGTTTGCTCTCAAAGCATTCATTCAATTATGGTTAGCACCACCCTTCTGCATCGGGTAATCTCTTTCCTTTAAATCTTCTCTACCTTGTTCTCTTGATATGTGTTCTTATCATCTTTTGAAACATTGAGGACAATGTTAGATTTAGGTTTGGGGGTGTGTTTTGCAAATAGAGTTTTTAGTCTTTTATTATAAAAATCAAATTAGTCTTTTATTAAAAAAAAAAAAAAAAAAAAAAAAAAAAAAATTCTGATGACCAGCTGTGTAGCGGGTCTTTTGTAGGATTTTTTTTTAGTCTTTTGCATTTTATTTGTTGTTGTTTTTAGGATGACCAGCTGTGGAGCGGGTCTTTTGTATGTTTTTTTTTTGCTTTGTAGTCTTTTGCATTTTTTTATGACCAGCTGTGTAGCGGGTCTTTTGTAGGATTTTTTTTTTTGTAGTGTTTTGCATATAGATTTTTTAGTCTTTTATTAAAAAATAAATAAATCAAAAATCAAATTTTTTTATGATGACCAGCTGTGTAGCGGGTCTTGTGTTTGGTATCTGATGATCAGCTGTGTAGCGGGTCACTAAAAAAAATGATGATCAGCTGTGTAGCGGGTCACTAAAAAAATATGATGATCAGCTGTGTAGCGGGTCTTAAAAAAAAATGGTTACAAATTATCAAGGTTCTACGAAATTCTGAAGTTCATCATCTACAGTTGAAGACCGAAGACAAAGACATTTATATGGATGCTCTGATATTGGAGAGGTTTGTGGGTACTTCTTTGGTAGGCCCTCACGAGACTACAACTCGTCCACTAGGGACACCTAGGGGTTTAAAGGCTTAGTGCATACGCTAAATGCATTCGAGAGACCAGCGACAGTGGTATAGTTAGGATTTCTGTTTCACTTGAGGACAAGTAAAATTCAGGTTTGGGGGTATTTGATGAGTGCCAAATATTGCATATTCATACACCTTTTCATTGGCACTTAACTCATCTTTCGCGCTTCAAAGTCATATATTATCCCAAATTCTGCATTTTTACCATTTTCAAGAATAAATATTTGTATTAATTAATTTTGTGTTTTTAAGTACTAAATAAAGCTTGGAAGAATTGAGAAGACAAAAGAGAAGAAAGTTGGAAGCGTTGCAACCCGCTCGCGCATCAGTGGCAACCTGTTTACAAATTCATGGGATTAAACAACCCATGATCCAAAACCCAAGACCCAAATCCATTTCCACCTCACCCCCATTGGATTCTTTCCAAAACATCCACCTCACCCCCATTCTCTCACTCAATCACTCCCAATTTGTTTCCCACAACCAAATATATTCCATCAATTAAGAAAACATGTTTTGTTGAGTGGATGAGTGCCAAAATTAGGATCCAAGTGCTTGAGGGAATTTTGTGTATAAATAGAGAGGGTTGTTGTGTTGAAAAACCATCCAAGAATAGCTTGTTCATGTTAGTTTATCAAATTTCAATTTTGTTGTAATGTTCTTCATGTTCTAGTTTCATTTACTAGGGTTTAGATGAAGCCCTAATCTCATTGGTATGTATTCATATCTTGTATCTTGTTCTTGAAAGTTTAGAATTGTTTAAAGATATAATTTAATCCAAGTTTGTCAACATCTTGCTCTCACAATGTATGCCATGTATCCATTGTAGTTAGAATATCTCTATGTTGATTATGCTACAACTCATGCTTAACCAAATATTGATCTTTAGATTAGTTGTGCTTAATTAGACAATTAATGCTTTGGAGAAATACTTTAGTTGTGATTAAATTATCCATTGGAGAAACACCTTAGTTATACGGTAGACTTGAATCTACTATAAGGACAAGAATAATATTACAAGTTGAATGCATATCATAGGTTATTGGTGGATTTGAATACCCTAGTATCCATATTATCATTGTTTACATATCTTGCTATTTGCATCTTTTACTTTTATTATTTCAGTCACTTGAAAATCATATCGTCGTATCGACAAAATCAAACCCCTTTTGGTTACTCTCTGAATCAGGATTTAGAATCAACTTCTACACTCTCCAAGTCTCTGTGGTTCGACCTGTGCTTGCCCTGTGTTGCTTGTCGACACTGTGCACTTGCAGTTTATACATAAAAGTAGGTATCTTTCCGAGCCTACCACTATGCCAATGGAAAATCACGCCTGCCACACCGATCACACAAAAGCATGCCAACCATGCAAGATGCACCTATGTGCCAATGGAAAATCATGCCAGCAACACCGAACATGCCAAATCATGCCAATCATGCTAGATGCACCTCTGTGCAAATGGAAAATCATGCCAGCCACACCAACCACGCCAAAGCATTCCAACCATGTAAGATGCACCTCTATGACAATAGAAAATCATGTCATCCACACCGATCGCGCCAAAGCATGCCAACCATGTTAGACACACCTCTGTGCCAATGGAAAATCATTCCAGCCACACCGACCGCGCCAAATCATGTCAACCATGGTATCCGCACCTCTTGCCAATGGCAAATCATGTCAGCCACATCGATCGCGCCAAAGCATGCCAACCATGCTAGCCGCACCTCTGTGCCATTGGAAAATCATGTCATCCACACAGATCGGGCGAAAGCATGCCAACCATGCTAGACGCACCTCTGTACCAATAGAAAATCATGCCAACCACACCGACCGCGCCAAAGCATGCCAACCATGCTAGCCGCACCTCTGTGTCAATGACAAATCATGCCAGCCACACCGACCACTCCAAAGAATGCCAACCATGCTAGCCGCACCTCTGCGCCAACGACAAATCATGCCAGCCACACCGATAGCGCCAAAGCATGCCAACCATGCTAGCCTCACCTCTGTGCCAATGGAAAATCATGCCAGCCACACCGACCGCGCCAAAGCATGCCAACCATGCTTGCCGCACCTCTGTGCCAATGGAAAATCATGTCAGCCACACCGATAGAGCCAAAGAATGCCAACCATGCTAGCCGCACCTCTGTTCCAATGGAAAATCATGCCATCCACACTGATCGCGCCAAAGCATGACAACCATGCTAGCCGCACCTCTGTGCCAATGGAAAATCATGTCAGCCACACCGACCGCGTCAAAGCATGCCAACCATGCTACCCGCACCTCTGTGCTAATGGAAAATCATGCCAGCCACATTAACCGCGCCAAAGCATGCCAGCCATGCTATCCGCACCTCCGTGCTAATGGCAAATCATTTCAGCCACACCTACTGCGCCATGCCAAACACACCTCGCCATGGTCCCATGCCCCGCCACATACTGTCCTTCACTACGCGGCTATCAAAACGAATGTGTGCAACAATCAACCGTCTCCATTAATCCCTGGAACAAATCATGTCCGTCTAAGGTTACCAAACGACCTTTGCCCCCTAAACCCTAGCTTGGTCACCCACCTAGCCCAAGCTAGCCATGCCATGCGCCTATGGCAAACCCTTGGCCCCACATGCCAAGCCAAAACTGCAACTAGCCCTAGCTAGTCACGCCATGCGCCTATGGAAAACCCTTGGCCCCACATGCCAAACCAAAATCGCACCTAGCCAAGCTAGCCGCGCCATGCCAAACTTACTTTGCCTTGGCCCTAGTCATGCTAGTCACATCATGCCAAGCCAAATGCCCTTACCTTGGACCTAGCTATGCCATGCGCCTATGGAAAACCCTTGGTCCCACATGCGAAGCCAAAACCACACCTAGCCCAAGCTAGCCGCGCCATGCCAAACGCACTCTGCATTGGCCCTATCTTTGCTAGTCACACCATGCCAATCCAAACGCCCTTGCCTTGGACCTAGCCACGCCATGCGCCCATGGAAATACCCTTGGTCCCACATGCCAAGCTAAACCAAACCTAGCCAAGCTATCCATGCCATGCCAAACACACTTTTCCTTGGCCTTATCCATGCTAGTCACATCATGCCAAGCCAAACGCCCTTTCCTTGGACCTAGCGACGCCATACGCCCATGAAAAACCCTTGGCCCCATATTCCAAGCAACAATCGCACCTATCCAAAGCTAGCCACTCCCAAGGCGAACCCTTGTCCCCACATGCCAAGCCTAACCTAGCCATGCCACCCTGTTGGCCTTCCATACGCGGCCACCAAAACGAAGGCGTGCAACAATCAATGGTTTCCCTTCAATCCCAGAAGAAAATCCTAGCCATCCAAGGTTACCAGACAACAAATGGTAACCTTTGGCCCGAAAACCTAAGTTTGGCCATGCCAAACCATGCCATGCCAACCTAGCCGCGCCACCACGTTGGCCCTCACTACGCGGTTACCAAAACGAAGGCGTGCAACGATCAATAATTGACCCTCCTCTCAAGATACAAAATCTCGACCATCGAAGGTCACCATTCCATCCTTCTAGCCAGTTCTACTTTCTGATACAAGTCATAAACAACAACACCTTCAAAATCAATGATTCTAGTCTCAACACTTTCTTCGCCTCCCTCCCTAAGACCAACCCTTCTCCTTCACTTTGTGACCGAAGTAATCCTGGAACGTCAATTTCTTGGTTTAGGCCAGGATTGTACAGATTGATCTCTCGAATAAAAAGTACTCATGTGCAGTGCATTGTTTAGGGTTTAGATTTGTTTCTCATCCACACACCCAAAATTACCAAAATTAGCATAAACAGTTTTCACCCTCAAACAATTGGCGGCCACAGTGGGAGATTAATCTTTCAGTTACAACTTTAACTCTCAATTCTATCATCCTACTAGTGAATGCAATGCTTTGAAGCACATCGTCCAAGAAAATAAGGATTCGGGAGAATTGCGTCTGGGAACTAGAGATTCTCCGCCTTACTGAGGATCGACAAAAATATGTTCCACAGATAATAAAGAATAAATGTGGACTTCTTGCGGAAACAAGGGAATCACATAAAGGCTCGGATTTACTTCCTGAAGATTCAGTTTTGGTGAAAGACTTACTCCCTGGAGATTCAGTTTTGGTGAAAGACGCTAAAGCAAGTAAGTTTTGTCAGGCAATGTTTACACGATCTATTGTTTGGGTTTTCACATTTACAATGGAAGCTGATAACCCAATCATCCCAAGATTTCATATCTTTCCCTTTCTCATGAAACATTCACGGTTTCACGATTTTCCCGAATGACTTTGCTACCTACATTCACAATTCAGATTTTGACATATCGATTGATCAAAGGGCCATTATTCCAAAATAATCTAAAAACTCTTATAAGAATCAATCATTTATCAATTCAAAAACCATAAAACCAAACCATAAACTAGGCATTTCTTTTGTCTTTCCAAAACAAAAAAAAAAACCTAAGAAAAGGAAGTCCAGAAAAAAGCAACAAAACATTCAAAGAAAATTGCCTAACAACGTCTCGTTCTTCTTGGAGAAAATGTCCTTCATGCTTTGAAGGGCTGCCTGTTTTAGCTTCAACTCCTAGGACAACTTATCGACTTCTACCTCCTGTTGATTAATCAAATCCGTGGATGGGAAACCAACCGCTTCAACCTGCAGCCTTTAGATCTCGGAAAATTCCTCACAGAACCATGAGGTGTTAAACTCAAAGTTTGCACACATATCCCGATGGAATTCCCATCTTTTAACTACATCTCTAGAAACAGCGTGTCCAGTCACGCCGCACATGTTATTAATTGAAGATAGAGTTTCCTCCACATGCTTGACCAATGCAAAACGGCTACCAATCTTCCTGGTTATGGCAATGTGCCCATACTTCTGCCATATCTTGGTATAAAGCTCTGCATACTTTACTGGCACACTGAATCCTCTAATCAACGCATGACCCTCAAAAGGAGCTTCAAATAGAGGATTGAAAACGACACCAACATCTGGATGCGCGACTAGCAAAGATTCTTTGGGAATAATCATGCCCGTTTCCATGATAGTATTTTTCTCCATTGGAGACACAACAGCATCCTCACGACGATCAACCTCCATCTCCAGATTACCAGTTTGTACGATTTTCATGATTGGAGACACGGTTACATCTTCTTCGTCATGAATTTCCATCTCAGGGCTATCTTCAGAAGTGGCTTCTTCCTGTAAATATCACCAATTGAATATTTATTCCACATAAATAAACATTCCAAGGGGAAAACATGTTAGAAACTCACCAACTCATCGACGGGCCCACTGGAACTGCGGGAAAATCCGATGCTATGCTCATAAGTACTTTGGCCATCACCGTTGGATCTTGAGATTTCTTCTTCTTCGCCTTCCTTTTCACTGACAAGAGGCTCAATATCACTAGATTTTTCTTCAAAAGGTGCCATTTCCTGTCCACATGCAAGTATGGTAAAGGCGTTTGTTTTTCTAATACCCTGAGTCAAAAGGGGGAAAATATTTTCAGTGGAAACAATTCAGAACATTTATGCAATACGGCCGAATCAGGAAGAAAATCATATGTACTTGCATGTTGGCAAAACTAAAAGTCACAAGAGCCATTGAAGATGAATCCGATTGAAAGCCACCTGCACGATTTTTCAACCTATTCTCCCTTTCTAAGGACTATGTGCATTTGAGCTAGAGGATTTTCACTTACCCGAAGGAAGTTGTTTCAAAAATTTATGCTTTCCTAGAACTGCATAGGAAGGTTTTCCAAGTGGATTTGTTACAACATCCTGCACGAACTGATGAATGGCGAGAAACTCACCTTTCCAGAATACGTTATATTTGGGAGTCGTCATAGGTTTTCGTTTTGATAGCAAGAAGGGAAGGCTTTTATCCGATGCAAAGACGTTGTAATCAAGAATAACGGATAAAATTTCATCTGGAGATGTGAGTGGGCGACGGAATGGGACTCCTTGATCAAAGCCCATATGTAGAGGATCCCTTTCAATTTTATAAAAGACTACTCCACAAGATCCTCTGCAAAAATATGGCACATACCCAGATACGCAGCTTCCCAAGAACAAAACTTCTCCAATGCTCATATTCTCATCAGCAAATGCAATTTGATGTTTGGTGCGGGAGAAAAAGTGTTTGGTTGGACTATGGAGGTGTGGACTAGAGCCCGGGGGGGGGGGGGGAGTTATCTGCATGCGCATTGTCAAGAAAATCAATGAGCTTTGAGCCAGGACTTGGACGCATGTCCAACCAACGGAGTATCCTAGAGCCGCCATATGTATCAGGAAATGAGGATTTCGGGTTAGGAGCATAATGTTTGAAATTCTCCCACAACCATTCCTTGAGAAAGGCGACATGGATATACGAGTCTACTTTCATATACCCATTAGAGACGTACATGTTCGTTATCATGTGATCTAGGTAGGTTTACAAAGAGCCAAGTAACAAACTGCATGCCAATGGGAAGAACAACGCCTTTCGCTAGTCTAATGGAAAATTTGATAAGCTTTTGCCTTATCTCCTTCTTGCCAGAGCCATCATCAAAAATATCTCTGGATAGCCACAGAACTAAAAATGTAGCAACATGGAGTATATCATCTAACACTCGATCCGACTCCGGCTCATCAAGGAACCACTCAGACACCCACCAATTATAGAAAAAATTTTCCTCATAACTACTTCGAACGTATCTTGTTGCTTTCGTGACCAGAGCGGCGTGTATTTTTTTCTTCTTCCTCAGACAAGATAATTTCAAGCTCCTCAATTATTGGAAGACTCAATAGAACGGCTACGCTTTCCAAAGAAATAGTCATATCACCCCATCTACATATAGACGTGTGAGTTTCCGGACACCATTTGGAGATAAAAGTAATCAGGCTTGCAGCGTCTTTTCTAATTTGAAGTGTTATAGAAGCCATGACAGCATTCATGATTTGCGCTCCAGTCAAATTAGATCTTACATGGTCTCGGCTCATCATGAACTTCATCCATTTATCATAATAACGAAATGGACTCTGACATATTTTAAAGTTTATGGGAGAACCCATATACTCTTTCTTCTGAAGGTAAAACCTCATTATACGCCCTGGACAGACTAATTGGATTTCTCCATCATTTTCTGAATCTGTCAGAAGATTTTCAACGAATTTGGGATGGGTCCTCATAACTGTAGAAGACTTCGTAAAAAACTCGTCATCTATGTTTGGCTTGCAGTTGTTAGCGTTTCTCGATACAGCGGCAGAACTACTTTCAGGTGACATCTTAACAAAATTCCTTATATTGTTTTCACTTTCGAGGTAACTATGACAAAGCAAAACAAAAGTTACTACATTGAAGAAAAAACATGCGTGGAGATTTTGCCAGGGTCTGGGTACAATAATCAAGGGCCAACAACAAATTTGCTACAAGAAAATTTCCTTTAGCCACATGTCATGGCACTCACGGATAAAAGGAATTGAGACTGATACTCTCTTCAACAAGCCATGTATTGCCTCGAAAAACATGCCCCTAGCCAAAACTGCGCCTCGCAGCAGGAAGTACGCTCTCTGATAAAGGAAGAATGTGTCCCACCATAAAAATTGTGTGCACGGCCACAAAAGGAAAAGGAAATCCTAGAGCTAGGTTTTCATGGAAAAAGAATTAATGGCATCCACCCATCCTTGCACGCATACTTTGCATAATAATTGGCTTCCTTACTATCAATGTAATGACTAATATTACTAAAATATTGCTTCCAGAGAAGACTCGTTCTTATGGAAGTGTTTCTAAGAGTTTATGGAAGATATGCATATGGGTAGGGTTTACACCAACAACAGAAGAGAAAACAAAAGAAGAAACACGTAGATACATACCTGGAATGTCCTCGCCTGCTTATTGATACCACCTTGCTGCTAGCACCAAGACGTGGAAACAAAGCCAATAATACGAGGTGAAGAGGATATGTGACACCTTTTATAGGCAAATCAATTTTTTTGGAGTTCGAATGGAGGAAAGTTTTTTGTTTTGGGCTATACACGGAAATAGGAAACCGGACCCGCGCTGGCAAAGATCCATGGCGCCAACAGGCCGCGTCCAAGCTAGTGCTAACATCCTGCATCCCATCCAGTTCCACACCTAAGCCAGCGCCAACAGTCCACGCCCCAACCAACGGCGCCATCGATTATGCCCTATCCATCCAAGCGGCGCCATCTTGGCCATTCAAAGCAGCGTCATTTATGCCCGTTCAAAGAAGCGCCACCTTCACCATTCCAATCCAAGCGTTACCTATGCCCTTCCTGAGACCTATCCGACTCCATTTTCACTGTTTGGTAGCCAAAGTTCCAATTATCAAGGATAAGATCTTTGCATAAGGTATTCAATCAGAAAGCATGCTTCTATCTGGAAATGAACTTAAATAACTCTGTGTCAACACATAAGATTCAATCAATTACTTTTTGAGCCTTGCACAATATACCAGACCTTGCTTGTCGAAAGTAAGCCTAGGGAAACTAGGAAATTAATCCACCATGGATTATTAGGGGAAAAACCTTGCCCAGAGTCAGGAAATAGGGAGGCGTGGCCATGCCTTAGGCCATCTAGCGCCACTTGTCATTGGCCACGCGCTATCCCAAACCGGCCGTATTTCCCTCGACCAATCAGATCGCTTTATACTCACCACATACACATAAGTTGTGGGTGGGCTCATAATTTTCGGCCCCATTTCCCATCGACCAATCAGGTTGTTCTAAATTCGCAACACTCACACCAGAAGTGTAGCCACGCCCATGCTTGGCCGGCCCTCTCCTTCCTACCGACCGATCATGTCATTTTAAATGTGCCACAAGCGCTATAGGTGTGGCCGCGACTTGTGTTTGACCGGCCCCTTTTCTTGACCAATCAAGTAGCTCAAAACTTGCCACCATATATTAAAGGCCAAATTCACCCTGCCGCGATACCATACTAACTGGAAATCCAAACGCACCTTTAAACAAACACATATCAAACAGCATGCCAACATGCCACTCTGCCGCAGTAACATGACAATGTGCCACAAATGGCACCACCACGTGCTAATTCGCTTTCCATTCGTGGCCAATGCCATAACGGACTCCAATTGAGATTTCATGATCGAAACAAAACTTTTGCTTCAGTAGTATTGGCCAAATCCCTAATTTTTGGTCATAGTCCACAACATGCCACGACCCACTTCATCCTTGGCCATGCTGCCAAGCCCCAACTTTGGCCACGACGCCAAATTCTACCCTTACCCACGCCACCAAACCCTAACTTTGGCCACGACGCCAAACCCTAGCCTTGGCCACGCCACCAAGCCCTAACTTTGGCCACGCCGCCAAACCCTAGCCTTGGCCACGCCGCCAAGCCCTAAATTTTTCCACAGAGCCAAATCCTAGTTTTGGCAATGCTACAACGCCTCAGGCGTGTCCACACCATAATGCGACGGCTATGCCAATGGCATGCCGCTATGCCATGGCTACACCAGGCGCCACTATGCCAATGACGCCGCTTTGCATATAACGAGATATGGACATAATCAATGGCCATCCTTCCTCGTGAGATGCAATCTCATCCATCCAAGTTCGCCACCGAACTGATAGGCTTGTGGAAAGTTTCAGGCGACCAGCAGCCTAAATCTAGTGACCATGGCTACGCCAGGCACCACTTGCACCACCGTGCCACTGGTATGCACGAGCCATGCCCGCCATGCTCAAGGTAGTTAATATATGTATCGGTATCGTATCTGTCGGGTCCTATACACCTATACAAATGATAATATCTGTTTTTATAGGCGATACATCATTAGGATTTTTTAATATTTATTATTTATTAAACAAAAAAATATATTGATATAACCATAATAGAAAATAATAATTGTAGTAAACATACTTCAACCTTACAAAATAAGAGGTGTTTGATTAGAGCCTTATACTATCAACAACAAAACCAAGAATTGAATGTTTGTTAGCCCATCAATATCACATTTAGAGTAATTACATCCACCATAATCATATATGAAGTTACCAAAATTAGTGGAGTTACTTTCTTGAACTAAAAGTTCAAGAAATCATAATCAAAAGACAAAATACATTAGTGATATATCAATGTACAGGTGAAACCTATATTATCATTGTACAAGTGAAACCGATATATCGGTATGTACAGGACGATACACGCGTTTTTATCGTTTCTCCTTCGTATCACCGGTATTTTCAATATCGTAAAGATTTTTTCCGATATCCTATAAAAACCTTTAATATCGGCCTATACAACCGATATTGACTACCTTGTCCATGCTACATTACCACTGGCGTACACCAAAACTCCCCTGCGCCATTATCAGGTGCCAACACAAGGTAGCCATAATCAACGGCTCCCCTCCTTCATGAGACGCCATCTCAACCATCGAAGTTCGCCACCGAACTGACAAACCTATGGAAAGTTTCAGGCGACCATCCAAAAACGAAGCCTAATAGCATCATGTGTTATTTTCCTACGGTACGTCCCTTGACTTTGACTTGCCACAAGTAGCCAAGTGCTACATGTTTTCCACGAAAACACTCGAGACATCAAACATGTCACAAATTTGGGGATGCTCATCAGGGTATTGGTCTGGCAGTTTACAGCGTGCGGCGTACAATGCGCCCGTTACAAGAAAGTGTCATGAAACGGAATATTTAGTGGTGGTGAAAATTAATAGTGTAAACGAATTCATTTCCTTCATCATGGAAGCATAATGTCTGACAGTTACACGAATTCACTTCCTTCATCATGGAAGCATAATGTCTGACGGTTACACGTTACTCTATTCTTCCACCACTCAATCGTTTCCACTTCCTACGAGACCAGGGTACGTTTCAATATGACTTGTATAAATAGGCTTCACCTATTTTCACCAAAAGAAAAGTTTTGGTCGGAAACAATATAATATCCAGAAATTACCTGGTAGCTTTCCATCCTGCTAGCCAGTTATACTTACTAATACAAGTCGTAAACAACAACACCTTCAGAATCAACAATTCTGGGCTCAACACTCTCTTCGCTTCCTTCCCTAAGACCAACCCTTCTCCTTCACTTTGTGACCGAAGCAAGCCTGGAACGACCATTTCTTGTTTTAGGCCAGGATTGTACAGATTGATCTCTCGAATCAAAAGTACTCCCGTGCGATGCATTGTTTCGAGTTTAGATTCATTTCTCATCCACACACCCAAAATTACCAAAATCAGCAGAAACAGTTTTCACCCACAAACTGTTTTATATAAAAATGGATGTGTATCCTATATGTCATAACACTTTTTGTTTCGGAAACTAACCCTTGGAGAAATATTTATTAATGTTTGCTTGTTAAACAGAAGGGTCAAGCGTACTCAATTACAGTGAGGTCGTCAGGTGAAACAGGTCGTCAGGTGAAACAGGTCTTCGATGATATTTGAATAACTCTTATCTCTCCAAAAGAAAAATAACCTCTCAACGACAACCTTGAATCTCCCCTGCTCAGATTGGCTCTTTAGGAGGAGATCAGCTACCACCCAATCCCCCTTACTCTTTATTTCTCTAGCCTGTTACTTTTAATTCTAATTTACTTTTAAAGATTAGGTCTTTACTTCGTTTTTGCTTTTGTGTTTTTTCTGGAGTTCTACTCTAGATATGTGGATCCTCTTGCAGGGTATGGTTTGTGGCCTTTCTATGAGAAGAAATCATGTCATATCTGCACCTTTAATCCGGATCTATGAACATCTTGAAGAAAAATCATTATCTCTTCCAATCCTTAGTAGATTGGAGATTTTCTCTTATTTTGATTATGATTGTTCTACTGTATTAGGTTTATATAAATTTCAAGTCCCAGGATGTTTAACGGATTTAGTTTTTCTTACCTATTATGATGTAATTTCGGCCAGCAGTTCTTGTATTAAAATTTCAACAACAGGTTCTCAAAAATCTCCAGCAGCAACAATGGGTTCTAAGACACCAGCAACAACACTAAAGACACATAAGACACCAACAACTAATTGTTACAGACTGATTCCGATGAAGCCCCCGGACCGATTCAGACCGAGTTCGATTTCCGATAACCGATTCAGGTTATTCTTGTTACTGCTACTGTTACTTTGAGAAAACTCTTGACAAATGGGTGGATTTTTGGATCCTTTTATACCTGTGTCATATGTTTTACCTTATTTTTAGAAAAACCCTAGAGAAATGGTTGGATCTTTGGATCCTAACATCCCTACTGATGGTAGATTTGTTATTTGATTTGGAAGAGTTACTTTTATTCCAAATCAATCCATTTAAACTTGTATTGTTACATAGAAAATGGTCTGGAATGGATAGGGAACTGCTTTGGATCACGTCCTGTAATTGGGTTGTTAAGTGGTTTGATTGTGGATGTGTGTGCTGTCTGTTTGAAATACATGTAATTGTTGAAAATCTCCTGGTCAGTCTTGTAACCGATCCCGATTTCAAATCGGTGTGTTATTATCAATACATTTGAGGCTCGCCTCTTTTATGCAAAAAAAAAAAAAAAAAGCGTACCCAACTGGGTTGGACTACCATATAATTTATTTATTTTTTCTAGTGCGACCTTTTCCTTTCTAAATGATGCATTATTTTCCCTCTCTGAGCTAATTCTACTTTGCCGATCAAAAAAATTGTTGGCTATATCTTTCGGATATAACAAAAATAAATGTCGGAAATCGCAAAATGTCAAATTTCAAAAATCATCAAATTTATATAGTTACAGATTTACAAGAAAAATCGACATAATTATATAAAAACCCTACCCACCACTGCACCTCTGCATATGCGTATGGATTCTCTAGTATCTTTGATCCAGTTGCATTATTCACTTGGACGAGGAGAGAATATTAATTTGGTGGATTGCATGTCAGGACATCATGACTAGTTCCGCCTTCGATCGAGTTTCATTATTCACTTGAATGAGAGAATATTAATTTGGTGGAGTGCATGACAGGACAATGGACATCATGATTAGTTCCGCCTGTTAAATTACTAATAGTATTTAGTGTGAGTATCCTCAAAAATGGCCAATGACCAGTTGGAAACGTGGAAGTGAACTACATAATTTGATACCACGGTGATGTATCTTTTGACACGATAACAGATATAATTTGACAGTAACCATGTAGATTAATCAGTTCACATCTATTAATGATGCTACCACCCACGTTATATAAGAGCATCTAAAGTCAAATCTTCATAGTTGGTATGGTAGCAGGTGTTAACTTAAATTTAAGCGTAATTAGCTATAGTCTTGACTTGTTCAGCTTATCATCTAACTTTGCTTAGCTTGGAGCTTATATTTTTTAATCGAACTTACGATAGATCATATTTAAAAACCTAAGACATCTCCACAAAAATCCGGCAGGTAGGTGGATTTGACTTTTGGGGCAGATAACACCGACACCCTACCCTTCGTGAATAGGCTTTCAATTTAAAGCCGTCCAACTAGAAGTGTAAAGTGGGAATTGTGACGGGCCAACACATTTATGGCACAACACAGCATGTTAAAATTCGAGCACAGCATAACGCATTACATGCAAAGCCCAACACGAGCACAACACGTTTGTTTAATATGTTATGCAAGACAATACCAAAAAAATAAATGTGTTGTACCGTGTTGTGCCGGGCCTGCACGTTTTACACCTCTACGCCCAACTTTTGGTACGTAATATGAGAACGTGCAACAAGGACATGATCTAGTGACCGAGGGAGATATTAATATGAAGATGATTATTGTGGTAGGTGGGAATCTTTTTTGTCTTTTTTCATAGGAGCTGTAGGTACCGTAAAGACATTAGACATGATCGCATGATTCCCTCAATCATTGTAAACTGATTAATAAAGTTAGTTCTACGAATATATTGAAAACGACAGTTCTATGACAATAATGTCTGGTACCACAGTATGGCTCATATTTACTAAAAAAAAAATCCCATGTCACCTAACAGGTTTAATTTATGTGGTGGTATATGCCCGACAGTATTCCATAGTCATCATTCGATACGAAACGGTTGTATCTCCTCTGTTTGATATTTTGTTAGAAAAACCGCCTACCTAACTCTTCTAAATATCAGTTGATTGGTACACCACTAATTCCGCTTACCAGTAGCATAAGAAAGTCAATAAATGAATTAAACTAATTAGTTCATTTGCAGTGTAGGAATATGTGATCATGTGATTCCATGTCATCACCACAAAGAACACAAGAGTTGTAAATATCCACACCTTTAATCTGCATGTTGTCAATGGTGTTCAACTTGTCGTGAATTACACACCATATCGGAAACGGATCTTTGGCGAAACGGATTTATTCCAGACAAATGCATGCGGAAAACTGGTGAGGCCATCGTTTTCACGAGCTTCCCATAGATTGATTTGACACTGAAGGTTCCGGAGCTATCTGCAAAGTGACCATCTCCGGGTGTCCCAAGGTCTGTCCAAAACTGGAGTAGTGTTTCCAATCCACGAGCATAAGATGAGCAAAAACAGTTTGCTTCCTGTTCCGTGAAATTTCTTTTGAAATTTAAGAGCCAGTTCCTTCCCCAGTGATCACATCTGCTAGCCTTGTGTTTTTATTACAAGCTAACTTGTATATCGTTGGGAAAGCGCAGGCTAGAGAGGTATTCTCCTTCCAAACATCATTCCAAAACGAAATATTCCTACCCGAGTGAATCACGAGAGTTGAGTTGCTACAAACCAGTGAGCTGTAGAGGCTATTGTCTTCCAACACGAAACTCCATGAGATGATTTCTTCTCTTCCGGAACCCAAAGACGAGAAGGCCTCACCATGTTTATCTGCAATGATTTTATACCACAAACCCTATTCTTCTCCACCAAACCTCCAGCACCATTTTGCAAGCATAGACTGATTCATTATCTTCAGATTAAAGACCCCCAACCCTCCTCGTTCTTTTTCCGCACGCACTATACCCCAATTTATAAGGTGGGAGACCTTTGACCCAGCTCCACGTTCCCAAAGGAAATTTCTCATTTTCTTCTCCAATTTTGATTACCGAGGCGGGAGCTTTAAAAGGGAGAAATAATAAATTGGCAGCGAACTCAGGATACATTTAAGGAGAGCTAGTTTACCTCCCTTAGATAGAGATATTTGTCTCCATAACGAAAGTCTTTCCTCAAACTTCTCAATGATGGGATCCCATATGTGCTTACAGTTTACTTTTAGCACCGAGAGGCATTCCAAGGTACATGAATGGAAGTTTGTCGTGGCGCATCCAAGCTCCGAAGCCCACACCGCAACTCGCACAGTCCCAATGGCTATGAGTCTTGTCTTAGAGGTGTTAACCTTTAGACCAAATGATGTACTCAAAACACTTGAGAGCTGAGAATAGATTGAGAAGTTCCTCCTTCACTGTGGTCGATGAATAATATAGTATCATCAGCGTAGTGTAAATGATTCACCGTAATGCTGGATGTAGTTACAGAGAAACCGCTGAATAGACCGTGTTGAGAGGCTCTGTCCAAGTATCTAGAGAAGCCCTCCATGGCTATATTAAAAAGAAGAGGTGAGACGGACATCCTTGGGACACCCCTCGAGCTAGTGAAAAATCCGAAGGATGAGCCGTTTATTAAGACTGAGAAGGAGGAGGAGGAGTAGCAGAACCTTAGCCACTTGCGCAACTTGGCCCCGAAACCCATTTGTTGAAGGACGAACTCCAGGTACCTCCAATTAATCCTGTCGAATGCCTTTTCAAGGTCAATTTTGCATATAATACCAACCTTACCAGATCTCAACCTTGAATCTACCAACTCGTTGGCAATCAACGTGCCATCTATAATTTGTCGCCCTTCAATATATGCACATTGCACCGGAGAGATAAGCTTGTCCATTACCAGCTTTAGCCTAGTGGATACCACTTTGGCAATTATCTTGTAGACGCTTGTCGATAGACAAATGGGTCTCAATCCTTAATTGTCTCGGTATAATCTTTTTCGGGACCAAAGTGATGAAAGTGGAGTTGTGCTTGCCGTAGATTTGACTGTGGAACAAAACTCATTTACGCCATAATGTCGATTTTTAAGAAGTTCCAACATTTTTACAAAAAAACGATTGGAAAACCATCCGGGCCCGGCGCTTTGTCACTGCCAAGATCCTGAATAGCCTGCAAAACTTCTTCCTCAGTGAAATTAGCTTCCAAGATTTCACTCTCTTGGGTGTTTATCTTATCGAAAGAAGTATTTTCAAGTTCCGGTCTAATAACCTCTTCTTCTGTGAATAAAGTTTTGTAGTAGTCGACAATATGTTCTTGGAGGGTGTTTTTATCGTCCACTAACTCTCCATTTATGTACAATTGCTTGATTCTATTTTGTCTCCTTCTTGCAGAAGCTTTACTCATGAAAAAAGAAGTATTTCTGTCACCTTCTTGCAGCCACTGTGTTTTTGATTTAATCTTCCAAGATATTTCTTCCATTTGTGTAGTTTTTTCAAACTCACTCTTTAGGGACAGCAGGTTGTTGACCTCCTCCTCAGATAAGATGTTGTCCTCCGCCATGTTGTCCAGAGAATGTATTTCTTCCAAGATTTCGTGGAGTCTGTTGTTTGTGTGCTTGAAAACCTCCCTGTTCCATGTCTTTAGATTTTCCTTTAGAGCTTGTAACTTCAGCCAAAGGGTAGTACTGGGTGAACCTGCAAAATCAAAAGAAAGCCACCAATCTTCCAATAATTGTAGGAAACCATTCTCCAAGAACCACATTGCTTCAAACCTAAAAGGACTAGGGCCCCAACTGGGATCAGAGATGTCGAGAAGGATAGGGATGTGGTCTGAGGTAGGCCTGGCTTTGGCAAGTTGGGTTATGAATGGGTAATGAGTTTCAAAAGATGGAGAGATGAGGAATCTGTCTAGTCTACATAGTACCGGATCTGATTGTCCATTGGACCAAGTATACCTAGCCCCCTTAAGTGGTAGGTCAATGAGATCATGTTGTTCGATGAACTTGTTAAACTGGGTCATGCTTCTTGTGATTTTGGAGCAATTCTTCTTTTCATCACATTTTTTGATTGTGTTGAAGTCACCCCCTATGCACCAAGGGAGATCCCACAGTCTACACGCATTATCCAATTCCACCCAAAAATCTTTTCTCTCCACGGGATTATTTGGGCCATAGACGTTAGTTAACATCCACTTAAAGTTATCTGTCTTGTTTGTGCATGAGACAGACAAAATGTATTCTCCCACAAGTGAATCATCTATCTCCACAAAGTCTTTATCCCAAATAATTAACATCCCTCCTGAACTGCCCGCAGCTTGTTGAGAAGTCCAACCCACATTGTTGAAACCGCATATTTGTTTTATGTCTTGTTGGCTGCAGTGGCTCATTTTTGTTTCCTGTAACAT
The DNA here is from genome assembly GCA_023529315.1 of Papaver bracteatum. Lineage (NCBI taxonomy): Eukaryota > Viridiplantae > Streptophyta > Magnoliopsida > Ranunculales > Papaveraceae > Papaver > Papaver bracteatum. Next base: position 1,822,787 of record JAJJWX010003971.1, on the reverse strand, counting down.
GATGATTGGTGCTTTACTCATCTGAATCATCTTGTGGACCACGGTTCTTCTCATGGAGGATTTGAGGCCTCTCACATTCCAATCTAGAATTGAGAGATTCATTGAGAACAATATTTCCCCTTTGCCTTAGCTAATCTCGTTGTTGATGGCGAGTTGATGTCAACCACAGTGATACCTAGTCTTTTCCATTCTGTTTTGAGTTTCTTTGGCACCATCTGAGATTCCGTATCATCTATACCGGTAGAAGTTGCATCATCTGTAATGTCTATTTCATCAGGTTCGAAACCTGGTGGGTATTTAGGATAGCTAGTGGATGATGATGCCGAAGAGTTCTCGTCATCGATGTCAACCATGAACGTATCCATCAAGCTTAACATAGGACTGTTTCTTTGCTTTGGTTCATGGATCGGAATATTCTCCACTCCTTCAATACGAATGATGGTTTGTACTGCGAAGTCTTCTTCAGGAAGTTTTTTTGTGGGTAGTATAGGTGTTGGTTTCATAATAGGACCTGAAGTTGATATTGTTTTTAGTAAAAACTTTTTCGAGTGGTTTGGCATTTTCTTGAAGCCTATTTCTAATTGTAGACCAAGCTGAAAAAGACGGTGTACTTCCGTAATTATCCAATTAGGAATTATAAACCTATGGGGCTGATTGAAGTCTATTGATCTTGACGACCACTTTATAACTGTTGTGGGTAATTTTTTTATCTCTGGTGGTTGTCTTGGATTTGGTATTGGTTGTATTTGGCTGCTGGATAGGATGTTGTTGGTGTTTGGAATGGATGGGATATAATAGATGTTTGTTTGTTGTTTTCGAAGACAGGGATTGGGTTGTGGGTTTGTAAGAGAGTTATTGGATTGTTGGTTTGTAGGTGATTCCATGGCTGATGTTTCGATTGGTTCGGTGTCATTGGTTATTACATCCGAATCTTTGACTGAGAGTGTGAAAGCCGCCTTGGAGAAGGGATCTATATCACTGTTTCCATCAATTTCCATGTCTGCTGCGTAGCCCATCATTTCTTCTCGACTAGTGGATGTACCCGCCTCTTCTTGTAAAGAAAGTTTTTGAATTCTTTGCCAAATTTGCCTTGGTGTAACCTCTTTCTTTTTTCTCCAATTCTTTTTCTTTAAGATTTTATTTGACCCGTGATGTCCTTTTTTTCTTTGTAAATGTTTTAAAGTATTCTTCAAACCAGCTGTGGCATCCACCTTGCTTTTGTTTTGATCAAGACTGTCGTTCTTACTTTCTGGCGCATGCGTATATGTTGGTGCGATGTACACAGAACGGAATGTTTTTTGCTGTCTAGTACTTTTATCCACGAATTCTTGTCTATCACATGAGTTGTCGGTAGTGCGATCCACTTTGGAAGGAGGGAGGATGAGAAAGTTTTGGTTCACCTTGGATGCCTGTCCGGTGACTGTAATATGAGCTATGAACTTCCGGTTGCCTGAGATTATCTTGATCATCCTTGGAATTGCATTGAGACCCTTGTTGTTTCTTATCTTCATTCTCATTGCACGTAAATCTTCCAATCTTAATGTTGATGGATCAATAAGTAGGAGATCTCCGCACAGTTTTCCGATGGCATGCATAACTTCTAAGGACCAATATTGATAAGGTACTCCAAAGATTTGTAGATTGAATTCCTGTTGAATTTTCTGTTCATTACTCCAGATTTTGTCATGCCATCTGAACACCGAATATGTCACCATACATGAGACAAATTTGAATTCCAAATCCGCTGTCGAAAATTCCTTATCCACATGGAAAATAGCTTGGAAAGAATTGATAGGGAAGAGTTGGAATTTGGAAGTTATTTTCAACTCAAAGCATAGAGCACTACCAATGTGATTCCAATCCTGTACCTCAGATGGGGATGAAATAATATAAGCATCGTTCCATTTTCCAAGAGAGTGCATAGGACTGTCGATGATGATGGTTTTGTTCACATAGGATTTCTGAATCTTAACAGTTAATGGTGTCGCAAAGTTATTGCAATGAAAGGTTGGTGGAATATGCTTGGAGGGGTATGGACTACCGCGGAGAGATTGAGCATACGAAGTTTCAGGGTGTAGGTAGGATTTTGTAGGAATAAGTGGTCGATTGGAGTAGGGGACATGGTTTGAGTGGGTTGAATGGATGGGTTTTGAAATGGACAAAGTGAATTGTATAATGGACTCAAGAGCATCCGCAACAGCAGAACCATCCTCAGAAACAAACCCCGAGGGAATAAAGAATGACACCGGGTAAGATTTTGGATTATGTTTAGCTAGAATGATGTGCAGAAACAAGCCTTTTGCATTTGATTTTTTGGTAGCACAAAACCAGATCTGATTATGCTCATGTTTCCAACCTTTCCTTCCCGCGTCACCATTCTTGGCTGCTTCAAAAAAAAACAGATTGGAGATCTTTGGCCAATGAATGGTTGAAAACACCCCTGATTGTTCCGTGGTTGTGAAACTCAGTTATAGATATCGAGGAAGATGGGATGGATTTGCTACAAGAGAATCTAAGATATTTCTTTTCAATTTTTACGTATCTGTTTTCAGTATTCATGGTTTGAGGACCTAACAGTTCTAGGTGAAAACTAAACTAGGGGGATAAACTAAGGAAGGGGAATGGGATTGGCTGGGGGTTGCTGATCTATACTGGAAGTGAACTAGGGATCGGTAATGGAGAACTAGGATCTGGGTTGAAGCAAAGTTGTTGAAGAGGAACGGTAGAGGAGAAGAGGAGGAGAGAGAGAGACATCAGTTCTGACCATCCAACCTTATCTGAAGTTCTCTAATTAGTTCATTATCATCCTACACTGCAATTAATTTTATAAAAAATTTGGAGGTGTTTATCATTTTAGGCATAATTTTTTTTTTTTGAATGAGAAAGAAGAGATTTATGTCACCTAACTGTCGTTATCATTTTAGGCATAATTTTTGAAAATTAAATGCATACTCATTATGTAAATCACCAGAAAAGATACATAATACTTTATGTAGCTATATTTTAGTTTGTGCATCAACTTAATTTCCGTTGCCATTAATAAAACGATGTACTCCTTCTGTTTTAAGAAAAGTGAAACTTTCACTTTAGGCACACATTATTCGAAAATTGAATGCAAACCAACACAAAGGATGCATAACATATTATGCAACCATATTTTGGTTTATGCATTGGGTAAATTTTTGTTTCAGGAAAAGTGATACTTTCGCCCCGTATCAGGAAAAATGATACTTACCCGCCGTGTCAAGAGAAATGATACTTACCCGTCATGTAAAGAAAAAGGATACTTTCTCATTGATTTTTTCGGTCGGCCGACCCACCGTGACAACGGTCATCTAGTTAATTTTTCCACCTTCATATGTAACTTGATGGGTGGTTGATCAAAATTCTTTTATTTTCTAAAATCTGGTCCTGTTATGGTTCTAATTTTCGCCTTCAATCCACTAATATCTAACGGTGGAGAAAAGTAGTACAAAACATAAGTTGGGAATTTAAGGCTAGGGATCCGCTCCCTATACTAAGTTTGCACTTTTTTTTTTTTTTTTTTTAAGCATACTAAGTTTGGTAGTCTTATGTTCAGGGAGAGTATAAGACAGAAAGATAACATGTATAAGGAAGAAAGATAGCGAGACGTAACTTAGATGAACACAAAAAGAATGAAGGCAAATCTGGCAGCAACTTAACTTTGAGGCAGAAGCTTTGTGAAACCAATCTCAAGTAGGGTAATTTAGGAGAAAAAATATAAATACAATCAAATGATGCGACCATCTTTCCAGTTAAATACATTGGATAAAGTTTTTAGTGAAGTTGAATATATTAGGTTTTCTTCCGATCGGATCGTCGAATTGCAACTTGTATTTGATAAGCCTAGCACAACCCGTCACAATATAAAAAAGAACAGTGTCGTGTCGTGTTATTGGATATTATTAAAGAGGTAGAATTCATGAACAATCTTATATAGACACTATCTTACAAGATTTGTATCAATTATTTTTCAGAAAATGGGCTATACAGCCAAAAATATAGTTTTTCTGGGTCAAATGGACTGTTAGAATTAGGCCTTGGTCAAATAGCCAATGGAATCTTTTAAAGAGGAGTTTACGTTACTACCCTTTTGGAAGGGATATCTTCTTCTCGTCTTCTCCGTCTCCTCAAACCAGATCCAAAAAACATCTCCTCCAGAAATCACCAACACCACCATCGTCTCCTCCACAAATCACCAACACCACCATCAACGACATCCACTTTATCCAACAACACCATCATATTCCCCAACCGATGGAAAACGCAATCAAAAGACTTGGACAAGTTTCTTTTTCTGGCTTCTTCCTCAGAAACAAAAGAGAAGAATCATTCAAGTTCGAATCAAACTCCAATCAATGGAAAACCCATGGTCGTTCGATGAAGGTGATTGATTTCTGGTGAAATTTGTTCCTTGCAATTTTTGGTATGGTTTCTCTTCTTCTTATTGTTCGATTTAAACATTGAGGGATTTCTAAAATTGGGTTCAATTGGGAGTTTCTGATTGTGAATCTGTGATTGTTTGTGATCATCTATATCGCCATTTTCACAGTTCGTCTTTGATTTTGAATAAGTGAGATTAGGGTTTTATGTTAATTCGATTTAAGAAGATAAGAAATTTCTCAAAATGGTTTTATCCTGTGCTAGATTGAGTTGAACATACATGGGGAAAATGGGTATCATCCTATACTAAATTGGGTTGAATTTGCTTTCACCCATTTTAAACTAGGATTTTAGTTGGTGTAACTGGATTTTAGTTGGTTTGCATCTGGTTATATTATAATGAATTTAAAGTTTATGTTGTGAATGGCTTGCATCTGGTTATGTGTATTGTATGGTTTGCATCTGGTTATCAAAGTCACTAATTTAAGTCTAATTAGTGATTGTAAATCTAATTGACTTCATATGAACTTTTCTTGGTTACATGAGAATGTTCCTAATATCCATAGCATGATACATATATACATTGTACTACTTCCTAGAAGACTAATTTGGTTAAGTGAAAATGTTTCCTATAGTATTAAACAAGTTTCATCTAGGTTTGATTTCTGGTATATATTTTTTCAGCATGTTTAAACTAGGATGAAAACCAGTTTCATCCAGTTTTAATATAATATAAACTAGGATGAAACCAGTTTCATCTAGGTTTGATTTCTTGTGTATATTTTTTCACAATGTTTAAACTAGGATGAAAACCAGTTTCATCCAGTTTTAATATAATATAAACTAGGATGAAACCAGTTTCATCTAGGTTTAATTTGTGGTGTATATTTTTTCAGCATGTTTAAACTAGGATGAAAACCAGTTTCATCCAGGTTTAAGATAATATAAACTAGGATGAAACCAATTTCATTTAGATTTAATTTGTGTTGTATATTTTTTCAGCACGTTTAAACTAGGATGAAACTGGTTTCATTCAGGTTTAATGTGTGAGTACGTGTTTAATTAGTAGTAGTAGTAGTGTGTTTACTAACCAGCAATCTCATTTCTCAAACTGTAGAATAAAGCAGTAGCAGTAGTGTGTTTACTACTAGTACACCTAATTTTAATGGAGGGTAGGTTTGTGATATTAGGAATATCTTCTGTTCATTTTTATCTTTAGGAATTTGATAATGGTACAGAAAGTAAGACATGGGAAGGCATCATATGACATGCGAAAATCTGTCCTCCATATAACATGACTTTTGTGTATGCTGCTGGACACGAGTGTCGCCTCTTTTTCAATTCATTCTATGATCTTACTGGGGCATTATTTGATGGTGTCCTGAGTTATATACCTCTAGCTAATATCCCTCCATCTCAAATGGGGTGTATTTTCTCCAATAATCTGCTTAGTTTACCTTGTATTCTTTGTTTACCCTGTATTCTTAATCATTCCAAATCCTTATTCTATTCTCAAATGGTGTGTATTTTCTCAAATAATTTGAATATGCAGAGCTTGGTTGAGGCTATGAAGTGGTATGCGTATGATTACCAGAATGAAATCATTGAAATAGATTGGATGCGTGCACATGTCCATCCAATCACCCTACCAATTGAACTAGCTTCCAATATGAAACCAGACCTGGATTTGTTTCTTCCAAACTTCCAAACCACTAATCAAGGTAAAATGCGTTACAAAACACCTCAATTACTCAATAGACCACTAGATTCAATGTAAAAATGCTACATATGGTGCAAAGACCATAGTTGATTTCCCCATCAGATGATTGTTTCCTGAAAATGTCCCAGTTTGTCTGTATCCAATCTATCGACATGTTCAACCTAAAAGATAAACAAATTAAGTCACAAAGTTCAGCAATGCATTCTCTGATTCTTATATTCCGTTTGTATCTGTTATAATCTTGCAGTTCAACCTGTAACTCGTCTAGGTTTGACCTACGAAGATCATTGTCAGCACAAAGATGTTACTATTGCATCACCAGGTCATCATCAAACTACCAAGTGTGTTGCAATCCACAGCAACAATTTCATGATAGGTGAATCATCAGGTCATGCTGTCACGAATGAGCAGTTTCATATGAGTATGTTTACAGATGTGCAGGTGATGGAAGTTGTGGTTGGCATGAGGCAGAGATGAAGGATATGTTGTGTTTCACGCACTCTGTTTCGCTCTGTTTCACACACTATGTTTCGCTCTGTTTCACGCACTCTGTTTTGCTCTGTTTTAATTTGTAAAATAGAGCAATTTATTCTGGTTTTTTTTTGTACTCTGTTTTTTGTACTATGTTTTTTGTATACTCTGTTTTTATTTGGTTACTGTTTATTTGTAGCAGATAGGGACATATTTGTCTCTTCAGGTTAATAAAAAAATAACATTCTAGGTCAAATATCCATTTTGGCTAAATGAACAGTTTTATTTTTTATTTTTTTTGGCTATATGAACAGTGTCTAAAGCTAAGAAGCTATTTCACTCAGGAATTTTCTGTTTTGGTCTTTTTGACCAATTTTGTGATTATTTTTTAGAATCCAAATAACAATGTTATTGAATCTCATATGGACATTGTCAGGGGAGCCAGCCCATTGCAACCCCATACTCAGCTGGTTACAAAGTCTATTTTAGGCCCAATTAAAAAAAAAATCACATATAAGCCTATTTTTGCTTTTTTGCACCCCATAGAAAATTTTTGCACCCCATACTATGATTCTTGGCTCCTCCCTTAGACACTATTTTAAATGGCTTTAAAAAATGAAACCTAATATAAGGGATTCATATTCCAATAGAGGAGCTTCGCATGGATTTCTAGCCACTAAAAAGTTGGTTATGGGGTGTCTTAATGCAATAGGAAATTTCTAAGTTATCCTCCATTTAAAATAAAAACTTAAAAACTAAAATCAAAAACTAATTCTAATTCAAAAATTTACTCCTCTTTTTCTTATTTTAAACTCCCTTTCCTTCATTAGCCTTAAATCCTTCCCCCTTTTTTTTTCAATTGAAATCATTTTGTCATCTTCAATTAATCGACGATTCGAAAAACTTATAATCATCGATTGAAATATCTATTTTAGATGCGGAAGAAGCAAATTGATAGAAGTAATGGTAATAAATAAGCCAATTACGTTTAAAATTGTTAGATTAATTGAAATCAGTAGAAATATTAAGTTAGGTTTGCAAAACTATTTATGGTTAGGTATTTTTAATTGCCTAACCGCAAACTTGTTCTCTAAAATTATTACGGTTAGACAACTAAGAATCTTAACCGTAAATCAAAATTTGTTTTGCACGTGGTGTTACGGTTAGGTTTCTAATCGTAAATGGATTTATGGTTAGATTCGAATCTCTAAAACCTAGATGTAATTTTTTTTTAGTTACAACATTTTTTCAATTTTAAATTCGATTTTACGATTGAGTTTTCCCTTAAAAAACCAAGTGTAAATAGTTTACAGTTGGGTTTTCCCAAAAAAAATCTAACTGTAACTGATTTACAATTAGGCTTTTTCCAATTTTGTCCATCTTCGTTTGGGTTGGAACAACCCTAACCGTAAAACCAAAAAACCCAACTGTAACTAGTTTACAATTGTTTTTTTTTTTTTTTTTTTTTCATTTTTACCCAGTTACATTTGGGTTAGGCTAAGACCAAACCTAACTGTAAAACCAAATTTTTTAATGATAACTGGTTTACAATTAGGTTTTCCCAATTTTATCCAGTTACGGTTAGGAGTTCATCATCACCTAACCGTAAAATGTCTTACAGTTGGCTACAAAGGAAAAACCAAATTGTAAACTGCTTTGAAAAGCTAAAAAAGAACGCGCAATTGGGGGATACCCAATCTAATTGGGGGATATTGATTACTTCCCCCACCCCATGATTTTGGCTAAGGAGTGACCAATTGATATGAAAGTACTAAAATACCCCTTAGTTAATTAAAAAACTTTATGAAATGACTGTTATACCCTTTCCCCTAAAACATTAAAATCAAAAACCAAAACATATATCCCCCATTTCTAACATTAGTTCCGGCAGTCCTTTAGGTTTAGGTTTTCGAATTTTTTTTTATTCATACCGTTCCTTCTCTGCCGGCTCCTCACTTTGATTTTTTTTTTTTTTACATTCGGTTGGGATGAAGACCACGCCGGTAGTGATGAATACCATGCCGATACTGAGTTCCGACATGGTTATTTATGATGAAGACCATGCTGGTACTACGTTCCTCAGTACCGGCATGGTTATTTAGGATGAATACCACGCCGGTACTGGGTTCCGGCATAGTTATTTAGGATAAAGACCACGCCGGTACTGAGTTTCGGCATGCTCGATATAAATCTATCCATGCCAGTAGTCAAGTGAAAAAAAAATTAATTTTCTGGATACTTTTCATCGTGTGGCGACACAAAAATTGAAGCAACATACTATGCCGGAAGCAGTGCCGGGATGCTCGAAAATTAGATAACTGTGCCGGAAGTGAAATGATTATAAGAAGAAAAAAATTATGAAAATTTCCAGCAAATGCCGGCATGGTTTTTTGGTTGAATACCATCCCGGCACCGAGCTTTTTCAGCTACAACAATGACGGATTCAAAGAAAAAAAATACAAATTTTCAACCTCTTAGCAGGAATTCTCTCTTCACAATCATCCTCCATTTTCACAAAAAAAATTCCCTCTCAAATATTATTTTCCCCTCCTACTCTCACCTCACTCACACAAATTATAATAAAAATACACAATAATTTATCCCCAAAATACTTAAAATTTGTACTAATTATAATTAAACACTAATTAGGATTAGTGAGGGGTAGATTAGGAATTAAAAAAATATTTGGATAGGAGGTAACCACGAATTGCTATTGGGACACCGTTTTTGTTCTGTAGCTATATCCCCATTAAAACCCATATCCCCCAATTGCGCGTTCCTAAAAAATTCAATATTTGTATGTACTTTTACCAATTTTGAGAAATAAAAAAGACATTAGTTTTCTCCTTTTTTTTATTACTTTTTATTCCCACCAAAGTAGTACACTTAATCTAATTTTCTATCACTAACTATATATAAAAAACTCATTAATCTAATTATTAGCTAATTAACACTAAATAAATGGGGGTTGTTTAGCCATTACTAAAATATTTTAGATAAGGGATTTTTGGAATTACTAATTGGTGTCCCATTCTTTCCATACTAGTGAAGCCCCTCAGTTAAAATGTGAAGCCTTTATATACTAGGTTTTAAAAAAAAAAATGAAAAAAAATGTTTTGGTCCGGGGAGACGGTTATCCCGATCAAAGACTGTGGATGACTAGCCCGCCTAGGCCAAAAATTAATCAAAAAGGTAAAAATATTGTAGTGGATGGATAAGATAAAGAGGCAAGAAGAGAAGGAGATTTCATTCATTAGAAGAAGTATATGTTACATAGATATAGTCCTTTATATACAATAGGAATAAGATCCTAGCTATTATATTGGCCCGCACATCCATGGGCTAAAGCCCTACAACACTCCCCCTTGTGCGGTCCAATAGAACTTCATATGCAGTACTTCACATACAGTGCTTCAGATGTAGGTCTTCAAATGTAGCTCTCGTCTTGATGACTATTGTGTCTAAGACAAACTTTAACAAAGAAAAACCCAGTGGGACAAAACCTTGGTACAAATCTTCACATGTAATACTTCATATGTTATCTCGTACTTTACATGTAGTTAATCACATGCAATACGATCTTCAAGGACCGACTAGTCTAAGTTAATTGCCTCGTTAAAAATTTGTTAGGGAAACCCAGAGGGACAAAACCTGAACTAAATAAAAAGAGTACAATATTAAGCAAACTTAGAACATAGTTGGGCTCGAATATGTTGCCTCATTAAAACCTTGACAAGGAAAACCCAGTGGGATAAAACCTTGACGAAGGGAAAAGAGTACAACGTGATAGATGAAAGTAAAGGTGATATGTTGCAGATGATCACTTTGTTCTGTTGAAGTTCACTAGTTACTTTACAACTTCTAAGGAAGAAAATCCTTGTAGGAAAGACAATAGCCTTAGTTGGGAAATTACTTCCCGGTGTTTGTTGTTGTCTCATTAAAAACCTTGCCGAGTAACAAAACCCTATGGGAAAAAGCAACCTCGGTGAAGGAAAAAAGTTCAACACACCATTAGATGCTCCCCCTGATGTCAGACAATTTTCATTAGTGTAATGCAATCAAAAGGAGTTTATCACATTTTACTTTTGTGACTTGAATGTTTATAAGACCATGTTGTTGATTCTAAAAGTTACGCTGCCTAACAGAATATCACGTTTCATTTATTGGATTCAGATATTTTCAGTAATATCAACGCGATCTTTATGTCTTCAACGTTCAACATACTTGATGTTCTAGTATTGTCTCGCTAAAAACCTTGTCGAGTAACAAAACCTTTGGGAAAAACTATTCTCGATCGAAGGGAAAAAGAGTACAAAACAACTTCAATTTCGAAGTAAAATATATCGACATCATATCCTTGGATCCTCCCCCTGATGTCGGCATCTCCCCTTGATTACTTTCAGAGTTTTTCAGACAGTTCCTTTAGTCATGTATTTTTCGAAACTGAATATTGGTAATGACTTAGAAAATAATCTACCATATCTCCCTCTGATTACCTTCGTTGGAGAAGAGATTATTGTTCCTTCTTAATCAACAACTTTTGGATTGCACTTTCATTAGGATTCCTTTTAATATCTTTGTAGGGATAAAACAAATTTATGCCAATCGTTACTTTTAAGTACATGATTACATTCACTATACCATTTGAATGACGTTGCGTTGGCGTTGAGTTACATCTAGCTAACAAGTTCACTGAGGATGTAACATTTGGTCGAGTACACAATAATGCATCTAATGTACTTAGATAAGGGAATTTCATCTCCCAACATATATTCGTCATATTCCTTTGGACGAAATGGTTATTTGAACCTTGACTAATCATGAGAGTGCTATCAGGATGCATGTATTTATTAAATTTCCTGACAACTTTAGACATATGCATACTGGTGGAATAATATACCACAAGATCAGTATTCGATCGAGTTCTCCCTAGATTTTTCATCTCAAATTCGGAATTTCAATAGATTTTAAAGTCTCTTATTATATCAAGAGTAACCATCATGTTTGTACCATCGACATAGATAGTTACAATTACAAATTAGGAACTTTCTTGTGAATACACAAGGAAAAAATACCTTACTTGTCTATCCCCTCCAAATCAAATAGTCAATTAGACGGGTATACCACATCTGCCTGATTGCTTCAATCTATAAGTGAGCATTATATCTAACTGTAAACGCACTCTGTGGTTTAGAGTCACTTAATTTGGGAAAAAAATTCTATCAAGTACTTTTGTAAATATTTACTATCTATTGATTCTTTCAGAGATACATAATAACCACATACATACATTGCATTTCAAGTCCTTTGAAATTAACAACCCAACTAAGTAGCGGAACACTATAACGTTCATTTCAAGAAAACAATCCCAGGGCTTTGTGAGAAACCTCACGCCACAAGGCGAGTCTTTATACTTTAATATTGTTTTCTTCTCATTATGATTTATGACAAATTAATTATGTATGTCCAATAGGCTTTACACTTTGGTTGGTTAGCACTACCACACCAAATACCCATATATTTGCCAAAGAACTAAGTTCTACTTGGATTGTGTAGGCCAAATATGCTATTTATTGAATTAAACAATAAGAATCATGGTTCGATCTCATCGTGCTCTATTTCCTTGAGCAAAACTATATATAAAAATAATCATTAATATGCTCGCACGATCTTTCCATTTCCTCGTGTGTATTCTCATAATCCTTTAGGATTTCATTATTCTCTGGAATCATTAAACTTAAGAGCGTTCTCCGGTATTGATTCATGGACATAGTCAGAGACAATCAAATGAGATAATTTCATTAATGATACAAATTAGGTTGTTCCTTACTCGTCTACTTCCTTTCTAGGTGAGCATTGATCGAATCTGGTGGTATCTTCATATTCCTTTATGGAGCCACGGCCTCAACTACACTTCCACCAAGTGTAGTTGCAACACCTTAGTCTACGGTGTACCCCACACTGAGGATTTCTAACCTTGCAGGAATATTTAAAGCTGGTATGTGTGATCTTGTCACTTTAGCAACATCAGTGTACATTCTGAAAATTGATTATTCTTTGTCACTTCATATTTACATTTGTGGAGTACAATAATCAATATGAGACACAATGGGAACACACTACGACAATTCATGTCGACGTTCCCTTATAAAATACTTTTTATTATCCCCCCCTAACGACGGGAAGACTGTCTCATTAAAGTGATAACCCGCAAATATAGCGGTAAGAGATCTCCTACCAAAAGTTTTAAAATGCGGAGAATTGTTTGGAACTTATTTCCAACATAACTACTTAACAGTTTTGAATACCCATCATAGTACGATGTGGAGTCGTAATGGCACATATATAGTGCAACCAAAAATGTGTAAGAACACGAATGTCATGCTTAAATCCAGTTACCAACTGATACGCAGAAAAGGTTGACTAATATTGGGTTCTAAAAACGAATTAAGTAAGATGCGTGTAATATTGCATCATCTGTAACCTTTGATGGTAGACTCTGCGAGACCATTGGGTATAAGATGCTCTATATTGATCCTATTAAACATGCAATATTCATCAAGTCCTTTTGATGTAAATTCTCTAGCATTAATAAGGGTGATGAGCCTTCACACTTGGTACTGTGTAATATGTGCTAGGATTTTTTAAACGCAAATTTTGTTGGGAACAATAACTAGTCCAAAGTGTCAAAACATTCATCAGCGCCATAAGTCACTTTAATGGTCCGTATTCTACATGAATATTTTTCTAAAGTTCACCTTGTTTTCTTTGTAATATGAAATTTTTACAATTTGCATCTTAGGATGGTCTCGATCCTGTTTTACTGAAGACTTTGTAAAAATGAGTGATATACTTTCTTACCTAAAAGCATAATGGGAAGGGGGGTTGCAGAAACTACAGCAACGGGATAAAGAGGATGAAAGGATCCAGATTCCTCCGCATGGAGAGTGCATCTAGTAATTTAGAAAAGTTGTGCATCTAATAATTTAGAAAACACTTATTGAGAGATATGTCGTCACTTTGAATTCTTTCAATCTTTTTCCCATTTTCGTTCACTCAAATAAAGTGATATTTGTATGAGTTCTTTCAAAACAATCATCATGTCACAACTAAATCTTTTTTATGGTTATGCCCAAAGCCTGTATGAGTCAATTTCCAACATTTCATTGTCGGAGTCAATATGATTCAATGATCCAAATATGATAGTGAATTACATTGCACTAGATTGACTCATTAGTTTCTCTAAAATATATTTCCTTCCAAATATATTAGAGACTATGAAATATGCAATCAATTACATTCTCATCATTTTGATGTTCCACATGATATCCATTTGCACGGGTTACTTGGGAATTTTAAAAGGTGTGATTATCTCTTGGTACATCTAGAGATTTTTTTACGTCTTAGTTCTATCTTGAAAAAAAATGAGCAGTGCTGCGCTCGATAAGATAGTCAATTGGTCAGGCAAAGTTCTTGTTTCCATTAAAGTTGATGTGAAAATTGGTTGTTACTATGATACAAATACACATTATATTGTATATACCAACACCTATGACCAAGGTGCATTTCCAACTCTTTTATTTATGATGGGAGCTAGAATTACATTTTGGCTGATCCCATGTTCAATTGATACCTATACTTTGGTGTCATTCCTGTTGGGGAAAAAATAATTTTTTTTTCTCATGATATATATGTCCCTTTCAACATGCTTTATATGAGTCGGTACGTCTAACCCTCATTACTTTTGGGTTCTTTCCATTTTCAATTTTGCTACATTTAGCTTAATTTGAGAAATTTCTTTATCTCAATAGGCCAAGAGAATCTCACTACACATGTCAACCACTTACTTTAGGTTGAATATATTACTAAAGATAATTCTTTTGTTGTCATACTTCAACATATACCGGTTCGTTAGTATTATGGATGAAGTAGAGAAATGAAAATTTTATGACTCATATCATCTTTTGTGAGTTTTTCCACAAAAATTGGAATACATGTGATTTTATTTGAACGTATGTTTTGAAACTATTGACAGATTAATAGTCGAACAAGTGGATACATTCCACGGAACATTCAAAAAAAATTAAAAAAATAGGGAAAATATAAAGTATCCAATAATGGTGCTCAAGTACTTCTAAGCCCCAAATGAATACATTGGAATTGAGTTGGTACAACCAATTAAACAAAAATACACCATTCAACTATATCCAATATCATATATTCAAGAGAACAAATAGCATTAAGACCAAAATTCTTAATGATTGAGATCAATAAAAATAATTTAAATTGACCGTTTATATGCTGTTGACTTATTTTAAGACAAAAATAAACAAAACTAGGCATATTCTAAAACCAAATAAATAAGCCTAGCGAGTAAATAAACTTAGCATATAAAAACTCGCGTTATAGTTACATACCTCAAAATTTGGTTCCCACCGTATATAGGCAGAACCGGTGCAAACTTAGTCATGCACGGCCCAAAACCGGAGAACAAAACAGAACAGAACTGCACCGGGTCAGCTGGAGTGGGGCGGACTGAGTTAAACGGGCATCTGAGTTAACCGGGTCGGGTCGGCCTGGAACCAGATGGGTCGGGTCCGACTGGAACCGGCTGGGTCGGGTTGGATATCTTCCTTTCTCCTCACGAACAGACACAAAATCGCCAAACAAAGAATTTCTTCGCATGAGATCT